>CM077016.1:12538434-13124697 GCA_039090855.1 Macrothele yani
CGGAATTCCGGTCTTCGAGTTCTTCATTAATTTTCCCTTCCAAAAACTGTTCAGCCATTATTATGAAACAATAATACACACTTAATACAAAAATATATATACACTGAAATAAAATAATACAATTCCCCGATGGTTAGCCTTTGCTCTCACACTACTAATTTCTATCTACTTCGCTGAGGTACCTAGTTAAATATCATTTTGATCTCTACCTTTTACTTTTTCTTTTTATCTAGGCTTACCTATCCTTCTCTGTCCGCTATTTTCTTTCTTCACATAAAAAAAAATATACTTTCACAATTTATTATCTCAAATTCTTCTTACTATATCCTCACTACGCTTAAGTTAAATTTATCTTAGAAAGGTTACCTCTAGTACTCCTAGTGTCCTGATGAAACTTATTCATCTATTTCTAACTTATACACAGGTATCGACACAGGTAATCAAATTGCGGCTTCAAAAGTAGTACTTACCGGGCTACTCGGGCTCGCTCAGCTTCTCTGTTGCAGCTAAACTGCGGTCCGCGATGGGACTCCCTAAACAGGAAAAGTCCGGTCCCACTGGTGACGTGAGACGTGGTCTCCCGGAATTCTGTCTTGCACACTGAGCCTCGTTGGCTCTCTCCGTCGTGTATTGGTAACGCGCCTTGCCGGCCCTCTCCTCCTGAATCCGGTTGCAATCTTCGTAGTTGTCGTCTGTCAAACTCGTCCTTGGATCGTGGTTACGGATCTCCCTGTCACTGCGTCTGTCGGTCTCGTCCGTTGATCCTGGTTACGGATCTCCCTGTCACTGCCGTCGAAGAAATCACCACTTTTCTTTGTGCACAGAGTCCTAGTAGCAGAGGTTGACTTCCGTTGCTCCTCACAACAAGAATTACTTATTTCGTAGCCTCGCCTTCTCCTCCTCGGGTTTACCTGGTATCAAACATTCATCCTGTCGACTGCGCCATTTATTACTTTGCTATAGGGGTGAGACCTAGACTTTCGTGCTAAGTCCCGCCTTCTTTCCGATAGGCGTCCGTGAGTTACTTTAACAACTTCCAACTACAGCAAATAATCTGAGGTTCTCACTCTCGTAATTTATTAATAATAAATTTATCATCCAGGCCCCTCTTCCTCTGCATTTTTGTGTAATTTTCCGCGAATCAAGGAAGGGAGAGAATGGTTACTGTAAGGCAATTCATCAACTTCAATAAATACTTCGTGAATAAGAAAGATAATAAATTTAATGAATCAAAGTACTAGTGAGAGTCTGGTTCCGTTGCCAATGTCCGCGTCGACGAATTTGGGGCATGCGTCGTCCGTCACGAAGAGGTCAATCTCCAATCCGTTGCCCTAACGCCACTCTAATTATCCGAATCGTTCCGACTCCACTCTGTAATTCGAAGCACTCTGTTTCACGCTAAAAATCAGGAACTGCGTTCCTCGGAGCATAAAATCTCCACAGTCTATCCGTCTTCCAGACACTCGTTGCAAGTCCTTTACACTTTCTCCCGAAGCCTCCAGCTTCACGCAAATAACAGGAACTGCGTTCCTCGGAGCATAGACGCCGCACGTCTACCCGCCTTCCAGTCGCACCTCGCAACCTTTCTTCTCTCTCCCGAAGCACACGGCTTCACGCAAAATCCAGGAACCGCATTCCTCGGAGTCAAGCTCCCGACGTCTACTCGCCTTCCAAGCGACTTCGCAATATATTCCTTCTCTCTCCGAAGCTATCTCTTATCCCCATCGCTCCAGAAGACCCCTCCCTTCTTTTTTCGGCCCCCTCTACCACGAGGCGCTGACCTAATACAAGGCACTGACCGTGTCAGGTCCTGGAGCGAACCTGACCTTTGACCGTAGGCACCCTTTCTTCGAATTTGCACCCCAGCCGCTCCTGCTTCTGGGGAAATCGCTCTCCCTCGCTTATTGTCTCCGTGCTCGACGACATACCACACATTCCACCTAACGGACTTCTGTACGTGGACACCAGACTCTATACAAACAGAACAAAACATACAACAATACTGACATTCTTTTACACAAAGGACGTATTCAGTCTTCCCAGACAGGCTGGCGCCCTTCTAACCTTGGGCATTGTATATGCACACAGTTAATGAAATAAAGTTATTTCCTTGTTTTTATGTACATAAATTAGCACTAGATCATATCTTAATTTATATGCATCTCATTATTACTTTTCGCCCTTACAGTCATAAAACAGAAGTATTCATCTTTCATTCCGTTCATGATAGGTAAAACCCCGGATAAACGATTGCTTATAGATAATTTCTAAAGGTCGAGCACAAAAATTTTATTTAAGGGAACTCATGTTCGCAGCAATTTCCCTTCTGGGGAATTGCACAGAGCGTTTTACTCAATTTGAGAAAACCACAAGAATTCTAAATTCATCAGTGAAACTATAAACTTCAATTTTTGAATTTCACGTATCGCAGAAGAAAGACGTTCTGGAATGGGAAGTTGCAAAGTAACTAGCAAAAGAACGAACAGGAAGACAAATGTTCTGTCTTCTAAACCAAGCGTCACTCTTTTTTCAGTGACGTTCTTTACGTTGAAATTTGTTCAATTTTATTTCATTCGGAATGAGTGTAGGCAACAATAAAATAATACTTTTTCTTTTACATGTTCCAAATTAAAATATAACTACAGCAAAATAATAAATAAGAGTTGCAGACTTTGAGGTATATTTTGGTGCATTTTCGAAATCTCACTTGTCAATACTTCCTACTGGTGTTCGTAAACGAGAACAACTAATGCTCTGAAATGAACGCTGCCTGTCCCACTATAATCTCTCTCTTTCACTTCTTTTAATCGCTTTTTTTTTACTTTTGCTTTCCATGATGGTAATTCAACTTCTTAAGTGTTTTAAAATATTAGATTCCATAGTGGATCTCTTGCATTGCAGATGATATAATAACTGGTGTTTTAGAACAAAGGTTTTAAGTGAAACTTTTCTTCAATTTTAGTAAAATTGATTGAATCTATTCGGGTTGTGAAATCTGTTTAACACGGACTTTCGTGGAAGATATGAATCCTTAATTACTAGTTTGCAGGACCATGTGCAAGAGATTATTTTTGTGATTAGGAAAATTGACACCAAGGAAAAATATGTAATAGGTCTGGAAGCCAATATCCAATCAGTGCTTCAGCAAAGTAACCGATTAAGCGGACATCCCTTTCTTTGCATGTTCCAGAAAACGTTCATAAAATAATTATAGAAAACTTAGATACATATCATACACAAAATATTAAAATAATCCATGCAAATAGAATAAGATACCCTTGTGGCGCAGTGGTCTAAGCCTTGGTTGATATTCATTCGTTCATGCAGTATCAGGGTTTGAATCTCTGTGAGGCATGTGTGTTATGTTTACCATACGGCATATGCTCTTTCCATTCCCTGAAACCAGTGACCTTAAATTAGCGACGGGCGACTGCTTATAGGACAGGACGTTGCTTACGGGGGTCGTTAAACTTTCAAGAAAAAAATATAAAACAAAATACTTCTTTAATTCAGTACCTGAAAGAAAGATGTTGGATTTAGGAATAAAATATTTGAATATTCCTCCCTCTAATCGTTATACTTTAAATAGAAAACAAATAATATGCAAATTCTCAGATTTACGATGGTTTGGATGACTAGTAATTTTCAATATGTGCGTTAATCTTATCAAGCAGACTCCAAGAGTGCCAAAATAAAAAACATACTGCATACGAGAAATTTCGTAACCTTGTTATTTTACGTAAGGTTTATGTTCTAGAAACAGGAAAGTGTTACAATAAATTTGCTGAAAATGATTATATCATATTTGTTGACCAAATCTAACTCGATGCTTACTTAAACCAAAATCAGCTACGCGAAATTTGGTGTTCGTGCGTAAGACGTGACAGAAAATTTCTTAAAGACTTCTACACATGGAGAACATTTTTTGTTACATGTTTCAAGAGTTTTAACGCTGATACCCTCAAACCATTTCTTAAATTTTGTAACTCCAGGGTTTACTCTAAAGTTAAAGCCCTGGAAAACATAAAATTGTCACACTTATTACAGGGACCAAAACCCCCTTTCTTAAAATCCATTACATTTCGGAGGAAAAAGCATTTTCGTGTTTTTCAAGTTATTTATGTAATTTATTTTCCAACGAAAATAATGAAAAGTATAGTATAAAACCTGAAAAAGTAATCTCAAGCCAGGTAAAATTATTATTACGTTCAAATACGCTATGATTTGTTTAAGGATTTAGATTTTTCTTCAAATTTTCTTTCCGTAAGTACTGTGTTGAATGACTTTTGGAATTCAAATGCACCATTACTAAGTTGCACAATTTCTCACGTGGTTGAAGTATTGAAATGTGAAGTATTGATTGCATTGTAGTCGGTTATGTCATTCATAGCAGCCAGTTGACTCACTATTTAGTCAAACGTATTGGCGAAAAATTTCTTATTAGAATACGTTTCGAATGCGGCAGAATATTAAAATTCCCAGTTGTTAAACTACGTCACGAGAACTCTTGACCCGACTTCTTGATAATATCCCTGGGTCGTAGTATTCATCATAAATTACACTTTTCTTACATAAATTACACTTTTCTTTAATAACAATATTTTAGTAACACTGTACGCGTAACACAACATATTGGCGATTTTTCAGATGCTTTTCAAAATGTTAAGCTTTTCCTGTTTAAAGTAAAGAACCGCAATAACTGATGTCATGGGGCAGTCCGTATTTCCGAAACGTTGTGTATCTTGTCCATTTTGTATTATATGTTTAGTCTCACTGTACGGAAACAAAAGATAAGCATATTTTCCATAATATAAACCATTGATGTATAAGAAATAATATAAAATTAATAAGCATTTTTGGAAACTCTTCTATCTGGAGGGTAAAATTCTAACAAAAATGAACTGACTTACCGTTATTATCTATACATTCCAGTACTGAAATAGAGTACTTATTATTATGGATCAACCAATAAAAGACTTATAAAAAGAAGAATTCAACACATCAAAAATTGGGAAAACGAGGGAATGTTACTGCAGTGATGCAGTACTGTTTGGAGGAAATGCGAAACCAAAATTTTAAATTTTTCAAAACAAAAATGGATATAAGAATACATGGAAGTTAAGGTACTCCGAGGCTATTACCATAGAAAAAAATAAACACAGAGCCTGTAATAATAATGAAATAATTGCCATATCGTAACTTTGGAAAGCATTGATTAAAAGGGAAAGAGAATATAAAGAACAACAATGGGAAAAGGAAAATAGGGCAAAAGGAAAATAGGGCATAATTAAACAGGAAGTAAAAGTGTAGATGGTATCACAGCATCAAAAACGCGAGATACTTATGAATGTATGGAGAAGCACGTGATCGTTCTGCCCTTTCGCACACATACTTGGGCCCCATAGTTGGATCATCTAACGCACATAGTCAATCTAGAACGTTGTGTACCAGATGAGATAATTATAACGATGGCTTTGGAAGAGGTGAAAAGCATTCACGAGAGTTTTAATGGGAGTTAGTTAGTGGAATAGCGGTGGTATTGAGCATGACGTGAGTTTAGACGGTTTTTGGATTTTAATGATGAAATGTTTTAGACTTTAAGTTTTAACTGGTTGTGCAACAGCTGCATGTGAACAACGATGAAATAAAACTGTTACCGGCATGTACATTCTTAGCATTTAGAGTGTTGGAATCAACTTGCAATAATGTACATGAATGAAAGAATAAACCGAAATGTATCACCTACCGATGGAGTTATAATTGGAAGAATAGCCGTATTATTGAGATTCAACAGTGTGTCCACAAAGAAAATAAATTAACACACCAACAATGTGCCTCATATCGGCTATGGATTATAAGGTACGTAAGAATATTTAGGTGCATAAGTGAATATATTTATTTCTAATCCTAAAATGCTTAGAGACGCTCTCTCCTTTGTTGTCTAGAAGATTTTGTTTATATGAAAAAAAACGCGAACCATAGATGAATTTAAAAAGGAAGTATTTAAATGTATAGTATTATATAAAAGAATGACGCACAAGTTAATTTATTTTCATAATTTCCTAAAACAATGGTTTTCATTTCATTTCTAAAAATAACTTTATGTCGAACAAGATTTTGAAGCAGATATTTTTCTCTTCTTTATATTAAGAAAGAGGACGAACATGAGCTTGAGATTTACTCATCGACGCAGTTAATGAGTAGAAATTCAAAATATATCAGAGTAAATATTATTATTAAATGAACAATTGCGTATATTTTTAATAGGAGTTACGTGCTCATAAAAGTAGAAGAGAAATGTTCATGAAATTACTATTTTGGTGAGTCTATTTCCATTCCTAAGCGTTATATAGTGTTTACTGAAGAAATTTGCTAAGTTCTTTGCCATTAAACTAATACCATAGATGTCAAGAAGGTTAACTCTTGTATAATTAGAAATTTATTTAAAACAACGTTGAAGAAAAAGCTACATCGCCTTTTCAGGAAACGTCTCAAGCTTTAAGCAGAAAGAAATAGAAGACATGTACGAAATAAATGTTTCCAAGATAAGGAAATCTGTCAACGTATTCTATTCTATTTACCGCAGCTGAAACCAAAATACTTTCTACTGACTTCTGCTATTTATTTCAAATGCACAAAGTAATATTGCCCTAACTTTTTAAGAAATCATGCTCATGAACTGCCAGACTTCTTTACATAAAATCGGTAGAAATTTGAAAAGATGATTCGTATAAATAAGATTTCATGTTTATCCACAAAATACGTACAAACGATTTACGACTTCATGCATGCAGTTGTTTTGTGAAGGTAAATAGAGAGAAAGCAAATAATTCGCTTGTCAAATCTACAATCTTTGTTTGTGTAGATATTTACGGGGGAAAGTAGGTGTTTAAATAAAAAAAATGGTGTATATGCAATTCAGTAAAGGAATTGTCACTCTTTTTGTGAAGTTCAATGAGACTGACAACATTAAAGAGTATGAACTTCCTTTCGTAAAGTAAAATCTACTATTTTCTTAGTAGGCATTTCTGCTTACGAGCTTTCTTAATCATTTTTCGCCAGGACTTATAAATTCAAAATAAATTCTCAGATATTAAAATATGTTATGAAGATATATAATTTAAGTGGGTTAGAGTGAGCAGGATGGTTAAGAAATTAAGTGAGCTAATTGGTAATAGTGATCGCTATTGCATTTCTTGTGTTTAAAGCACTGTCATTCATTTTAACATTTTAATTTCCGAAATTGAATCACTCTCATCACGGACAAAAATTAAGAATTTTATAAATTTATGAAATTTTCAGAAATGGAAAAAAATTCGAGTAACAAAAAATGAATATGATATTGCATGTTATTTCATTTTGAAAAAAAAGCTGAGAAGAAACGAATTGCTGTAAATTTGTCCGTTACACTCAATATGCTCGCAATATATTTATAGGTATAAACTGAGAGGAAACTTCATTAGGTCTATCAAATTGTTATCACTATGAGTAGAAACATTACAATTCTGATAACGTTTAAAATACACGGTTGCAAAAACATTGCATTGCACAAATATTGTAGTACTCAGTGAACTGTACCAAATGCACCCACATTACATAAGAATGAATGTTGAAAGTTACATGATTTCTTTGCCGTCCTACACACAACTAATTTCAAAATGCAAGAAAATTTAATAAACGGTACAAGTTTAATGATAAGAAAGAGATATCGGTTCTTCCAAAATCGATTTTTAGGAAATTTCATCAGAAACTGGTTTTCAATTTAAGTGTAATTCATGATCAGAACAATTATTTCATTAAAATGGAAATTCAGGAATTATTAAAGAAATAATGGCATAGTATGGGGTATTGCAGTCTGCTGGCAAAAGATTAAGTTATAAAAAAATTCCGCAGAATTAACCCAAACGGTGTCCGTTTTAAAAATTCTTAGCATTTTTTTCAAAAAATAATTGTTTCCAGAAACATTTATTTCGTTAATGCATATTTGAAAAGTACGATGGACTTCAAATGTCGGTGTTGGGTATCACAGAGGACTGATTGGGTAATGCCAAATAACGTGAAGGAACCATTAACCCTTTAACAACCATAAGGCCCAAAACGCCCTTTAAATGCCCAAAACGCCTGTCTAGAGTGAGTCAGATTTCCTACCCTTACTTGTTCTTCACAGTTTCTCGGCCTATGAAGGATCAGCAGGAGTCACCCTCACTCACAATTGTTTTTGTTAAACGAAGAAGTGAAATATCAGATAGTTTCGGGCGTTATGGTACTTAGAGTGATACAAGATTTTTGGGTCATGGTTGTTAAAGGGTTAAGCAACGGAATCCCTTCCGCTTCCACAGACACATCATGCGCGAGTGCTTCGTAAATGCTGTCACCAAACGGTAATAACACAGAGGATTGAAACAGATCCCTTTAGTTTCGCACAATTAGCAGTACAAGTTTTATTTGAACCATCAAAATATATTGTGTTAAAAACTGTTTATTTGAGAGCCACAAGATATTCTCTTTAAATTAAAAGTTATATGTAATAATATTTTATTTGCAAAATATTACTGAAATCGTATGATTGAATTGTATATGATTATGTGAAATTTTAAAACCGTTTAAATGATATGTCACGTTGTAGAAACAACAAATATTTCATTTATTTTGAATAATTTCCGATTTCCTCTCATCAATACGTCGAACCGTAGGTGCGGCTGGAAAGTTTCCCCAGTAGTGCTTGTTTTTCATATTTTTCTCTGGATTTTGGCTTACCTAGGGCTTCGAAAATAAACTCGGTGTATCAAACCTGCTTTTACTAATTCCAGACAGCGACCCAATAATAGTGAAAACGGCGAGTGCAGCGCAACAACTTCATTTCATTCCGAATGTTTCGAATGTAGATCAAAAGTGTTTGTTTTGATAACTAACGCAGTTTCAGGAGTTACCAAACTACTTGAATAAAACATTCAAGGAAGGATATTTTTTGGATGATCCTATTCACGATTATAGAAGAATAATAATTATTTCTCCTCTTTCATTTTAAATAACTGTATTATTATGGAGAGGGGGTGGAGGTTTAACGACCACCGTTAGCAACTCAATGGGCTATAAGCAGTCGCCCGTCCCTAATTTAGGGTCACTGGTTCCAGGGAAGGGAGAGATCCAGTGCCGTAAGACAAACACAACATCCATGCCTCACCGGGATTCGAACCCGGACACCGTGCGGACGAATGATCAGAGGCCATCGCTTAGGCCATTGCGCCACCGGGGCGGCATTATTATGCAGATAAAGATAAGCTTAAGAAATTCTCTATAGAGACACCCGTAGCTCATATTTTTTTTTAATCTTTTTCCTGTTTCCATTTCACGTGTTGTGCCAAAGTTTTTTACAATTAGGATTTGACATACTGTGTTGAAATAAATTCGTATAAGACAGCTTTAAATGACATTGATTTGATGCGGCTATAGTCTATTTCTTAGCGAGCTCACGAACCCTGTTAAAGACTGTAATTGGTAAAACTTTGTGATAGTTCAGTAAGAGAGATTGTCATTTTCATGTAGGACTTCCGTCCACAGGGAGTAGAGTTTTAGATCCCAGCCACCAAAAGCGAGATCGCCTTTTGGGCAGGACACAGAAACGGAAGGAATGAGAGCAAGTCTAGCGACTTTGGACAGAACAGTTTGTAGTGAGACTAGAGTACAGTAGATGGCGCCACCGTACAAGTACGATATTGCACATAGATGGGTGAGAGAATTTTAGGGGGGGCATAAGAAAGAATACCCATTTAACCAGTGGGTCCAGCCTGGGGGCCGTCACTTTACGTGCTCGTCCGATGCACGGCGGATATTCAGCGATTGTTAGTAAATCACACCATCTCTGAAAGATCAGCCCAGGCTTGAACCTGGGGACCAAGCATCGATAGTCTGAAACACTAACCACTAAGCCATCCGCGGCTTTTTGTAATAGTTCAGATCTATTTGTATGATATATATAAATTTTGTTTTACAGAAATAACTGTTAGTAATCAGGAACTTAACATTTAAAAAATGCTTTAAGATTTGAATTCGCAGAACTTAAATTATTTCACGTGTAAAAATGCAGCAGAGGATTAGTTTCATTTACAGAATCTTAATAAAGTGCTTTGAAATGTGTAAGTAAGAGACCGAAATAAACCGAACTGCCTCAGCTAAAGCACGTAGAAATTCATTATATTCGATTAAACTGCCAAGGAACCAGCATGCAGAGATTGACTCGAGAAGTTTTGTTCGAACGATAGGGTTTTACGACAAGTCGTCTGTCAACAATCCGAACGGATGTAATTTTATGTTAATGTGTCACTCGATATAATTTTATTTGAATTGTCTGGATGCGTTACCCATTAAAAATTCCATTTATGCTACTGCAATATTTTGCAAAAGAGACTTTGCTAATATTAGAGATGTAATTAGACTGTCACTGGTAAAAATTTCATTATTTGTATGTTATTACGTTTATTGAAATGCATTTACATCTGGAAAGGGAGTTTCTCATAGTTTGGATCGCTCCTAAATTAAAGAAAATATTTTATGTACAGAACAGATGAAAAACATCATTTAGACGTATTATAAGAGGAAAATCATTTAAATAAAAATACAATAAAGTGCTCATGAATGAATATCATTCTCCATTACGAGTAATAATAGACAAACGCTGAACTAAATTTTTCCATATCTTTTGATTTTCCTCATAAACAACGACTAACTCAAATGTTGTCGATTATAGAGCAATGGGAAAATTTGAGAATGCAAACACATAAAATGCGTTTGCACTTCTTAGATAGTAAATAATCTAATATAATGGAATTATTATCTAAATTTATGTTCATAGTGGAATTATTCAAATATATATACTTATTGATAGCATTCGAATAACTTTTCAAAGATTGATGGCAGTGTGAAGGACAGTGGATTACTTTACTGCAGTGGGAACCTCATAAAATATATACACTCAAATGAACTCATGACTCAGATGTCTATTGAGAAATCTTATCTGGGTCATAAGAGTAAATGGTGTATAAAGCTTAACAATGTGCCATTCACTTTATGATATCATGTAATAACTTTTACACAAAGTTTTGAAACTTTAGAAGAGTAATTCAAAATTTTATTTTATATATTAAAAAAAAATTCGCATTAAGTAATAACAGCCAGAAAGTGCATATCTAAAACTTTATATTACAATAAATGCATTTAACTACATTGCATTTTTTTAATAGGAAGTTTAACGAACACCGTGAGCAAATCAACGGGCTATATAAGCAGTCACCCGTAGCTGATTTAGGGTCACTGGTTCCAGGGAAGGGAGAGAGCCAATACCTCAAGTCAAATACAACATTCATGCCTCAACGGGATTCGAAGCCAGACCCCTTTCGCTCAAATGATCAGAGGCCATCGCTTAGACCACTGCGACAACGGGGCGACGCATTGAGTTGTTGTTTCCTTACAATAAAAATATATGCTCCAAATAATATTGCACAAATTGTTGGGTGCTAACGAAAATTATATTTCCACAATTGCGAAATGTCTCACAACTGTAATCAAATATAGCAAAATTCAAGAACATAATTAAGCAAAGTACTATCTTGCGTAATTAAGAAGATGATAAAGTGATACAAATCCGTGAATCGGTGTGTAACAAAATTTACTTTATTATACCAAGCTTTAGCCTTCAACGGAACGCTTTATAAACGTAAACACACACTAGAATAGCGATTCGTCTGGAGTTTAAAAATCAAATATTGGCACGAGTATTAAACATGAATATAATGCATTAAAAACGCGTGAACTGACATTAATTAATCTAAAAGCATTAGCAAGTAAGTCAGAAGCATATCCGGACGGAAGAGTGAAGAAAATCAGAGCAATTTTAATTTTGGTAACCCAGCGTAAAGTTATATATTCCAAAGGAAAGTTTACAAAAAAATGAAAGGAATCCCCATGGGGTCATATCTATAAGTGCTCAGTGGATGCGATATTACGCCCGTTTGAAACAGCGAATATCAGGGTACGATGAATAAACCCAAGTTTTGGCTCAGATACGTTGACGACATTTTCTTCGTCTGCACGCATGGAAGACATGAACTTAATAATTCCTTCAATGCAATCAAATGTTATCTTCACTATGGAAGTAGATGGAAATGGAAAGTTGCCTTTCCTGGATGTTTTATTGTATAGAAATCTTAGCTTTTCGTTTTGTATATTCAATTGTACTATAAACCTAGAGCTATATCTAACAATTCCGACCAGCTATTCATATCCAAGGTATTACAGAACTGCTGTGTTAAGATCATGGATGCGGAGGGCTCTGCTGACAGTATACTGATCTGATCAGGAAATCACCAACATAATAAAGAAAGGAATTTCAACAGGAATTCATGAATGCGAATTTTGCGTCATATTCAAAAATTTGAAAAGAAGCCTATTAAAATGCAACACCAACAAAAAAAGCATATAATTTGCAGGCAGCATTCGCATATTCCACGATTGTTATTCTGTGTCAGGAATAGACTGAGGAAGCCTGATGTTGAGGTAGCTTTGAAGCCACCAAAAACTTGCTAAAATTTTAAAAACAAATAAGAAGTTAACAAACGTATGCTGCAGGGGTGTAGGAAATTGCATTAAATTTCCCGCATTCCTCTATAACGTCATAAATCTGAATGACGAAAATTTCTTTATGTGTGCGACATAAAGAGCATGTTAGAGACAGAGCATGTTAGAGAGAGAAGGAAGGAGAACAAATGTTTTAGCGAAAAAGGTAATTTACAACGCAGCGATAGCGATACGGAATGAAAGAAAAACAGTGTTCCAACTCACCACTTATAAGGGAACTATGATCAGGGAGTTCGTTGAAACAGTCACGAGAAATAGCGTATGCAATGATGGGGTATCCATGAGCTGCCATCACCATGGAACCCATTCTTAGAGGTTAGTAACTAATATGATATATGTTACTTTGCGTGAGTATGGAACCATGCGATTACTTTATATCACTTCACGTGTTTATGATGCATTTTACGTTTATGCTTAATATTCGTGCTATTATTTGATATTTAAACTCCAAACGGATCGCTATTCTAGTGTAAGTTTTCCTTGATAAGGCCTCCCGTTGGAAATCTGAATCTGGGCACAATAGAGTAAGTTTTGTTCTACACCAGTTCACAGACTTGTATGACCTTTGTCATCAACTTAATTGCATGTTTTTTTTTTAAATATAATTTATTTTAAAAACAAAAATATTTGAACTGCAGTGGTCCCCCAAATCAAAGTGATGAACACAAAATCATGAACAATGCCATATCACACGAGATAGAGCGTAATGGCAGATTTTTCTGACATACGTACGAGGTCTGACAATTAAGTAATGAGACTGATTTTACCGCGCGCGCTGTGGAAACGCTGCAGTCTTGCACTTATATATGTGTGACATTGGTTTTTTCCCCACCCGTAGTCCAAGCGGCAGCACCCTGGAAGGCCTCAGTGGGTAGAAGTGGCTTGGCTCGTGAAGTTGTGTGTGTGTGCTCCTCTTGAGGAAAATGGAATCGCGGAATATTGCGCAGATGTATGCCATCTTTTTCTGTGTGAAACTCGGTGAAAATGTGGCAGTAACGTACGGAACACTGCAGCAGGCTTTCGGCAATGAGGTAACAGGCCTTCCGCTGGCACAAAATGATTTGTGAAGGCAGAACCAATGTGGAAGACGAACACCGGAGTGGGCGACCAACAACAACACGGACAGAGGACAACAGGACGGGTGAGTGAAGTTGAGCGAGCCGCCCGGTGGCGCAGTGGTCTAGGCGATGGCCTCTGATCATTCGTCCGAACGGGGTCCGGGTTCGAATCCCGGTGAGGCATGGATGTTGTGTTTGTCTTACGGCACTGGCTCTCTCCCTTCCCTGGAACAAGTGACCCTAAATTATAGACGGGCGACTGCTTATAGCCCATTGAGTTGCTCACGGTGGTCGTTAAACCTCCAATCAAAAAAAAAAGTTGAGCGACGTGATAGGCGTTTGTTGACGAGAGTTGGTTTTCCATTACGATCCAGAGACAAAACGGCAAATCTCGCAATGGTGCACGCCGACATCCCCAAAACCAAAGAAAGCTCGCACTGTCGGTACGCCAATGTTTTGTCCTCTAAATTCATTGAAACATTACCGCATCTTTCGTATTTACCCGACGTGGCTCCCTGCGACTTTTTTTATTTCCAAAACTGAAGTCAGTTGTGAAAGGACGCCATTTTAAAACAGCAGCAGACGTCTAAGAGACTGTGACGCTGGCCTTGAACAGTGTCAGCTGATGAGTTCCACAGCTGCTATCTGCAATGGCAGCACCGTTGGAATAAGTGTGTGCAAGCTCAAGTGAACGACATCGAAGGTTATTACATTGCAGTATTTGAAAAAGGTGTAAGTAAATGTGTTTTTTGACCCAGTTTCATCACTTAATTGTCAGACCCCGTATATCAATAACGCAGCAATACACAACAGAAAAGGAAAGCCATCACCGCATGGGTACGAAGCATCAGCATATCTGCATTGCAGTTCAAAGGTGATGCAGCAGATGAAAAACATTTTGAAAGGATAATGGTAGTGTGATTACCCCGAAAAACGATGCAGATCGCACAACTAGCTCTCATTCCGTTTACATGTCTGTGAATGAGAGCTGGGGGGCAACAAAAGGCACTCCTCCATCAAGGCCGTCGAAGTATGTAGAAGATTCTTCTGGAAGGGGGACGCTGCCGTGCTGTTGTTCTTCCCAGAGCATCCCAGACAAACTCTGTTGGGTTCAGGTCCGGAGATCTCGCTGGGAACTCTATCATGTGAATGCCATAACTCTCCAAATTTTCGATGACTAGCTGAAACCTCGCAGGACTGGGATTATCCGCCATAAGAAGTACCTTAGAGTCAACAGCTCCCCTTAAAAGCCTAAGCAGGACTCTAGGATATCATCCCTGTAGCGTTCAGAAGTCATGGTACCTCCTGAAAAAATGTGCAGCGACATGCATCTGCCCAATATGATGTAAGCCAAAACCAGAAATCATCCACCATCGTTGTGGTAAAATTTGAGGAAAATCTGATCTAAAATTATGTACACAGGAAATATTTCATTTCCCCGATAACATGAAGATCCATTTCAAAACGTCACTAACGCTTCAACATAAGTGAGAAACAATCTTTAAACTACTGAACGTTCTTTTTTTCCTATTTTAAACCTGATATGGCACAAATGACAGTTTTTATTTCTTCTGCTTGATTATTTTCTTGTTTACAAAAAAGTGACTCTATGATACTCATCAAATTTAAAAACCAGTTAATACAAAATTTGCCTTTGTTCTCGCGAATATGTTGAAATGTAATTTCGTGTGTATTCAAGTCACGTTTAATAAAAACTGACTTGCTTTTAAAATGGGTAAGAAATTTGATGCGTGGGATTGAAAGGAGCCGTGAAACTGAAATTATCGAGTTTATTCGATCTGTTGTTATGCACTTTACCAGGAAGTAGAGGCACATACTATATACAATCCAATTTTATTTAAACTTCCGCCTCAGACATGACATCGATTTTTTCTTGTTGCTACGACATATAGTGAACCACGAGTAAGAACTTTTGAAAAGGAATTTGGAATTTCTCCCTCTCTCTCTACTTGTGGGTAATGTATTCCACTGAAAAATACAAGCAACAATTTCTCGGTTTTACTCAAATCATTCAAATGCCAAAAGTTGAGCTTTATTTGTGATTTCAGCTGATTCGTCAATTTGTAATGAAAAGTTACAATTTTGAGCCACTGTGATGAAATTGCTTCAACATCATTTCATATATCATCTATTCGTCTGATATTATCGGAAATCGAAACTTTTCTTATTCCAATTTCAGCCTCTTCCTCCTAATCATTGCTTTGACCATAAATTTATATGAAAGCATGATGTTGTACTTGTATTTCAGAAACGGAAGGGAAAATGAAATATGTGAATACCCCATCAAAGAATCGGCGAGGAGGCCTATCTTTTAGGCTATTTCCGGAACATGGCCGACATCTTTGATTTCACCATATTTTATGAAGGTCAAAATTTTCAACAAGCCAACGGCAATAGCTGACTTCCATATGAATTTCAACAAGCCAACGGGCATAGCTTACCTCCCTATGAATTTCAACAAGCCAACGGGAATAGCTGACTTCCTTATGAATTTTAACAAGCCAACGAGCATAGGAAAGGGAAAGCGCCCTCCAGCGCCTACCTGCCTACTTGCTAATATGCATTCTATGACGAAAAGTGCTTGTTGGTGTGTACCCTTTCCCCCTTAAAATTTGTTCCATTAGTTTTGAAACACTCTGTATTTACACTTGCTTGACCCTTTTCTTTTATTCTAGTGTAAATATTTGGTCTTCTAAAATTTTGCGGAGCTCCGTGTGGTACAATCTCTTCTATGTTGTTGATATTCTGAGATGGTGGCCTTTATAATCTGGATTCGTTAGTATGCCCCTGCTCTTCGAGCACTTCAGACAAGTTCAAATATTTTAATTAAGCAGTTTTAAAGACATGATATTTCTAAATGCTATGGCACAAACTTACAAATAAGCTTTAAATATTATTAACGTTAAACGTCCATAAATAAAAAAGAGCACTCATTTTTTAATATACACTGAGTGGCCACTTTATTATGACCACCTGACAGTTCTAAGCAAATGAGCTATGAGTGCACGCTGTTGCCTCCAGAGGGCGAGGCTAGTATAAAAGGGGAATACTTAGTGCTTGCGACAGTAGTAAAAGTGATTTTGGGGTAACGAGATGTGTAAAAAATGCAATTTGACGGACTTTCAACGTGGGATGATTGTAGGAGCTCGGAGCCATGGAGCGAGTATCACCGAAACCGCCGCATTTGTGAAATGTTCCAGAGCAGCTGTTGTTAAAGTGTTTAAAGACTGGACTGTCATTCAAAAAACTGGGCCACTACGGGTACCGTGTGGTCGTCATCGACTAAGCAAATATTTGTATCTCAAACCTCTCAGACGGGTGTGCATAAGCAAGTTTGAAATGTTTTGTTCATTTGTATGAAACGTTACATATTTTGGTAACAACCAACGGTATCTTTTTAAGCAAATGACAATGAGATGCAAATTTATAAATGAAGAACAGCATGATTAAAATGCCCGAAACAGTTCAATAACAAAATTATGCCGTAATACGCATCCATCAAAATTCATTAAATGTTCCTTAAAAGGAATTTTATGTGTCCTTACTTTCAAAATTTGAAAAACCGAAATTAAAAAATAAGCACAGAAATAGGTTCCTATGTTAATTTTACTTCTTTTCAGGTCAGGGTGTAAAAAAGAATACGTCACTACGTTATACCTAACTAACTTTTGAGCAAATCACTTACATTCTCTGTGTTTAGAGTTTTAAAGTATTTTGTCTTAAAATGCATTTCAGTTTCCTTTCTTAATATATTGGCACGCAAAATAAAAATGTCTTTCGAGGTACAGAGTAAACGTATTCCGTACTACATAGTATAAGGAAGTAGAATTAAGCTGTCTAAGTACTATATGTCAGGCTCTTGATGTTCAAATCGTAAAGTTAAAAATACTTTATTTACAATTAAAAGACACGTAAGTTAAAATACTTGTAACAACGTCTTTCGAGGCCGCCTTCGGCCTCATCATCAGATTTAGTGCCACAGTATACAGAGCAAGAAAGCAATAAATGCACTGAGAAACAATTACATGATGCAATAGCCACATAAGTCCTCGGTGCCAAACGTGGGCAGTGGAAATTCCCAAGTACTAGAAAAATTATGACGGATGCTTCTCTTCCGCTGTGTGAAACACGGATTCGATGAATATCTTCCAGGGGCGTGGAAAAAAAAAACTAGGATATTCTATATTGCAGCATGAATTATCAAAGTTAAGGATATGTAAGCTTTCAGATAAAAACAATGAATGTCTGATATGTACGATTACAAATTAAAGTAATGGCAAATATGACCAAGGAAAAGAAAAGATTGGACTTTGAGAAAGAGAGGGAAACTGGAGAACAAAATGTCATGAGCGAACCTTTGGTTGACAGAGACAAAGTTATCTTGCCACCATTACGTATCAAGCCAGGCTTCATGAATCTATTGCGGAAAGCGTTTAATAAAAAAAGTTTCTACTTTCGCTATTTATCAAATAAATTTCCTGGACAGAACACAGAAAAATAGAAAGCAGGAGCTTTTTATTGTGCCCAGATAAGACAGCTTATAAAATCATCATCATCATCATTGTCAACCATTATCAATCCACTGCTGGACGAAGGTCTCTCCAAGTTTCCTCCACAACGGTCTGTCTTGTGCCAGTCTCCTCCATGTCACTCCCGCATATTTACGAATTTCATCCACCCATCTCCCATGTGGTCTTTTTCTGGGTCTTTTCCTGTCCCTTGGAATCCAATCTAAAATTTCGGCTGTCCATCTATGGTCTGTCCTTCTGGCAGTATGTCCAGCCCATTGCCATTTCAGGGATTTAACTCTGATCATGATGTCTTCCACTCTCGTCATTTTTCGGATCCACGAGTTCCTCTTCTTATCTCTCCTGGTTATACCAAGCATGCACCTCTCCATGCTTCTTTGAGTTGTCTGCAGCCTTTGTATGTCTCTTTTAGTTAAGGTCCACGTCTCTGCACCATACGTAAGCACTGGAAGGATGCATTGATCAAACACTTTTCTTTTAAGACATAATGGCATATTGCTCTTGAAAATTATGCTGTTTCTTCCAAAAGCTCTCCAGGCAAGTTTTGTACGCCGATTAATTTCTTCATCAATGTGACCCTCACTTGATAGCTGCTGTCCAAGATAAACATACGTATCTGTTATCTCCAGTTTTTCTCCATCAATCGATAAATCTTCATTTCTTGTAAAAGCATTGAACATCACTTTTGTCTTCTGAAAGTTCATTTTTAATCCCACTTCTTTACTCTTGTCAGCAAGTTCCTGGATCATACTCTGCAGCTCTGATGGGGTAGTTGCAAAAATGACTACGTCATCAGCAAAACGAAGGTGGGTTAGATAATCTCCATTAATCTTTATCCCTTTGTTTTCCCAGTTCAGTGATTGAAAGACATTTTCCAATGTGGCATTAAAGAGCTTCGGAGATATGGTGTCACCTTGTCTCACTCCCTTTATAATTTTTATGTGTGTTGTATTTTCAAACAGCCGAATCTTTGCACTTGCATTTTCATAGATGTTATTAATAATATTAATGTATGCATCTTCAATACCGCAGGATTTCAGAGCCGTGGTAACTGCTGATGGTTTCACCGAATCAAAGGCTTTTTCATAATCGATAAAAGCCATGCACAATGGAATTTCATATTCATATTCCCTCGCTCTTTCAATTAGTTCTCTCAGTACGTGGATATGATCTATTGTGCTGTAGCCACTCCTGAATCCAGCTTGTTCTCTCGGTTGAGCCATGTCCAGTGTTACCTTCAAGCGGTGTGAAAGAACTTTAGTGAAGATTTTATAAACCACTGATAGGAGGCTGATAGGTCTGTAGTTCCTGAGATCCTCAATGTCACCTTTTTTATGTAGCAGGATCATTGTAGCATTGTTCCAATCCTCAGGAATCTTCCCTTCATTAAGGCATCGAGTGAAAATTTGGGCGAGTACTGTTTCAATTTCTCCACTTGCTTCTTGTATGATGTCTATAGTAATTCCATCTTCTCCTGGAGCTTTCCCCCGCTTCATGTTCTTGATTGCATGAGCAACTTCTGCTGGGAGGACTGGAAGAACTCTGGTACCTTTCATGATGTCTGGAGTACATGTATCATCCCTTTCATATAGTTTGGAGTAGAAATCTTTCACTCTTGTCAAAATTTCGCCTCTATTTCTTGTTATAGAACCATCTTCTTTTCTCAGAGCCATAATCTGTTTTCTTCCCTTACTGAGATTTCCTTTTGCTATCTTTAGGCTTTGGTTGTTTTCAATTGCTTTCCTCACTAGCTCACAGTTGAATTTCCTTACGTCTTCAGTGATACTTTTTCGTGCTGTCTTGCATAGCTCTATATATTCCACTTTGGAAGTCACATCTTCTTTAGTTGTCCTCATCTCTCTTCTTTTTTGCATCAACATTTTGGTTTTTCCTGATAATTTGTTTACATGCAACTTGTTCTTAGACCCAGCTAATTTTGTTGCTGTTTCCATAAGAGCTTTGGTTACTTTTCTGTTAACTTCAGAAATATCCACTTCTTCCGATGTTAGGCCTTCTAAAGCAGAGAATCTGTTCTTCAGTTCCAACTTGAAAGTATTATGGTGGTTTTTAAGGTTGGTTATGTCAATACATTTTGTTTGTCTTATGAGCTTGCCACGTTCCAGTTTAGTGTTGAGGTGCATCTTACATCTCACCAATCTATGGTCACTACCTGTGTTGAACTTGTTTAGCACACTGCAGTCTTCGATGACGAATTTTTTGTTACACATAATAAAATCAATTTCACTTGTCGTCCCAATTGGATGTCTCCATGTCCATTTCCTGTGTGGCTTTTTCTTGAAAAAGGAATTCAAGATGAAAAATCCTTCTGCCTCTGCAAACTCAACGAGAGTATTTCCACGCTGGTTTCTGTTGCCGTGACCTAATTTACCTACTGAAGTTTCATTCTGTTGCCGGTGCCCTATTTTTGCATTGAAATCTCCCATAATTATCTTCAAGTGCTGCTTACCTTTATTATTTAGATGACGAATTTCCTCATAAAATTCTTCAATTTCTTCTTCAGGATGACTTGTGGTGGGTGCATAAGTTTGAATAATCTGAGCCTGGTATCTTCTCGATAGTTGGATAACGAGTCGTGCAGCTCTGTCAGAGGAACTTTCAACTTCTACCACTTTATCCTTCAGTTTCTTGTTTATTATAAATCCAACACCACTAGTTCTGCCAGTATCTGTCCCACGATAATAGAAGAGATGTCCACTTTTCAGTTCAATGAGATCTTCTCCTTTTCTCCTTACCTCACTCAGCCCGACGATGTCCCACTTGATCCTTTGTAGTTCCTCTTCCAATTCAAGAAGCCTTGAATCAGAAGATAGGGAGCGTCCGTTGTAGGTAGCCAAGGTCAGCATCAAATGGCAGCCTAGTCCGGTCCTCCGGGGATTCTTAGCACCCTCTGCCTTCATGTCGCACTGGCCGCTGCCTTGGCCAGGTACATTCCAGCTGCCGGAGACTGAGGGCCAAGATTTAAGTTGTAGAGTCATTTTGGAGGTATAAAATATTCACCCTTAATAGATTCAATGAACAAGGTTGAGTCCTGTGCCTGCTCTTTCTTCTTTCTACTTGTCAGAAGCTTTCAAGGCAAACTTAAAGCAGACAACTACTCAAAATTAGTACAGGACATGACCTAAAACTTTAATAAATTTTGCTGTTATATGAACAACAAAGTCCTTTACCCACGCAACGTATATCACATTACAGAAAACCTTGGCGAATTTAGATAAGAGCAATGAAAAAAATTTCACTAAGACATAAAAACTATAGAAGAGACATAACACGGAATGGGTTACCCAAGTGATGGAAAATTACTACTGAAACCTTCAGCGGGAATGTCCTGGGATATCGAACTCTTGAAAGTCCTATAAAAGAGGCTTCTCACATTTGGATGACTGATCATTTTGTATGTTTTTTGTTGAAATAAACTAATTAAATAATATGTGATTATTTTAAGAGTATGAGATATTAATACGTCAATATTTATCAACATATTATCACCAATTGGAGATCACGATATTAAGGAAAACTTACTGTGAGAGGCCGACTGGTTGAATCAGCATATAAAGTGGATATGACGGCTTTGTAAAACTCTAAATGAAAGTGCAAGGCTGGTGGCATTTTGTGGAATCAGCGCGGGATATATATTTAAGAATATGTCTAACTTGTAAACAAGGCACAAAAATGTGTTTTGGGAAAGGTAATCTACAGTAATAAATTCGAAAAATATAATTTATTATAAATAAATCCTTTGCTGTTAGGAAAGAAATTAAGCACATTA
Source organism: Macrothele yani (assembly GCA_039090855.1). Lineage (NCBI taxonomy): Eukaryota > Metazoa > Arthropoda > Arachnida > Araneae > Macrothelidae > Macrothele > Macrothele yani. The sequence goes on from CM077016.1 coordinate 12,560,463, forward strand.
TCTCATGTTGGCTCATCTGAACTTCTGTTCAGACGAGTTCTGTACATTTAACACTGATTTCAACTTTAGTTTGTGCCATTGAAAACGCCTTCTGAGGTGAGCAGGTGGGAGGTATGTTTTTCTTACATGTTTCTTGAGAGACATGAATCTGATAATACACTGCTGGACAATTGCTAAGGACGGATCATAAACGGCCATATAGCGCATAAAAAAGTAAGTGTGGTTAGATGCCAAGTGAAATAAAATAATGTCAGAATGCCAGGACATTACAAGAAAGACAATTTATTGTGCTCTGAAATCCAGAAGGCTTTGGAACGTGTTCAAGGAACAAACAGGCCATTTTGTGCAGAATACGTAAACGTGAAAAAATGCAATTACCATCCGCAGGCGTTCCGGCGTAAGATGTCAATACGGGATATGGCCACCATGGAGGGCGATGCAAGATTCCACACGTCGTGTCATGCTTTGCACAATATTATGAAGCAGCTGGTGGGGTAATTTATCCATTCCTCTGTCAGTGCACGGATGAGGGTGTCCTTTTTTATTGGAGGGCATTGGCGACCCACAAGACTCCTCCCCAAAGCATCCCACACATTTTCAATGGGATTCAGATCTGGAGAACGTGCTGGCCATACGAGGCGTTGAATATCCTCACTCTCAAGACACTCCTGGACAGCGACTGTTCGATGACATGTTGCGTTGTCGTCCATGAAATAGAATCTATCACCGACAGCACCACGGAACATGCGAACATGAGGTAGCAGAACATCATTAATGTATCGTTGGCCAGTTATAGTCATAGTTGGAAGCACATAGAGGGACGTACGGCCATTGATCATTATGCCAGCCCATACCATGACACTACATGTCGGATATCGGTCCCTTTCCTGTATGTTTGCTGGACAATATGCAGTACCACTATGACGCCAGATCAGTTGTCGTCGACAATCAGACGATAGACTGTATCTACTCCCATCTGAGAAGAGGACAGCAGACCAGTCGTTATCAGTCCAATTGCGATGTTGATGGCACCATTGCAAACGGGCGGTACGGTGACGTCTGGACAGTGGGATGCACACAACAGGACGGCGGGCGTATAGTCCTCCTTCATGCAAACGTCTGGCGACAGTTTTTCGGGAGATCCGCTTGACAGTAGCAGCCATAAACTGATTTGCTACCTCACTAGCTGTGCTGCGCCGGTGTCTTTTTGTTTATAGCACTATGTACCGATCTTCTGCAGGTGTCGTACTGCGAACACGACCTCTCCGTGACGTTTGCTACACTCTCCATTTGTTTGAAATGATTTCCAAAGCCTTGAAACAGCATTGTGGCTGACGTCGAACTCCCTGGCAACATCTGTTGTTTTTGGCCCTTCTTCAATCTTGTCAATAATACGGCCACGCGTAAAATCATCTAGGTGATGTCGGGAAGACATACTGAAAATTGCAAGTTCGTTAATTGATTCTTTCCTATTCAACTTTGCGTGTGAACAACAACGGTCAATACGCGTCAAATCCTTTATATCTCTTATCTGCCTTATGACGTCACGAACAAGTTCGGCAATCCAAAATTTGCATACGCACAACACGTCGTACTGTATCCCGCACTTATGCTAATTTCCACATTTTCCTGCCTTCCATTTTAGGTTGCCATCGTTGCTATTGTCATCCGTCCTTAGCAATTGTCCGGCAGTGTAGGTTTAAACTTGTTAAAAGATGTTGTTTCATGCAATATAATCTTTCGCTGGAATTTGTTCGCAAATTCCGGACGAATTTTTCGATCTAATGAAAATTTGTATTTCGCCGTCGCGGTAATTCTGTGTCCAACAGTTAAAATAGTTAAATAAGCGAGTTGCAACGAACTCTGGAGAATTGGGTTTGCCATTCACATTCTTCTCAGGGAAAGGAAAATCATAAAGTGGCTTATAGAATGGGAGATCAAAGGAAAAGAAGATGGATTTACGTTCTTTTACGGAATACCTGCCCTAAATCGGCAGTAGAATACGTGCCTGAACTACAGCGTACGGACGTAGTTGCAAAAGTGTTTTACGGAATAGATACGTAGATTCAGTGAGACATAAAAGGGTGTTGACCTTGAGCAAAAGTTCTTCAAGTTTTGAAAACTGTAAAGAAGAAAATGTTATTTTTTATATCTTTTATATTTATGATTTTCTTTCCACGACAGAGATACGATTGCTATAGGAGATATTTTTTTCTGAGAAAATTATTCCGTCAATCTGTAACATTTTGAATTTGTAATATAACGAAATGTACATTTTTGGAAAATGTGAGTGAAATAAATATTGTTTAATTCTTTCCTACCCAAAGCTCAAAATAAGCAAAGCTTTCATTCATTTTATGCTGTTCTGCTGCCGCGACGACAAATATTGTCTCCCATTTTTCAAAACATTATGCCTCATGTGGATGATTTATATAACCATCTACAGAAAAAATAGTATTAGCGCCGTGCAAATCAGAAAACTGGTTCAGAGTTTCAAGAGTCAGTCGAGAAAATAAGATGTAATACAAACAACGTAAGAATACATGTCAAAAGAGCAGTGACAGAATCACCTTCGAAAAAAAGAAATCTAGAAAATGTTCACTTCAGCAGAACTGTAACTGTTGAAGAAGTGTATAATGTGATTATTATTATTCAACTAAAGACAGGATTTTCTTTTCCGAAGTATTACTCTGCTGTAACACTTCTTCAGGCCGAAAGGTTCCAGGGAAGGGAGAGAGCCAGTGCAGTAAGACAAACACAACATCCCTGCCTCAGCGGGATTCAAACCGGGACCCCGTTCGGACGAATGATCAGAGGCCATCGCTTAGACCCTGTGCCACCGGGGTGGCAGAGTTTATTTGGTTTAACCACTTCTTAGGGCCGACACTTGAAATTTTTTTCCTCCGAGTAACCCGGAGACTCATGATACCGGTTCTTTACATTCACTAAAAACACTTGTTCGACATTGTAAAAATTGGATTAATTCGGAGAGTACCTAGGAAATTGCAGCTAAATTTGTTCACTCAGATCTTCTGAACACATCTGGAGTTCGATTTTCCGACTTGGATTTGGATCTAATTCGTGACTCTCTATGATAGTTTATATTTGTGTCAAGGGAGGTTTAATGGAAGGATTTAATTTGCTGTTGCTATCTTTTAAAGGGATTACAATTCTTCTCAAGAGCTTTATGGATTATTTTTAGTTTTAGTGGTTCTGCTTCGTTTATACAACAGTCCATGTAGTATTACTGTTTTGGTAAGGAGTTTTGTAATTCATTTTTAGTTTCAGTGATAGTTTTTTTGTATATCCTACAGTTCAGGTAGGGAAGACAGAATGCATTGAAATGTATAACACAAAAATTTAAAGTGGACGTCTGTTATTGTTTTTTCAAGATTTTTGGAATTCTCATGAAACCTGAACTGAATGTGTATGCTCAGGGCCACTGGATGTCTTTCCCTGAAAAGTGGTCCAGGAGTTTTGAGTGAAAAGTGGTCCAGGAGTTCTGAGTGAAAAGTGGTCCAGGAGTTCCACCAGGTGACACTGCTGCCGTGGCTTGCCTGTTCTTCCGATATGTCGCCCATCGGACACGTCTGGTCGCTGATCGGCAACCGAGTGAACCGGCAAGCATCGCCCGCGGCTACGCCTGATGAACTGTGGCAACGTGTGGAAGCAGCGTGGACCGACATACCCCAAGCCCACATCCAAAGCCTCTTTCGCTCGATGCCGCAGCGTGTAGCGGCTGTTATTGCCAGCCATGGGGGCCACACAAATTATTGATGTCTGCGTGTTCCGCAAGTTGCACGGGCCTGTAAGCTCAATCGTTTCATCTTTTTATCTGTTGTTATGTGTCCAGTAAATCTGGCTTTGCTATCTCGTGTCCTTGGTGTTACATTTGGGTGGCCAGCAGTATATATATAAGACCTGAGCATGTCAAACAAACTGTAAAACACCCTCTGAAACAGATGTTTTGGGGTTTTTTCACATGAAATGGCACTGAAAGCTTAGTTCCTGTTCAAGGTATGATGAGTTCAGCCAAGTAGGTAGAAATATTACAACTTAGGATTGTTCCATTCTTGCAAACTTTTGACGGGACATTTCAACATGACTTGGCCCCATGTCACAATTCAAAATTAGTCTAAACTTTCATGCTGAAAAATCAAATTCATTTGCTTGATTGGCTTGGAAATTCACGAGACTTAAACCCCATAGAAAACTTGTGGAATATTTTGAAGAGACGTTTAGGTAAAATGGACTGTACAACCAAAGAACGCATGATAACGAATGCTATAAAAGTGTGGTTCCACGATTATGAAGTCAAAAATATTTGCATTCAATTAGTAGAGTTAATGCCAAAACGAATTCATGAGGTCATTTCTTCAAAAGGAGGACATACTCATACTAATACGGGTATCTATCAGTGGACATCAAGGCATAGAATTATATAAAGGAATAGCTTTAGAAAAAAGAATGTTTTTTTACTTTGTCCTATTTAATTTGCACAGTATAAACATGATTTCTGAAAGTTGTTCACTAAAAAATGCGTTTTATATAATCTATATTTTTGTCTAAGAACAAGAGCACTAAAGTGATCATGAATTCATCAAGAAGTGCTTGTAAGAGAACAGTAGTTTCTCTCAATAGAAGAAGGACAGGATTTTCTTTCTACGAATATTAAACAGATTTAGTTGGAAAATAAATGCCGAAAATAGTCTTTTTCACATCACGAAAATTAGCGTTTCTCTGTGGATTTGATAAAATTCTGAACGAGATCAGTATCGTACTTTCACACTACAGGGATTTAGCAACTTTTCCAGAGCTTTTGATTCACAGAACCTTTCATCTTCTATTCATTGCTAAACATTGAATGTAACTGAGCACATTAGCAGAAATGGAATATTCGAGATGATTAATCTATTGAATCCAAACACGGTGAAACATGTGATGGCTGTCACCCGTACTCCACTATCACCTACCAAATCGATCCGTTTGTCCGGCAAGGATGCTATCACCTATAAAAACAATGCATGAAAGACCATTATTTGGCGGCCACGGAAAGTCATTTTTGAAAAGCTTATGAGAATGTTCCTGCATTTCGAGATCGCGAATATGTGGAACAATATTAAAAATACTTTTTTTTTGGAAATTTCTAAAAATATAACGAAACTACCTCGAGCATTGAACTTTGAAACGGCTGTAAATTTTCCTTTGCCTGTCGCTAACCTTCATGAGACTGTAAATGTTAGGTGGTCTTTTGAGTCAGTCTATAAAGTTTTTAATATTTTTCAGACATGGTACAATTTTCGTTTAACTAGAGTACGGATGTTCGATCATTTATTGTCAAAAAAATGATAGCGCGAAGCCATTGGGGCAGTTCGTCCCACTCATCGTAACAAACAAAGCCTTTTCACATAGCGCCTGTACTTTTGAGCAGACTGATAGTGCGTTTCAGATGAAAAAATTAGTCACCGCTGACTTGAAGGAAGAAAATGGATGGAAGGGAGTTGTATTTACCTTACGTCATAACTGCCGGAGGGCTGCTATGGTGTTTGGCACCTTACTTTTCAGTTCCTAAGGAGACACACGTCGTAAGAGCGTCAATACTTCCAAAAGATAACTACACCAATGCAAAGTACAAAGTATGGAGAAAACAAGGTCATATAATTCGTGTGAATTGTGTGCATTAAAATATTTAATCATGTCAAGCTTTCGCCTTCCAACGGTAGGCTTTATCAAGGAGAACAGCGATCTGTTTGCAGTTTTAAAACGGATAAGTATTGTAAACGGGACTCCACTGACCACACAAACAGACGGCACTCTACAGAAGTCCAGTTTTTATGTTCCTGGCACTACGAGAGATGTAATGTCAGGTGACGAGCAGTCAGCAGCGGTACAGGTATGGAGCATCGGTTCTACTAGCTCAGCGTATGTGCAGCTTTCGGCGTACCGTTTGTTCCCTGACGCAGCTTTGGCCACCGGCATATAACTTGAATTTATTAGCGCCGCCGTTGTCAAGCGGTTTCGTCCTGAAGGAGCCTGGAAAATCCACGCCGATCCCTAGCATCAAAGGCATGTTGTCTGCCACGGGTATCGTTCACTTGATCGAAAGGTCACTTGACCGAAAATCACTTGTTCGAAAGGTACATTTCACCGAAGGATCACTTGACCGAAAAGTTCATTTCACCGAAAGGTCACTTCACCTAAAAGTACATTTCATCGAAATGACATTTGATCGAAAACTTCATTTCACCGAAGGATTACTTTACCTAAAAGTTCATTTTATCGAAAGATCATTTCACCGAATGGTCAGTTTATCGAAAATTTAGAATTTTGTTGTTAGAGATGTGTTGGAGTGAGGTGTGGGTTTTTAAAAATCTGGCCACCTGAACATTATCAGATTGTATAAAATATACACTTTTAATTTCTATGAAACACCTCTCCATGAGTAGGTTTTTCGAAATACAACATTAATTATAAGGCCTATATCTGTACCTTTTTGTCAAATTTTATTCCTCCGAGCTCATACGTATAAGGGTTACATAGTAAATCAAGTAAATAATGTTCCACTTTTACTCAACCACAAAACATTAATTTTTTGACCGTAAGTCGAGATACAAGTCATTTTAACAGATGCTAACCCTACTCATATTCATAGGCATTACGTAACCTGTAAAGTAACTTTTTATGTAAACCGTATGAACATGAGCACGCATGGTTAAAATTTGCTAAAAAGGCCTAAGACCAGACCTAGGGCCCTAAAATTGATTCTTTTTGCCTAAAAGAATGTGCAACATTATTAACTTGACTTTTTATGTAAACCTTATGAATATGAACACGTACGTTTAAAATTTGCTAAAAAGGCCTAAGCCGAAGCCTAGAGCCCTAAACCATTATTTTTGCCTGACAAAATGTGCAACATTATTAACTTGATTCCTTATGTAAACCTCGTACGATTAAAATTGGGTAAAAAGGCCTAAGGTAAGGCCTAGGGACCTAAAATTGATTCTTTTTTGCCTGAAAAGCTGTGCAATATTATTAATTTTACTTTTTATGTAAACTTTATGAACATGAGCACTAAACATGACTTTTATGTAAACCTTATGAACATGAGCACTAAACATGACTTTTATGTAAACCTTATGAACATGATTAAAATTTGCTAAAAAGCCCTAAGCCGAGGCGTAGAGCCTTAAACTTGATTATTTTTGCCCGAAGTAATGTGCAACATTATTAACTTAACTTTTTATGTAAACTTTATGAACGTGAGTTCGTACGATTAAAATTGGGTAAAAAGGCCTAAAGTAAGGAAGGCCTAGAGACCTAAAATTGATTCTTTTAGCCTGAAAAAGTGTGAAACATTATTAATTTTACTTTTTATGTAAACCTATGAACATGACCCCTGAACATCACTTTTATGTAATCCTTAGGAATATGATTAAAATTTGCAAAAAAGTCTAAGCCGAGGCCTAGGAACTTAAAATTAATTATTTTTGTCTTAAAACTAAACCTTTGCGTTCTCTGTGACACGGAGAAATCAAAAGTGCAGTTTGAGTATGATTCCCTAATGTTTCGGTGATCTGATGTCTGCCGAACTTGCACCATGCTTCAACAAATCCTGTAATGAAATGCAAAGTTTTCGATAAACTGACCCTTTGGTGAAATTACCTTTCGATGAAATGAACTTTTAAGTAAAGAGACCTTTCGGTGAAATGAACTTTTAAGTAAAGAGACCTTTCGGTGAAATGAACTTTTTGATCAAATGACCCTTCGGTGAAATGTACCTTTCGATCAAGAGACCCTTCGGTGAAATGCACCTTTCGATCAAGTGACCCTTCGGTAAAATGAACGTTTCGTAGGAGTGATCTTTAGGTGAAACAATCTTTTCGGTGAAGTAAACATTGTGCAAATGAACCAGACCCGTTCTGTCACCGGGTCTGGTTCATTTGCACGATGTTTCAAAATTGCGTTCTCTCAGTTAATTAAGTTCAAAGAGCTTAATTCTGAGAAACATAAAAGGTACTGCAGTTTCTGTCGTGATGGGCTGCGAAAAAAGAACACTATTCCCCACGATGATATAAAGACATATCTGTAAACATATTTAAGTGGGACGAACGGTGAGCTTTTTAATATTACGATTCTACTAGTTTTGCCGCTGAACATCCGAATTGCTAAACCTCTACCCTCTACCATGTAAACTTTAGCCTGGTTGTCAGGAACCTCCTCCCCCAGTAAAATTTAGCCTGGTTGTCAGGAACCTCCTCCCCCTGTAATATCGGACGTACTTTATAGACGGCCCCTAGGGTGGACGGACTGCACAAAGCGTGGGATGGCATTCGTGTGCTGGATCTCTATCACACGTGTCCTTGCCAAGTATCAGGATACAGATCGAAATGGGATACATTTGTGAAAAGTAAATGATGCCACTCTGCATTGAATGACATAGCCGCTGAACGTTCGAACCCAGGTACACCTTTGGCAAAGGTGTGCTGATTTATTTGATGTACACCTCAGCGGCCCAATTTCTCTGCGTCTGTACTCATGAAGACGGTTTCGTTCGGTTTGTGTATATAATGTGACACAAGAAGCTGCTCGAAATTATACCTGGAGTTGTCTACTGGTGATACTTAGCCTCCTCCGACCACTGACTGCCTATGTAACGAAATCGGATGAAATATATACATTTAAATTAAGCTAATGAAGGTGAGAGCCACTGAGAACACAATAAGTAACGTTTTGCCATTCACCTTAAAGACCAGGTGAAAACCTTTCTCATTACTTTTCTAGTTTCTAAACTAAGGATTTAAAATTATTCTTTATATAATATTTTTTTCAGTTTAATTACTAAAAAACAAAAATGCTTAGATTACGCTGTACATCATTCCAAATGTACTAAATTATTTTGAATTGCGCTTTTATTACAATAAAAAAACATGTACTCTCTCATAAGTTCAGCAAATTGTTAGGTGTCATCAAAAGTATTTTCCGAAAGAATGAAATAGTGTACAATTCTTATCAAATTTACCAAAACTCAGCAAAACTGTCAAGCAAAACAATATCACCCAAAAGAATAAAATATACAAGAATATAACTTTAACAAGAAGTAAATTATACTCCAAAACTAACGGTACGCAAGCAGGCGAAGTTCGTGTTAACTGGAATGCACTAATACACAGTAGTCATTTGTTAGTGGTAGGTAATAAATTTGCAATAAAAAAAGAGAGATGTCGGCAACACAATATCAGATTAAGGAGATTCCTCTGCAAATTAAACGTCATAATAACCACAATAAAAAAAACTTAGTATTGAAATGTTTTAACAGAAAATGCCGCAGAAGGAATATAATGGGCTATATGAAAGTCAGGGATGTAAGGTCGGGTGATGCGTAACATCACAGCCTCTCCTTGAAAAATGTCAACCCCGCCTTCTCGTGGTACATCCTGTTCCCACTAAAGGGGCTCTGACGACCGCCAATAGTGGTATAACTATACCATCGGGATTAGAGGAAATGCTATCCCACACTCACCAATCCGCTTGGCCAGCGTGGTGAGCAAACCCCTCCAAAATGACTCCACAACTTAAATCTTGGCCCTCAGTCTCCGGCAGCTGGAATGTACCTGGCCAAGGCAGCGGCCAGTGCGACATGAAAGCAGAGGGTGCTAAGAATCCCCGGAGGACCGGACTAGGCTGCCATCTGATGCTGACCTTGGCTACGTATAACGGACGCTCCCTATCTTCTGATTCAAGGCTACTTGAATTGGAAGAGGAACTACAAAGGATCAAGTGGGACATCGTCGGGCTAAGTGAGGTAAGGAGAAAAGGAGAAGATCTCATTGAACTGAAAAGTGGACATCTCTTCTACTATCGTGGGACAGATACTGGCAGAACTGGTGGTGTTGGATTTATAATAAACAAGAAACTGAAGGATAAAGTTGTAGAAGTTGAAAGTTCCTCTGACAGAGCTGCACGACTCGTTATCCAACTCTCGAGAAGATACCAGGCTCAGATTATTCAAACTTATGCACCCACCACAAGTCATGCTGAAGAAGAAATTGAAGAATTTCATGAGGAAATTCGCGATCTAAATAATAAAGTAAGCAGCACTTGAAGATAATTATGGGAGATTTCAATGCAAAAATAGGGCAACGGCAACGGAATGAAACTTCAGTAAGTAAATTCGGTCACGGCAACAGAAACAAGCGTGGAAATACTTTCGTAGAGTTTGCAGAGGCAGAAAGGTTTTTCATCTTGAACTCCTTTTTCAAGAAAAAGCCACACAGGAAATGGACATGGAGACATCCAAATGGGACGACAAGTGAAATTGATTTTATTATGTGTAACAAAAAATTCGTCATAGAAGACTGCAGTGTGCTAAACAAGTTCAACACAGGCAGTGACCATAGATTGGTGAGATGTAAGATGCACCTCAACACTAAACTCGAACGTAGCAAGCTCATAAGACAAACAAAATGTATTGACATAACCAACCTTAAAAAACACCATAATACCTTCAAATTGGAACTGAAAAACAGATTCTCTGCTTTAGAAGGCCTAACATCGGAAGAAGTGGATATTTCTGAAGTTAACAGAAAAAGTAACCAAAGCTCTTATGGAAACAGCAACAAAATTAGCTGGGTCTAAGAACAAATTGCATGTGAACACATTATCAGGAAAAACCAAAATGTTGATGCAAAAAAGAAGAGAGATGAGGACAATTAAAGAAGATGTTACTTCCAAAGTAGAATATATAGAGCTATGCAAGACAGTACGAAAAAGTATCACTGAAGACGTAAGGAAATTCAACTGTGAACTAGTAAGGAAAGCAATTGAAAACAACCAAAGCCTAAAGATAGCAAAGGGACATCTCAGTAAGGGAAAAACAGATTATGGCACTGAGAAAAGAAGATGGTTCTGTAACAAGAAATAGAGGCGAAATTTTGACAAGAGTGAAAGATTTCTACTCCAAATTATATGAAAGGGATGATACATGTACTCCAGGCATCATGAAAGGTACCAGAGTTCTTCCAGTCCTTCCAGCAGAAGTTGCACATGCAATCAAGAACATGAAGCGGGGAAAAGCTCCAGGAGAAGATGGAATTACTGTAGACATCATACAAGAAGCAAGTGGAGAAATCGAAACAGTACTCGCCCAAATTTTTACTCGATGCCTTAATGAAGGGAAAATTCCTGAGGATTGCAACAACGCTACAATGATCTTTCTACATAAGAAAGGTGACATTGAGGATCTCAGAAACTACAGACCTATCAGCCTCCTATCAGTGGTTTATAAAGTCTTTACTAAAGTTCTTTCACACCGCTTGAAGGTAACACTGGACATGGCTCAACCGAGAGAACAAGCTGGATTCAGGAGTGGCTACAGCACAATAGATCATATCCATGTACTGAGAGAACTAATTGAAAGAGCGAGGGAATATGAACTTCCATTGTGCATGGCTTTTATCGATTATGAAAATGCCTTTACTTCGGTGAAACCATCAGCAGTTGCAATGGCTCTGAAATCCTGCGGTATTGAAGATGCATACATTAATATTATTAATAACATCTATGAAAATGCAAGTGCAAAGATTCTGCTATTTGAAAATACAACACACATAAAAATTGGAAAAGGAGTGAGACAAGGTGACACCATATCTCCGAAGCTCTTTAATGCCACATTGGAAAATGTCTTTCAATCACTGAACTGGGAAAACAAAGGCATAAAGATTAATGGAGATTATCTAACCCACCTTCGTTTTGCTGATGACATAGTCATTTTTGCAACTACCCCATCAGAGCTACAGAGTATGATGCAGGAACGTGCTGACAAGAGTAAAGAAGTGGGATTAAAAATGAACTTTCAGAAGAGAAAAGTGATGTTCAATGCTTTTACAAGAAATGAAGATTTATCGATTGATGGAGAAAAGCTGGGGATAACAGACACGTACGTTTATCTTGGACAGCAGATATCAAGTGAGGGTCACATTGGTGAAGAAATTAATCGGCGTACAAAACTTGCCTGGAGAGCTTTTGGAAGATACAGCATAATTTTCAAGAGCAATATGCCATTATGTCTTAAAAGAAAAGTGTTTGATTAATGCATCCTTCCAGTGCTTACGTATGGTGCAGAGACATGGACCTTAGCTAAAAGAGACATACAAAGGCTGCAGACAACTCAAAGAAGCTTGAATAGATGCATGCTTTGTGCAACCAGGAGAAATAAGAATAGGAACACATGGATCCGAAAAATGACAAGAGTGTAAGACATCATGATCAGAGTTAAATCCCTGAAATTGCAATGGGCTGGACATACTGCCAGAAGAACAGACCATCGATGGACAGCCGAAATTTTAGATTGCATTCCAAGGGACAGGAAAAGACCCAGAAGAAGACCACATGGAAGATGGGTGGATGAAATTCGAAAGTATGCGGGAGTGACATGGAGGAGACTGGCACAAGACAGACCGCTGTGGAGGAAACTTGGGGAGACCTTCGTCCAACAGTGGATTGATAATGGTTGACAATAATGATGATGATGATGAAAGTCAGACTTAAATCTAGAACGTAATCTTCATCCAACGCAATGTCATTCACTTCACAAGTAATATGAAGTCTGGTCTTACTCTGTAGTGCTACTATTTCAGTTGCGGCGTAATATTTGTGCAAAATAAATTATTTCAGATCACAGTTAAAAAAATTTGCAGTTCGTCTTCTAGAATTTTGAATTTCTTCAAACAAAGATTTTATCTTATTGGGCATTTTGTGCTCTATAAACGCGGCTTTTTATACTTCTGCTTACATTCGCTTATTTCCTGATTTAGCCAAGATTTGCGTGAAATCTGGAGCTCAAAAATACAGCTGTTTGTTCAACATATTTTTTTAATCAGGCGAATAATCCAATTCTCCACATATTCGAGATTTTTCAAAATGTTTCCGATGAAGTACCTAGAATTCTAAGATCTTTAAACTTCCAAACATTGCCATAAAGGGTGGAACAACTGATAAAACGCTGTCAACTTTCAACATGAGTTGTAAATGATCTGTGATGATGATTCTTTGATGGAAGGAGTAAAAATAACTGGTAGTCGGCAGTGTTTCTGTTCTCGAATTATTCTTTTTGGGATGCTCTGCGTTATTAGAAAAAACTTATTGAACTAAACTATTCCTTGTTGAAGTTGAAGAGAACGTGAAAGAGTGTTTTATGTTTCCGCATTCTTTTCACTTGATTTCTTAAACATTGTGAACTCATATTCGAAAGAAAAAAAAGAATATAGAGAAAGAAAGAAAAAGAAATGTTCCTAATTTTTATTTTTAAATTTGTTTCTCAAAATGTTTCACATATTTGAGTGGGATAGAACAAAAAGCTAAAACCGAAATTTGCATTTTGTTTTTACCCAGATGATTAAAATAGCACTAAAATAACAGAGCACTGAAAAGTTGGTATACCCAGTGGCATATCATCAGTGATCTTACAATTAGGTACGCAGTTCTTAATAGAAACGTACTCTGAAATATACCATGCATGCCTGATTGTTTCCTGATCAGGATTTTTAATTTACTAACGTAAGGACCTCTACTATTAATTGGTTGCTGTACCCAAGGCGCATCCATGCATAACCTTTTTAGGAATTGTGCTACAGAGAATGAAGGAACCCATCAAATTGCGTAAGTTTCCTTTAAGTAAGAAATGGAATCGTATCGATGCCGTAATTTCATGCAAAATGTAGTTTAAAATCAATTAAATAACTATTTCATTTACCAAATAATTGCTTACTAATGTTTTGCAGATTTACGTTCGTTTGTTGATCAGTACTTTATCAGAATAAAATGGAATATTTCTTTGAAACTTCATTTATTGCTGATCACAATGTTTTCGTTCTTATTAAAGTGGTTTAGTCCGCTTATCATTTCAAATATTCTATTATGTAGCTATTCCTCATTAATAATAATTATTATTGGAACGATCACAAAATTTGATATGCTATCTTGATTGGACGTTATGCGATGTGCGGTATATTATTACAGCTAAGGGGTATGTTCCTGAATGTAAACATACATCTCAATTTGCTTTTGAACCAAATGTTATAAGTTTGTACTTGAATACCCCTCCTGGCATCGTGATCACCAATGTATGTTTTTTTTTGGTGTATGCAACTCCCCATAACTCGTAGTGCTTCAGAAATGAACTTTTTTATTAAAATCGCATTCACATATTCGCTTGAGTTTTTCTACCCAGGCTTGTCTTTTAAAATCAAAGTACCCCGCAAGACAAACTACAAAGTGTGCCTCAGTGGGGATCCATGTACTATGGTGGAGAGGGAGGCACGGAGATTACTGTTCAGAACACAAGTAAATCTCTCTTTCAGCCATTCAATGAGTGGAACAGCCTAGAGAGTCAAACTCTGAAACAAACACATTTTCTTTCATACTGCCATTCACCCCAAAACATTTATACCACAAAATTCATATCATCCTCGCACAGACTTTCACACAAGGCTCGAACACAGATCTTCTAGGCTATGTAAAAAGCCGGGAGGCAGTGCTGTACGGTCCACCTACAAGTGAACGAGCTCCCAATGGTTTAAAAAACCTATACCAGTAAGAAAAGGGGAAAAGGCCCCTTACTCAAATCATAGTGGAAAAAATCCACAATTGTACCAAGATTGCTTGCGTTTCCTCCCTTTGATGTTTCAACGTAACAGAACTCCACTTTTATTCTTATCACCCAGTTTCATTCTTCATACCGATTGATAAGTCAAAATTCTTAAGTGCCACGAAAGTAGCACAGAATGCCGCTCTGCTTAGCTACAAAATAAATTCATCCAGTTATTTTTACTTGATGTGAGAAAATTATTAAATTAAAATTCCCGAATCAGCACAATGTCAATCTATGTTATTGCTTGGATTTTGCATCTCACATCTCTCTTAAAACTATCATTTCGGAAATGTAATTTCTTCTGAATCTAAATAAGTCATCTACTTCGTGTTTTTTGAGGAATTCTTAGGAAAAATATAAAATAAATGGAACGAAAGAGTGACTTTAGCTGAGAACCGCATCGTTTCTCACGTATCATGATTGCGTGATTTAACAAATTCCCTGTTATTATCTATAAAACGATGGTTTCCTATGTTTTAATCACGGACTTCCTATTCTGAACTAAGTGGCAAGTGGATCTGTTTTTTGAACTGATGGCGAGTAATCAGTTCGTCGTGGACTCCACTTCAGCTGTGGCAAAATAGTTACTATGCCTTGGAGAGCACGAGAAACTACAGGCCTTTTTCCCGACCAGTACGCCCCAAGGATCAGACCCCTTTCCGAAACTTGACTCAAATTCCCGTCCAAGACCACGTGGATGAGTCTAGCGCTAACTGAGAGAACCATTTCTACGGCATGTACGCTTTTTTCAGTTTGAATTTGTCTATTTTATTTCGAGTCGCCTAATAATTTGGAATGTGGAATCCCACATTCTCTTTCTTTGGACTATTTCGAAAGCTTCAGTGTGCCTGGTCATTTCGCTTTTGTGAAAAGGTGGTATCACGCTTCGACAAAATTGTGAGCAATCATTTTGTAAGCCCCTGTGCCTGCTTTTTCATTAACAATTTTCTGGAAGATATGTTTATGTTGTAGACTACGTTCCTTGTGGTTCACTAGATTCTTCTTTAAGATCCGGTGAAAAATGCGCCTAAAAATTCAATGCCTCATTTTGAAGTTCACACGCACGTAGGATACATATTTTCTGTAGTATTTTGACCTACTATCCTGGAAAGGGTGTCTTGTTGTATCATGGATTCAACGAGGATCTGATATATTTCTACAGATTCTTTAAGTGAATGTGGTGCCGTCAATTACAGAACGGTCGCTGATTGATGAGCTGTGTTACAAATTGTGCACTTATTCATTTATCACAGGTTTCAATAGTGTTACAATGTGGGGTCTGTTTGGGACATTTAAGCACTTTGAAGTCACATCTGTCCTAAAGAAACTTACCTCCACAGGAACAGCCTCCAGAACATTAAATGGCCTCCATCAGCTAGAACATTAGTCACTAGGAATGCGTAATCCGTAAGTCCGTGCTGATGATCACATATTGTGGCTAGTACATCGGCGTGTGTATACTGAAAACCTAATTCATATGAGCAAACGATTTTTATTGTCCTCCAGGGTCTGTCTGATTTACATAGAAACGTGTTGGTCGATCCGGTCTCATTTAGTGCCTTCGTGCCTAGTGAAAAAACATTTACCTGTGTTTTGCAAGGAAGAGGCGCCCACGGAAGGAATGTGTGTGTTTGTATAGACCTTTGGAACAGAATGCATCAGGAAGTGTATGCTTAACTTCTCCTTTTTATACCATTGCTCTACATATGCGGTTATTTGACGCAATTCAAAGCATTTTCAACATCGTAAAATCCTGTTAACCAACCGTTGCACTCTGTTTGCTCACAATTCTAATCTTTGTTTGCTCACAATTCTAAGTAAACCCTTCATTCAGTTGTGCGAAATTCACAAATTTGTGTGAGAGACTCCTCCCTCCGGAGAGAGTTGCTCTAAACGACTAAACTACACAGACGGAATATATCACTGCAGATTTATCATCTCGTCCTTCTGTAGTAGGTCACATTACTTCCCTCTCTACTTTTTTTCGAAGCGAAGAAGAAACCTTTCGTTATCCCCAGACGATATGTGGAACTAACGTCACACATGTTTTAAAGAACACAACAGCCAGGAGATCTAAATTTACGTTCGGGCGCCAATGTGAAATTCACAAATTTAATCTGAGTCACTTCGTTCCGGAAAAGGTTGTTCTAGCCGACAATAAACTACACCGACGGAATATGTCGCTGTAGATTTATTGTCTCTACTCTCTGTAGTACACCACAACTGTTCTTACACTTTCATGCCAAGAGCCTAATAGAATATCTCTTTGATTGTATCATATCATCCGCGTGTGAGACCTTTGAAGTGAATTCTATGAAAAATTATCGACACGCTATATTTAGTTTCACAAAGTTTGATGTACCATGTATGACTGCCATTCGGTGTTCCTAATAATTTGCTAACAGGGCCTATTATTTTTTTAATAATCCAAAAAAAAGGTAATGACACACAACTTCATGAAATCATACGAGTGTAATGCCGAATTGTGCTCTTAAGGTGGACCTCAAGGATTTTTCTTCCTATACTTCCAATGGGAAAACTTCTGTACACATTTTCTTCACAATTAATGCGTTCCCAAGGATGAAAATTTGAACATCGATTAAAATAGCTTCATTTTATAACTTGGAATACTTAATATTTTCTCAAACATAACCATAATTATGCAATCCAACATTTGTTTGCCTACTGACGTCATCAAAGTACAGGTCGCGCCATCTTTTTTCTGGTTTCAACACCACCAAAGGAAAAGTTATTCATTTTTAGTATAATTATCGTTATGTTTTAGAAAATATTAAGTATTCCAAGTTATAATAGGAAGTTATTTTAATCGATGCTCAAATTTTCATCCTTGGGAACGCATTCATTGTGAAGAAAATGTGTACAAAAGTTTTTTCCATTGGAAGTATAGGAAGCAAAATTACTTGACGTCCACCTTAAGGGATTTCAGATTACTATGTGCAGTACTGTGATTCTCAAAACAATATCTTAACACTCTTGTTTTATTAATATGTAGATAAGTATTTTTCGACGATTTCTTTATGAAATGAATTTTTTTGCAAAACTGTGTGGATCATTTTCATAAGGACAAGAACATACATTTCTTCCTTTTTAACGTAATTAAGGTAGACTAAGTTCGGAATTAATGTGCAGTAACATAAAACGTGCCGATTCCAAAAACCGCATCCAATTTTTGATAAAATTATTGACAACTTATGTACGACTTCATTATTTCATCATTTCACCTAATTCTGGGGACAGGCTTCTGTCGTACCAATTCTAATGTTTGAACAAAAATGTGCTTTAAATATATATATATACTTTTGAAAATCATATACTAAAATTAACCAGAAACCGTTGGATTTATTCTGGTTATTTACAGATATATAAGGATATAAACTGAAGCAGCAAATTATACCTTACACTTACCTAACAGCACTCCCGGAAGACATCGGCGTTCATAGAAGCCTTGCTTTAATCGTTTGACAGTTGATTCGAAATTACGTAATTGCACACACATCAGTGAAATGCCGGCAGAAAAATGTGCATATGAGCGGGAAAAGTTCTGTATAATATGTAAATTGTCCAATGGGGAACGACAGTCCCTTTTCTCGGTGACAGCTCATATAAAAATATTTCTGGTGGCTGAAATGCTTTTCTTATGTAAAATACAAATGTATCAGACCCTGTATGGTGGCGACCTATAGGACCAATAGATGCAAGCCAGTCTCAGTTCCAGCTCTCAATCGACTTTAATATCCACTCCATGGAGGTTTCCCGAGTATTGCAGCAAATTTCCAACATCTGTGGGGTGTCACGGAGACGGTCGTCCAAGCACACAGCAGATGATACAGAGGTTTAACTTCTTTAACAGCACCCCCGTGATCGGACATGACTTCGCTCCTTTAACAGCACCCCCGTGATCGGACATGAAACTACGTGTGCGCCTGTTACGTAATTCGGTACCAAGGGTATATACACTGACGGAAAAAAATCTCAACACCAAGAAAGGGTTGTGTTAGATAAACGACAGTTGGTAGGCGTTGAGAGTTCATCTGTTAGATGACGTCTATGCGAATTTCGCGCTCGGCGCATACGTGTGGCGCTAGTAACGCCCCTCGGAACATGCAAAGCAGGTTTGCTGTAAATACTCGCTGTAACGTTCGTGAGCGTTAGTTATCGTTGAGATTCAACGTAGTGTGTTGATGTTAGTCATGAATGCCTTTAAGAAGACGAAGAATCCATTATCAACAGCTCACGGAGTTTGAATGAGGTCATGTAATAGGGCTACGAGAAGGTGGATTTTCTTTCCGCAATATTGCAGAACGACTTGGCAGGAATGTAGTCACTGTGCTTGATTCTTGGCAGCGGTGCTCAAGGGAAGGTACTGCCTCAAGAAGACCGGGTTTCGGCCGGCCACGTGGCACTACTGAGAGGAAAGACCGCCGTATACGGCGTATGGCCGTGACGCATCGTACTGCGTCTGCGGCAGCAATTCGGTTGGTTGGTTGGTTATTAGATTTTATTGGCGCAAGGGCCATGGTTGGCCAAAGAGCGCCAGATGCAAGACAAACAGACAAAATTAAAAAACGGGGCATAAATCGCAAAATCTGGCTGACAAAGTAAAACCGAACCATGAGTACAAAAGAAGGGCCAAAAAAGACAATGAAACAAACAGTATGAAAAACATGGTACAATGGTGAGAAACAAGCCGATTAAGTAAAACTGAGGAATGAGAATGATAAAACACATTACGAAATCGAACACAACTACACATGGGATGAGTCACTCTCCTGCCCCACACACTCCAATATAATGCTGGCCGAGGGCGAGGACGAATCACTATCCTCCCCCTCATGTTCCTCTGCAATGTGAGACTGAACTACTGCGGCAAAAGTACGCTGTCGGGTGGTGGGTATACCCAACTTGGCCTTGGCAGCAGGGTACGAGAGGCCTTCCAGGGTCTTGAGGCGCTGGATCGCCATCTCGTCCTTCCATTTCATACAGTTGCGGGAGTAAGCTGCATGGGCCTCACCACAGTTAACACAGCAGGCCGCAGAAGTGCAACCATCCCCGTCATGTTCACTGGATCCACAATTTGCGCAACGAGCGGAACTCTTACAGAAACGTTGGGAATGCCCGTACCTCTGGCACCTGAAACAGCGCAGAGGACTGGGAATGTACGAGCGAACTCCACAGACCAAGTAGCCAGCCTTGATTTCGGTCGGAACTTTCGGGGAGTTAAAAGTCAAGATTACATTTTTAGACTTAATCAAGGAACCATCGTGCCGGAGCATCATACGACGTGCAGCAATAACACCTTGATCTGCAAGTTCAGTCACCAATTCGTCTTCACTGCATGGCAAGAGATCAAACTCCGAAATAAAACCCCGAGAGGTGTTAAGAAACGGGTGAGGTGTCACTTTTACAGGAATGCCTTGAAGACTAGTGAGGTGCAGAAAAGTGTTACTCTGAGAAACACTGCAAGTTTGGACAAGCAGGTCCCCAGAGCGAAGCTTCCTCACAGACTTCAAGGGGCCAACCGCAGCGTCCAAAGCTTTAGAAATGAAAAATGGAGATCTGGTGGACAGTCTCTCATTCGGATCGATGGATTCTACAACTAAGTGTGTAGCATGCGTATTCACAGCAATCGAGGGGAGACGACGCTTCGGAGCGACTGGTACAGCTGCCAAAGAAGAGGTTCCACATTCTTGGTCCAGGTCATGGTCTAAAGATCGTTTAAGGGTATGAGACTTGGTAGGTTGAGAAGACGAAGGAGAGTCGTTGTCAACGATCATTTGCTCAGGTGACTTGAATTTGGAGCGTTTGTTTTTGGGTTTACCCATGGAAAAAAAGGAGAAGGATTCGTCTGCAGACTACTCCACCCACCACCGAGCCCTACAAGGGAGAACTGGAGGTCTGCAAGCGAAGAAAATGACGCTGGACACAGTTCTGGGGCTTATACGTTGCAGATATAGTCCGTTGGCTGTGATCACACGCACTCGGCGGACACTTCGGCCTCCGGGTACCGTCATGCCAACGCCTTTGGCATGATCCCACAGCCCCCGGGCTAACCCTGCCGTGCTATACGACAAAAAAGCCGCTAAAGCCCTGTACACAACTTGGTACATGACTTCTGACTAGAGGTGGGTTAGTCTCTAGCCTCCCGTTTACAGCGAAGCCGGGGTCGAAGAGGAGTGTTGGTACACAGGAGGCACTTAACCGGTCTCCTGCGACCTCAGCCGCCAGACATCCCATTTCCGCCTCACGGGTCTCCGCACGCGGCAAACATGCAGGTAGGTCTAGCACCCAAACCAGTTAAAAGGAGAAAAGAAATCCAAAGAAGACAAATCCTGGAAGGGAACCTAAACGGAATCTCAGCAACCTACGAACTGAGCGGTTAATATAAAACAGTTAGTGGTGGAGGGTAACAAAACCACAAGACCGGGGTGTTAGTACATAACGTGGTAGCGATTAGGTAAAGTATACAACACGGGCAACTAGCCAGTGGAGAAAATAAATAAAAACGAAAAAGCGAGACACAAGACCAGCTCGGGATCATGGGGCCGCGACTCCCCAACAGCTGGATGAACAGCCGTCCCTGCAAACTCCAATAGCACCGAAATAAAAAACAAGCGGTGGCATGACCTCAGATGTTGACCAGTCACAAGGTCAGCTCGGGCCGTGGGGGCGCCGCTCCCCAAATAACTGGTAAACCAGTTATCCCCGTGCGGGGCGGCAGCAATTCGAGCTGCAGTTTCCACCACAGTGACACAACGAACTGTTACAAATCGGTTACTTGAAGGACTGCTCCGAGCCAGACGCCCTGTAGCGTGCATTCCACTTACTCCAAACCACTGCCGTTTGCGACGTCAGTGGGGTCAAGCTAGAGCTCATTGGAGGACGGAGTGGAGATCTGTTGTGTTTTCTGATGAAAGCCGGTTCTGCCTAGGTGCCAGTGATGGCCGTGTGTTGGTTAGAAGGAGGCCAGGTGAGCGCCAGCAAACAACCTGTCTGCGGCTGAGACACACTGGACCTACACCTGGAGTTATGGTCTGGGGAGCAATTTCCTATGACAGCAGGAGCACTCTCGTGGTTATCCTACGCACCCTGACGGCACAGTTGTACGTCGGTCTGGTGATTCAACCTGTTGTGTCGCCATTCATGAACAGCATTCCAGGAGGTGTTTTTCAACAGGATAACGATCTCCCGCATACCGCTGTTGTAACCCAACATGCTCTACAGAGTGTCGACGTGTTGTTGTGGCCTGCTAGATCACCAGATCTTTCCCCAATCGAACACGTATGGGACATCATTGGACGACAACTCCAGCGTTACCCCCAACCAGCATTAACCGTCCCTGTATTGATAGACCAAGTGCAACAGGCATGGAACTCCATCCCACAAACTGACATCCAGCACCTGTACAACACAATGTATGAACGTTTGCGTTCTTGCATTCAACATTCTGGCGGTTACACCGGTTATTAATGTACCAGCATTTCACATTTAAAATGGCTCTTCTCGCGCTTACATAAAGCTGTGATCTTGAAACCTTAATCGATTAAATATGTTACCTATACAAATGTATTGCCGCCACTTCTGTCCTCTACAACTATTTTTTCGTGATGTTGAGATTCTTTTTCCGTCAGTGTATATAGATGTTGAGATTCTTTTTCCGTCATCGAGGAGAGAGTTGTAAACTCTTGAAGAAAAAATACTTTCATGTTTACAGTTCCGACGCCTTTGCGTCATGTCCGTCCACTGGCGTCCTGTTCAATGAGATCTTACTGGCCAACGTTGGGTCGTTTTGTTGCAATGAGCCAATATGGAAGATTTTCCTTTGCGTCAAATACTCTGTGGTCCAAGGCGTATTACGCCTCGTGAAGAATGTTATGTTGCTTTAACGACACGGCCTCTTAGGTACTATACAGCTTGGCAAATGTTTTCGGAGTTCTCGGCTGTTACTGGGACTACGGTATGAAGGCAAACGATATATCGAAGGCTTAATAATGCAATTAGTATTTTTTGCTAGGAGTCCAATAGTTTACGTTTCGCTAACCGTATCTCACCGAAGAGCTCACATGAACTCGTGCAGGCAACATCATTTCTGGAGACCAGACGAAATGGCCTCTTTATACAGACAAGTCGAGATTCAATAAGCAAACATATTATCCTCGGTATTTCATCTGGAGATAACAGAGAGCCCATAATGATCCCGCAAACATCTGCGAACGAGATTCCTTCGGAGACAGTGGTCTGCTCGTTTAGGGTGGCGTTATATTCAAGTATCTATCTGTCATCCCGCCGTATACAGACATATTGGTAAAGCATCAGGAGCTTCGTAATTACCTTCAAACCGACGCTATGATTCTTAATGCAGTTCTTATATTGGATACTAATTACTGAATCTTTATACGTAGACTTTCCAAAAAAAAAAAAAAAATATTAGCCGCCCCGGTGGCGCAGTGGTCTAAGGCGCTGGCCTCTGATCATTCGTCCGTAAGGGGTCTGGGTTCGAATCCCGGTCAGGCATGGATGTTGTGTTTGTCTTATGGCACTGGCTCTCTCCCTTCCCTGGAACCAGTGACCCTAAATTAGGGACGGGCGACTGCTTATAGCCCATTGAGTTGCTCACGGTGGTCGTTAAAGCTCCAATCAAAAAAAAAAAAAAAAAAAAAAAATATTAAAATCTAAGTATAATTTTCCATATAACATTTTGCATGTGGTATAATTTTAATTGTACGGATAAACTTTTTGCTGCAGCTCCTAGGCGCAGCTGGAATTTATGTTTCGGCTTGTGATTTTCCGGAAGGGTTAAGTAATTTCCCATAAGTATTATCTGTTGTAAACCTTATTTCTTAGCGTTTCGGAGAGGATTTGAAACCCCAAAAGCCCATTGCAGCCTACGCCCATGCGGCGTCTACGATATCAATTATTTAATTAAGGGAATGATCAACCTTTCATTATAAAATTAACAAAACAAAATCATTACTCAAATTCTCACTTCTTATCATACATAGGCACTCTAAAAATTAACTTGATTCATGTAGGGTTGAAACCGACCGTTATTTTAAGCACCGGGTTGGAAATTTTGGGGCTTTTCTGCCTAAGGCTGGTGGCCGGTAACAACGACTTACTGGCCTTATTTGTTACACTGGTTTTGTCTTTTCTTCGGCCGGAAGGAGACATAACACACCGGCAGATGAGGGTGGCGGTAGGGACTCGTGTTATGAACCAGAGTTAGGAATCTTAGTTTCAGACAATATGTTTTTCAATTTGTTCCCGGAGAAAGTTTCGTGATAGGTAACAGGATATTTACAGTGGTCCAGAAGCAAAATAATTGAGAAACATGGATATAATGAGTTTTAAGGGACTTGTTAAGTGATCAACGTAGATCACTGAACGTAAAGCAATAACACAGACTTACTCACTGCAATTTATAGGAGTACTTAAATATATATATTTTACAGTACAAAATACTGAAAGTAACTTCAGTCGAAATGGAATTCCTCAACCTAAAGCTTTTTGTTTGTTAATGACCATGGGGATCAAATCGATGGTTCCTAATTCAGTGCCACTGGTTCAAGTGAGGGAAGATAGACAGCGCCGTAAATCAAAAACGACATTCATGCTTCATTGGGGTTCGAACCCGGATCCATCTCGGAAAATTAGTAAGAAGCATTCGCTTTGACTACTGCGCACCACGGTGGTTAAAATGATTTGAATCACGAAGATTTTCATTTATGCGCAATAACTGCATCTACGCTGAGATCCGAAATCTGAAACGTATTCACATGTTAATCCAAAATTTAAACAACTCGCATGTTCAATATTCGTTTAAATAATTTCTGTTTCTGAAACTCACATTTTCTCTTAGTTAAAGTGGAAAATATGATAATATTTCTGAATCGGTGAGAAGCTTTTAAAATGTAATGAACCTTAGGCTGATTTCTAAGGTATTAAAGAACTGTTTTGGATATTTGGTACGATCTTGCTAGCGGGAAGATGCAAGAATTTCATAAGACTTTATTTATCGTCAATTATTTGAAACAAAGCATGTAATTTATGAAACATGGGGTGAAGGAAAACTGTTCTTTTAATAGCGTAATACCCTAGTGCGAACTATTAGAATGAACTGAAATAATTCAAATTGAATACATGAGCTTGCATTCTTTCTGTATGTTACGAAACATTTCGTCGTTCAGACTAAAACACCTTAGTTTCAGTTTTACACCTCGCATATATATAAATTGAGATTAAACATATTCGTTTTTACTAAAAATCAAAGTAAGATTTTCCAGAAACATTTCGCATATGATGTAACTTTAGTTGCACGGAGAAATCATTTATAATTTGTCATGAAATCGTGATCATGAAAAGTATAGATCATGTATCGTTTGTGCATTAATATTTGCCTGAATTCATATTTTATAAAACTGCAACCAATATTTGATACTGAAAGTTATGTTTCATGCAATTTCAACGAAAATGATAAGGAAGTCGGGGACAATTTCAGCATTGTAAAATGCACCAAAATGTGACACAGAAAATAAAAAAAACGTGTTCAGAACAAAAGCAAAATCATATAATTTTAGTAATAAGTCTAATTAGTCGACAGTTTAATCCTTCACTTAGGCGACAAAATATGACGTCACTTATGAAGTTCTAATTTGGTAAATTTTCTTCACCATCTTCGAAATCCTTAAGATGCTGTCCTATTTTTCGAGCGACACTGAAAATGCTTTGCACCGTTTTGTCGCAGCTTTTAAAATATCTGAAGAATCGAAAAGTCATTTATTGAGGAAAACATTTCGGAGGGAATTAATTTTAGCTAAAATTTAACCGTTTTCAGAATTCGCTCCTCTGCGAGTTTCCATATGATCTAATAGATGACCCCACAGTAACTCTGCTAAGGAATGACCTACTTGGCATGCAATGATTGCTATTCTGCACTACTAAGTGGGGTGGAGCAACATCACTTAAGTGACATGCAAGTAGGGCCGGCCTTTGAGCGGGGAAAGGGGGGCACACGTCCCGGGGCGCCGAAGGTGTAGGGGCGCTTTAATAAAACTTGAAATGTGGTAATAAAGAAACATCTCTTGAAATGAGAACTAAAAATTAAAAAAAATTATCATTTTTCCAAAAATTATTGCGGAAACATTTTTTATTCTAGAACATTTCCAGCCACTCAAGTGCATGCCCCCTTATCAAAGACACCGCTGACCAATCAGGTAGGAGTATTGGTTGCCGCGTGCTGATCTTGAGTACGCCTTTCTTCCTTTGATTTCGGGAATTATTCGTTTGCATTGGTTTTTGTTAATTTGTGACATCTCTTGAACAAGGCATATTTTTTATACTTTGCATATTTCAACATGTCTAAAAAACTGGAGACCACAGGTGTTTGGCTGCGCATATTTTGCTTATTTTGCATGTTTTGCAATAATTTTAAGCATATTGTGTCGGAAATTTACTGTAAATACCAAGAACAGAATGAAATAAGGTTTCGTATGTGTACGTTATGCAGAATGTTTATGTGTACGTTATGCAGAATGTTTATGTGTACGTTATGCAGAATGTTTATGTGTACGTTATGCGGAGTCTCGAATGAGAATGATGTGCACAGTTTCTTCTCCAGGGAACTGACTTTATGCTTCTGCGCATGGAATAGTAACAAGCGGTATATTCTGTAACTCTTTATTATATAGCAGTGTTTTACAAAGCGCTTAGAGAGTTCTAGCCAGGTCACATGACCCATCTTAGCTGAGCTGGGCGAGGGTTGATTCTGATGTGCGATCCAAATAAATCGATAAAAATTTGCTATGTGACAGTATTCTTACAAATGCTCAAATGTTTTCGCATTTTGATTGTATATTAGCTTTGATTCAATATCAGCTTCTTTATGGAATAATTTCGAAAATATTTGCACATTTTCAATAAATTTCGGACATTGCGCGGATTTCGAACCTACACGTCCTCGGCACGACACTTTTTGTAAAACCATTTTTATGTCTATGTTATTTGTGATGCATTTTCTCTTTAACTTTTGTTTCTGACATGTTTTTTGTATTCGGCAAACTAATTCTTCAGTGCATATTCACCGGCGTCTGGCGCCCTTGACTTTGATCGGAGCGAGAACAGGTGTTATTTTAATTGGCGGAGCGTGGCTTGCTGTGATTAGTCTACTGAAATCACCTTACCTGAGTGAAGGTCAAAGAGAAAAGGTGGGGAGAAGCCAAAAAGCCCATAAACGTTTGAGTGCATATGATCCGAGCTTTCCGAAGACGTTTCAGTGTATATTTGGCTGCATATTGTGTATTTTATCAAACAACGTGTGCGTCGATTTTAAAAGTGTTTCTTAAGTTCATTCCAGGAGCTGAAATACGTAAAGGACAAAACTATCTAGTTATCAGCACCGGAAAAGGAAGGCAGAGAGACAAGCAGAAGATCAAATATCCTCTGAAAGTTGCGAAGCTTTTTCCAAAGACCTCCTGAGGAACAGAAAACATCTGATCCTGATCATATCCACTGCTTTTCAGCTAATGAACTTGATATCAACGAGCATTCAACACATAGCACTCGGATTGCTGCTGAAGAGAAAAAAACAACCTTAAGAAGAGTATTCTGATGCCCACTGCTCGAGAAATATGCTTCAGTTCCAGCTCAGAACTTCACATAGAAAACCATGCAGAATGAAATGATAGGTGCTTCCTCCTCTTTGACCGATATTGACTCCACTGACCCTGTCAACTGGCCTGGCATTATGAGTTCGTCATTCATTGACGCTGTTCTTAATATCGGAATCGGACAACAAAGTCAAATTCTTGGGAAGAAAGATTTCCCAGTAGATGACAAATATCGCCAGTTTCAGCTAAGCACTTCATAAGAAAGTTACTGAATAGTGAAAAGTTGTAAAAGCGATGGCTGGTATATTCAAATGAGACGAACGGTGTTTTTTGTCTGGGTTGCAAACTTTTACCTGCTACAAAACCGTCACAACTAGGAACAACTGGTCACGACGACTGGAAGCGCCTCCTTGATCGTTTCAAAGCACATGAGAAAGGCTGTAGTCAATCTTTAACATATTGTACGTGGATTAAAACATAAAAAGGCTCAAGATCAACAACGGCATTAATGCCCTGCACGGGACTATGATAAATCGTGAAGTGGAGCATTGGAAAGCGGTCTTGAACAGATTAAAGGCAATAGTTCTGTATTTGTCTAAGCGCAATTTTCCTTTCAGGGCCTCGTCAGAACCGTGTTAGGTTATTCGCAGGAACACCTCCGGAGAATCTAAGATGGTTCTATAGCAGACCATTATTTGGAGAAAACTGTACAAAACAAGATCATCAATTTGATGGCTAATGAATTATTAATGGACATCCGTAAAAGAGTCAAGCAATCAAAATACTTCGTAATCCTTTTGGATTGCGTTCCAAATGTAAGCCGCTCGGAAAAGCTCTCTCTACTTATCAGGTTTACAGATTTGAGTAACAATGAAATCACTGTGAAAGAAAAATTTTTAGGGTTTAAAGACGCAAATGAGGTCACAGAAAAAGCACTGACTGAACTTCTTATCGAAACTTTGTAGGAAAACAACATAGGTTTTAATAACTTAGAGAGGCCAAGGATACGACAGTGCTTCAAATATGAAAGGAAAAAACGAAGGCTTATGATCGGAACGCAAGAGTATGAGTATAGAGAGTATACTATACTCATACTCTTGAGTATAGAGAGCAAGGGTATGAGTATAGAGAGCAAGAGTATGCAGATGAACCCTAGAGCATTCTATCTTCCTTTCGGCTGCCATTCCTTACATTTGATTATATCTGACGCAGCGTCAGTATTCACTGAAGCAATCAGTCCTTTGGAGTGTTCCATAGAATATACGTGCTTTTTTCTACTTCGACACAGAGATGAAGTGTTCTGTTGAAGCACGTTCCAACACTTGCCATGAAGCCACTCTGTACGACAAAATGGGAAAGTAGAATCTACACGGCCGAAGCTATCTGCACTCAGATAAAACAGGTGTATGATGGCTTGATAGAGATCTACGAAAACATAAAGAACATAAACTCATCTTTCGTCGCGGGAGTGAAGCACGAGACGTATTGCCTCGCAGAATAATTATGCGATTTTAAATTCTTAGTTGGACTCCATGTGAGGTAGATCTATGGTATCAAGCGAATAGCATCAGCAAACGCATGTGAAATGCTGACTGTGACGTAATTACTGCTACAGCTATAATACAGGGCATAATTAAATTTATCAAGGCTTTTAGAGTCAAATCTGCAAAGATTGTGGAGAGCCTGAGCGCAGAGGCCGTTTTCCGAGCAACCAGAAGGAGAAACTATACAAAGATGCTTGGCTACGAGGTGGAAGATGAATTATTGGAAACTGCAGAAGGAAAGTTTAAAAGAGATTTCTTCCTTGCCACAGTAGAAAAAGTTCAAAGTGCCTTAATCGAGGGGTTTCAGCAAATGTTCAGCTACTCTAAGCTATGGGGTTTCCTATTATATTTAACTTAAAATGTCTGCCGGACAATTTGGAAGCTTATTGCATATATTTACACCATGCTTTAAGTGACCAAGCCCCATCAGGAATAAATGGTGCAGAATTAGCACAAAAGCTAAAGCACTTCAAGTTCATTATGCAATCTAAAACTAAATGTGTCAACCATCGAGAAGCATTACAATTTATTTTCGAAATAAAAATACAGGAGAATTTTCCCAACATTTGGATTGCTTTGAGAACCCTTCTGACAGTTCCAGTAACTGGCAAGTGGGAGCGTACTTTCTCTAAGCCAAACTTGATCAAAAATTATCTGAGGTCTACAATGACTGACAATAGACTGTCTTCATTAGCTGTGTTGTCAACAGAAAACGGCATTGACCTATCAAAAGCAGTGACAACTTTCGATGAAATAAAAGCGAGGAAAGTGAAATTATCTTAAATTTGTAAATGAAGGTAAGGTGGTTTTGTAAAAGTGTTGAATATCAATGAAATGTTCAGACCTGCAGCTCTTTAGTTGAAATGTTCCAAACCAAAGCGCTTCCCAGAATATTCTTTTTGAGGGGATTGGGAAATGTACTCTCATATGAGCGCTAAATTCACTTTCGCCCCGGGGCGCCTCATTACATAGCCATTAGTTTACATAGTCATCAGTATGCGCTATAGCCATCAGTTTAAGTAGTACCAACCGAACCAATTTGTCAAAAAAATTCACCTTTCTAGCGAATTATTTATTTCTGTTAATTGCAGCATTCATTCTTAAGTCGAGATATTTTTAATCGACGACACAATTTTGCCCACTAAGTATGGCATGGGTGTTCTCATAATTAATATCATTCCATAACGTAACTTTCGTCCAATATATTCCATTATATTGGATTTTTGTCAGTAAATAAACAAATAAATAGTTAGTAAAATTTGTTGAAGTATCACAATTGGAAAAGTTTTAAGCCTTTTCCAATTGTGATACTTCACAATTGGAAAAGGCTTAAAACTACGAAATAGCAAAAATTTCGATTTTTTGGAAATTACGCTTTATTTAACTTACATTTTCTCTTGATTGAATTATGTAGCAAAAAATATTACTGTTCTTTACCTGTTCTCATGTAAGTTGTGAATCGATGCTTACAATTATTATATGGTATCTTACCGAACTAATCGCAAAAAAAAAATATTTTTACTTCAAAATCGTAAGAGTTTTAGGAAGCCAGTGTGACACAATTTAATTGCTATTGAAAAACTTGGAAAAATCGTGTTTTGAAGAACATCACACGTAGAAAACAGAACGTATTTAAGCTTTTGGTATTTAGTTGAAAAAAAAAGGAATTAGAAAATATAACAATACACTTTATTTCCTCAGTACTCAGTATTAAAATAACTGTTCCTATCGTTCAGTGAGTAATGGCTGATTCGTAAATTGCAAAATAACAAAGTTGCTTGCGAACTAGATATTTTAGCTGGTTTTGTTTAAGCAATTATATCTTTTCTGCTGTGACTGATTAACTGCGGCAGAGTATTAATTAATTATGTTATAAACCACTCAAAGTTCGATCATATAACGAAGTGTCACCAAGTTATGACCATCGCTTCTTTATGCAAGTGAAAGCCACTGCAGAAACGACTCGCATTTAATATGCATACTGGTTACGGCAAATATGTGTCAAGCAAGATCGCACTCAGTAGGAAGGTTGGGTATTGGGCAGAAAGGACGTTCCCTAGAGCAGCAGGTGAAAGGTCCAGGAGACAGTGGACTTTAGAACCCCATGTTTATCTTCCTTACCCCGTTTAAATTGTCTTAGATCAGTCGCTTTGCACACACCAACTCAAAATCGAACACCAGCTTATCTTTTTTTAGCTTACAGCATGTAATATTGCACACCTCGACTCGTGCAGTTTTACGTGTTGGAGTGAAATATTTGGTAAACAATTATATGAACTACAAATGGATAGCTACTTTTAAGTAGCGTTGCACCATCATTTCTTCGCAAAATGTAACTGCATCGAGTCATATTTCTGATGGCTTCCTCCCTTCACTTAACTTTGCATACCAACACATATTTTGTTGCAATTATATCTTTCGTAAATACAAAAAAATCACAAGAAATGCAATTAATAAAGATAATTTAAATATTCTTCTAACTGAAAATAAATGCTTAGAAGTGCTAGTGCAATGTAGCAACCCCTTAGTTGCAATTCAGAAGGTCAAATGATCAACAATCTGTGCCCGCATATACACCAAACTGCATAAATTATGATTCACTAAACCTTCTCAAATTTTCTTTTAAGTTCTAGAAATGCTTATGATCAATGAGCAGTAGACGAAATACGAACGAAACTTGACTTTAATGAGAGCTATTGAATTCGCGTGTATACCATCGGCAATAATTGTGTAAGTTACTGGTAACGAGCATCCGGTTAATATCCAGACGCAAACGGATATTGATTATTGTACAAAATATTTCCATTTTTAGGCAATTTTTTTAACAAAATGAATACATTTTTGCGTATTATTTTATCAACACATTTTAAAAATATTGTACGTTTTATTATCAAACATTAATGTACACAGTATGTTAGCAAATGATGATTAAATTCAGAGGAATTCGGATTCTTCCTTCCAATGATAAAATTTAGTTGATATTTTTTTGTAATTAGAGTATTGGTACAAATTAAATAAATATATTATTTTAAATACCACACGGATATCTTTCATGCAATTTCTGATACTGCCGGACATTTTATTAGGAGCCAATGCGGGTACACAGAAAAATGATTTAATGTATACATCTGTGAAATGTATCAGTATATAGGTCTTAATATGTATTTTTTAAGTAGAAACACACTACCTTATTCGGACTTGCATGACTCATAAGAAAATTATGTACAGGAAATTTTGAAGAATTGCAGAATTTCGACTGTGTTAACGACAAATTTTACACTGCATTCTGCTGCATGTTTATAGGAAATAGCTGATGTACACCGCTTTAATTCAGTTAATAATTAGTTTGGTGTTCCCCAAGCATTGCAAGAATTCGCATTCATTTTGATTAAGTAACATCGAATTTCGAAACATATATATAGTATATATACTGACGGAAAAAAATCCCAACACCACGAAAAGATAGTTGTAGAGGAATGAAATGGCGGCAATACGTTTGTATAGGTAACATATTTAAACGATTAAGGTTTGAAGATCACAGCTTAATGTTAGCGCGAGAAGAGCCATTGTAAATGTGAAATGCTGGTACATTAATAACCGGTGTAACCGCCAGAATATTGAATGCAAGCACGCAAACGTTCATGCATTGTGTCGTGCAGGTGCTGGATGTCAGTTTTTGGGATGGATTTCCATGGCTGTTGCACTTGGTCGGTCAATACAGGGACGGTTAATACTGTTTGTGGGTGACGCTGGAGTTGTTGTCCAATGATGTCCCATTCGGGCTCGATTGGAGAAAGATCTGGTGATCTAGCAGGGCACGGCAACATGTCGACACTCTGTAGAGCATGTTGGGTTACAACAGCGGTATGCGGGCGAGCGTTTTCATGTTGGAAAACACCCCCTGGAATGCTGTTTATGAATGGCAGCACAACAGGTTAAATCACCAGACCGACGTACAGCTGTGTCGTCAGGGTGCGTGGGATAACCACGAGAGTGCTCCTGCTGTCATAGGAAATTGCTCCCCAGACAATAACTCCAGGTGTAGGTCCAGTGTGTCTCGGCCGCAGACAGGTTGTTTTCAGGCGCTCACCTGGCCTCCTTCTAAACAACACACGGCCATCACTGGCACCCATGCAGAACCGGCTTTCAACAGAAAACACAACAGATCTCCACTCCGTCCTCCAATGAGCTCTAGCTTGACACCACTGACGTCGCAAACGGCAGTGGTTTGGAGTAAGTGGAATGCACGCTACAGGGCGTCTGGCTCGGAGCTGTCCTTCAAGTAACCGATTTATAACAGTTAGTTGTGTCACTGTGGTGGTCACTGCAGCTCGAATTGCTGCCGCAGACGCAGTACGATGCGCCATGGCTATACGCAGTACACGGCGGTCTTCCCTCTCAGTAGTGCCAACTGGCCGGCCGGAACCCGGTCTTCTTGAGGCAGTACCTTACCTTGACCACCGCTGCCAAGAATCATGCACAGTGGCTACATTCCTGCCAAGTCGTTCTGCAATATTTCGGAAAGAAGATCCACCGTCTCGTAGCCCTATTACACAACCTCGTTCAAACTCCGTGAGCTGATGATAATGCCTTCTTCGTCTTCTTAAAGGCATTCTTGACTAGCATCAACACCCTACGTCGAATCTCAACGATAACTAACGCTCACGAACGTTATAGCGCGTATTTACAGCAAACCTGCTTTGCATGTTCCGAGGGGCGCTACTAGCGCCACACGTATGCGCCGAGCGCGAAATTTGCATAGACGTCATCTTACAGATGTACTCTCACCGTCTACCAACTGTCGTTAATCTAACACAACCCCTGCTTGGTGTGGGGATTGTTTTTTCCGTCAGTGATATATGAAAAAATAATTAAATCTACATAATTTCAGTATCCTACGTAACCAACTCTTTTTAAATAAAATTTGAAATTTTATATTAGTATATATCGTGCATTACTTTAGTTTATATTATTTTTACCAAATGTACATACATGATAGCATGAAGATAAAACAAATAATGTACCTTTTCGTAAAATTATTCTAATAATAATTTATATAAATATAAAAGATTCATTTTTTTGTGACTGAACATTATAGAGTTTGTAGAGTGCTGTTTAGTAATATTTGGTAGAGAGCATAAACAAAAGGTAAGCGCATGTCACAATCAAATGTGTTCACGTTTAGAAGAAACGTGCAAATGAGGAAAAGAACACTTTGAAGCAAAACTTGTGTGATTTTTTGTTCATTTGCCCGGTGAATCAAGAGCTTTTACTCAGACGATAAATGTATTCAGTTTATGTAGTCATATCAATTTGCACTGACTGCAACGCATTAACGTTATTCATCATTTTGTTCTGTATAAACAGTGTGTTGTTCAAGGAGTGAGGAATCACACTTGGCATGCTTTGCTATCGAACCCTCTAGCCAACATCATCTAGCTTCCTACTTCTAAGGTTGTTTAAAACATGGGGTCAAACACACCATTCCTTTATTTATATATAGCATAACACTTTTTTCTCGTGCCTGGAAAATTTGACATGTCACAATACTTATGAGTCTATATATCGTTCTTGTTGTTTGACAGTTTGATGATATTCTTCTCATGTAACTCCGATTTGAAAAATGATACTACTGGGAAGCCTGAATTCGACAAAAAGTTGTCCCTGCCTTTCGGCTCATTACACATAATTCCACAGGGGAGGAGTAAATGAAGATTATATCGAATTCAAAATACATCTCATTCCACATTATTGCGTTTAAAAATAAAATAGAATTTTTTTCTACGATAATATTTAAAACGATGATTATTTAGAATACGGTTTTTTCAAAAAACGCAAGTTTTTTCCACGAACGAAAAAATGCATATTGCGTTTCCTCCGACATCAGTACTTTTAAAAGTGCAATTAGAAAATAAAAGTTTATTGGATATGTTCTTTGTGAAGAAAATTTTGCTAATAATTTCTGATATCTCATGTCAAATAAATTTAATAGAACTTTGCTTACTACAGTTACTTCCAACATAACCTATTTATAGTAGCAGATAAATCCTAGCTTCCCATATCTCGTAAACAAAGAGCCGAGTAGCAAGAAGACAACAGGTGGTCTAATAATACGATTAAATATAAATATGAAAATAACTTGTAATTGTTTTTTTTGTGACACAAATATGTATGTTTCCTAATATTCTTACACCTGAATATTTAAAAAAAAAATCTCTCTCCTACAGAGCAATTTTGTAAAAATTGAAGCAACCTATATCAGTTTGTTCGAAGAGTTTTTCTTGTCAAACGCACTTTTCAACAGCAAAGCCAATGCGAGGTCCTTGTATATGCAAATCATAAATTTTCTGTGTCTTTATTTTATATCTCATTGTTTAGCTATGGAAGCTAGCCATGAAGGTTCAAAGAATGACACTGAAAATCTATTAAAAATTATTTTACTTTCCCAACTGAAACCAATTCCATACTCTTCGAATGATAATACACTGACGGAAAAAAATCCCAACACCACGAAAAAATAGTTGTAGAGGAATGAAATGGCGGCAATACATTTTTGTAAAGGGAACATATTTAATCGATTAAGGTTTCAAGATCACAGCTTAATGTAAGCGCGAGAAGAGCCATTTAAAATGTGAAATGCTGGTACAATAATAACCGGTGTAACCGCCAGAATGTTAAATGCAAGCATGCAAACGTTCATGCATTGTGTCGTACAGGTGCTGGATGTCAGTTTGTGGGATGGAGTTCCATGCCTGTTGCACTTGGTCGGTCAATACAGGGACGGTTAATGCTGGTTGGGGGTGACGCTGGAGTTGTCGTCTAATGATGTCCTATACGTGCTTGATTGGAGAATATTCTGGTGATCTAGCAGGCCACGACAACATGTCGACACTCTGTAGAGCATGTTGGGTTACAACAGCGGTATGCGGGCGAGCGTTTTCCTGTTGGAAAACACCAACTGGAATGCTGTTCATTAATGGCAGCACAACAGGTTGAATCACCAGACCGAATTACAACTGTGCCGTCAGGGTGCGTGGGATAACCACGAGAGTGATCCTGCTGTCATAGGAAATTGCTCCTCAGACCGTAACTCCAGGTGTAGGTCCAGTGCGTCTCGGCCGCAGACAGGTTGGTTGCAGGCGCTCACCTGGCCTCCTTCTAGCCAACACACGGCCATCACTGGCACCCAGGCAGAACCGGCTTTCATCAGAAAACACAACAGATCTCCACTCCGTCCTCCAATGAGCTCTAGCTTGACACCACTGACGTCGCAAACGGCAGTGGTTTGGAGTAAGTGGAATGCACGCTACAGGGCGTCTGACTCGGAGCTGTCCTTCAAGTAACCGATTTGTAACAGTTCGTTGTGTCACTGTGGTGGTAACTGCAGCTCGAATTGCTGCCGCAGACGCAGTACGATGCGCCACGGCCATACACCGTACACGACGGTCTTCCCTCTCAGTAGTGTCACGTGGCCGGCCGGAACTCGGTCTTCTTGAGGCAGTACCTTCCTTTCACCACCGCTGCCAACAGTCATGCACAGTGGCAACATTCCTGCCAAGTCGTTCTGCAATATTGCGGAAAGAAGATCCACCTTCTCGTAGCCCTATTACACGACCTCGTTCAAACTCCGTGAGCTGATGATAATGTCTTCTTCGTCTTCTTAAAGGCATTCTTGACTAGCATCAACACCCTACGTCGAATCTCAACGATAACTAACGCTCACGAACGTTATAGCGCGTATTTACAGCAAACCTGCTTTGCATGTTCCGAGGGGCGCTACTAGCGCCACACGTATGCGCCGAGCGCGAAATTTGCATAGACGTCATCTTACAGATGTACTCTCACCGTCTACCAACTGTCGTTTATCTAATACAACCCCTTCTCGGTGTTGGGATTTTTTTCCGTCAGTATATATAGTTTTAATTAAGTAAATTCCAATATTTAAAAGAATGAAAAAAAATGGCGCAAGACAAAAATCCTCTGAATTCGTAAACACAATTATTTTGCACAATAATGCGAGTATTATTTTTCCTTTTCCAAGTTTTTCCAACACACTTAAATATCTGTAGGTTGAAATACATCCACTAATGTACAGCCACAAGTATTTGGTTGATAGAATCATTACTTTAGTAAATATATTCTGTAATATGTATTTGCATTATAGACTCATAACTTTATGAAATATATTCAGTGACACAGAAAGCGCAGTCAAAAAGTTTTAGACTCCTAAGTCCAAATATCCTTCGAACAATACCTGTGAAAAGCTTTGGTAAACATGTCTGGACTCAGAATATATTTGTTTAACTCACTTTATGTCACTTATATATTAGTGCTATTATGTCAGTAAAATACTGCGAATTTTTATGATCTGTTCTTTTTATTCTAAATACATTTCCATACTTCGCCTGATCATGATAAATTTAGTTCAATAAAATAATGTTTATCAAACAGAGGTCATCACTCTTTCCGCGTTTATAAGTGGGTCACGGAAAAATTCTCATTAGCTACCACCGGAAATCGAACCAAGTGTCTTTCAGTTATGCGCCTGATATGCATACACTGCACCACAGCTGCTTAGAATTCTTCTAGACTCACATACACTGACGGCCAAGCAACCTGTCTTCTTGGAACCCGTTTTTTTAGGTTGCTTCTTGGAGCCCCGTACAATCCCCAGCATTGTGCGGGGCTTCAAGAAGCAACCTGCCAAATTGGATTGGCAGGCAGTGTATGTGCGTCTGGAGGAATTTGAGGCCGCTGCAGAGCAGTGGAAGCATGTCCGTCGCGTGACTGGAAGACCAGGGTTCGATTTCTGATGGCGGCCAATGATAATTTTTTCCGTGACTCATTTATAAACATGGAAAGAGCGATGACCTCTGTTTGATGCTCCTGGTCCAAGTCAAATGCCTTTATTAATTGTTCATTCGCTTTCTAAATATTTGTTCATTTGCTGCTTGCCATCTTCGGTGCATCCCCAACATTGTGCGGGGCTCCAAGAAACCACCTGCCAAATTCGCTTGGCAGTTAGTGTGTGTGAGTCTGGAGGAATTCGAGACCACTGTGGCGCAGTGTAAGAATATCTGGCGAGTAACTGGAAAACCCTGGGTTCGATTCCCGGTGGCGGCGAAAGAGAATTTTTCCGTGACTCACTTATAAACGTGGAAAGAGCGATGACCTCTGTTTGATGTTCCTGGTCCACGTCAAATGCCTGTATTAATTATTCATTCGCTTTCTAAATATTTGTTCAGTTGCTGCTTACTATCTTTGGTGCATCCCCAGCATTGTGCGGGGCTCATAGAAGCAACCTCCAAATTGGCTTGGCAGTTAGTGTGTGTGAGTCTGGAGGAATTCGAGATTGCTGTGGTGCAGTGGAAGCATGATCGGCGAGTAACTGGAAGACCCTGGGTTCGATTCTCGGTGGTGGCCAATGATAATTTTTCCGTGACTCACTTATAAACATGGAAAGAGCGATGAACTCAGTTTGATGTTTCTAGTCAACGTCAAATGTCTGTATTAAAATAATATTTAAAATATTTTAGGGTGAAAACGGTGGGACACTGCAACTCGTGTTTGTAAAACTTAATTTTTGGAAAAATCATCTTTTCTCAACGGAAACATATATTTATATCTCAGATACCCAAGTCTTGTGTGTACGAAAAATCAAAAAGTACAATGAAACAATTCTATTTAAGAATATTTAATTTATGATTTACTTCAATGAGCGAACATCTCAAATGTTAGAAGAGGACATAAATTGAACGGTTTGTATTTTTCCGCATACGGTGTTTATGGCCATACGCAAAGTAACACACTCTAGAAACCTGCAATCAATGTAACACACTCTAGAAACCTGCATTATGTACGAAAGCTTAATTAAAAAATAAAACTTTTAAAAGAATTTAATTTATAATTCATAAATCATGGATATTTAATGTTTATTTTAAAAATCTGTGTAAGAAAATTAAACATCGTACACAGTTCATATATTAACACATATTGTTGCTGATTTTACCCATAAGGTAATCGCAACATCAAAAATCGATATTAACAAGTTCTACATGATTATATCCGTGAGCAAGATGTATTTCACCTTTTCCTGTGACACTGTCCAGTACTGTTAACTGTATTCTAAATATGTAATAAATGGAGTTGGGTAAATACAGGAAACAACCATTTACGCTAAATGAATTGTAATAACTGTCTTGTAGATTTAAGATTAAAATGCTGTTTTCGCTTTAAACATTCCGCATTCCTATGAAACCGCATTT
Organism: Macrothele yani; assembly: GCA_039090855.1. Taxonomy (NCBI): domain Eukaryota; kingdom Metazoa; phylum Arthropoda; class Arachnida; order Araneae; family Macrothelidae; genus Macrothele; species Macrothele yani. Next base: position 12,599,542 of record CM077016.1, read on the forward strand.
TCAACTTCTGTATATACACTGTGTACGAGAATTACATATTCAACTTCGGAGGTACATAATAGTTGTTTCATAAAACTTTGCCATAAAACTGAGATATCATCTGAAAGCAAACATTTGAATTTCTTTTGGACAGACAAAGAATATTGGAACTATTAATATTTTCACAAGTACCATGTCGGAGCGATACTAAAACTCCTTCCAATAAAGCTGAGGCTTGTCTGTATCAAGTTTTTGTATTGCAACATCAACTCTTTGCTTCCTAACATTATTTATAGTCAGAGTAGCTCTCTCCATACCGTTTGTAACTTACCACTATAGAAAAAAGACTTTACGCGTGCCACGAAAATGTCACCCCATCATCGGACACAAGTAAACTGCTTGCATCTTAAAGTTCATTAAATTGAAATGAATTTCTACGGCAAAAGATTAATCAAAAATTGCTTGTTTCTTTAACTACAAATGTGCGGAACATTTATATTATGGATTCAGTGTTTTCGTGTCCAAAATGTCGAAATTTTTCCTATTTTCTAGTTTGAATTCTTATTGAAAAAGGAGCGAAAGTAGAATGGTCACAAAAAACACGACGGGGATCTCAATGCGGCAGTACGCGAATTATCTTTGCACTCAACTATAGTTTCTACGTTTGTCGGAATTCCAGAATTTCTATAGTTTTATTTAAAACACAAAATACACTGGTGCTAGCGGTTATACAGGTTTTTCGTAATCAAATTGATTCTTATTATTGTGGTTTCCATCGATGATCCTCAAAAATTATTTAGATGTAGTGCGTAAATATTTTTCACCAAGAATGACGCAGAAAATGTGTAAAATGATCCAAATGTATAATAGTAGGAGAAGAAAGTACATAAAGCAAATAGTATCATGTAAAAACAAGTCAAAATAAGTTTTTATGTTTTGCTTCGAGTTCAGAGCAGTTCTTCTAAAATTGATTTATGCTACAGTTTCAACTAAATAATTTTAGCTAAATTGATTTTCTTTTTTAGTTTCTATTCGATAACAGTGTTTTAAAATATCCGCTGAGAGTAGCATGTCTTTGTGAAATCTATGCAGTTTAGGCCATTAGAAGTACAGATCTTTCATTTCCCTAAGAATTATCTACTGAAGATTTGGTGGTTATTTCCACCTGATGTTTATCCATTTCCAAATTATCAGTAATCGACGATTTCCATAAAAACAAATGGGGTGAATAAACCCCAAGTGGCCGTTCAAATTCAAATTTGCTCAGCCTTTGAAAAAGATGTTTTAGTGAAAGAAAAGGTACCCTTCGCCTTTCCTGAACCTGTTCTACGAAATACACAGTGTAACGTATACTCTATATTCACTTTCCTTTTGATTTTACTATCTCTGGTTATTTTATTTTACTATGTAAATTATCTTCTTACTGAACGAAATATTATTTCCCCCGCTGAATGAGATCTGGCAATGAGTGTAAGTCATGACGTGGTGGTAGCTAGTATATAGGCGCGTTCATCGAGACTTTAGGGCGTGTGTGTTGTTATGAGGAGAGCTTGTGGTCGTTAAGAGAGAGCGTGTATAATACGAGGAGAGATTATTCATTAGTGTACTACAAGTGTTGTGTGTGCCTTAGTTGACCAAGAGTCGTGGAAATAAAGAAGTTTTCTGTAAGTCAGTCTTTCTCAATTCATTGTTTTTGTCAGACCTCTGTCTGGCTGTTAGGTTTAATAACATTTACTTGATTCCTATAAATAACCAGCGTTGAGACTTTGTTTAAGTTCGTAATTAACTAGTAACAACACCCTTTTGAATTCATTACTTTGAAGCTTAGTACAAGTATATCATTAGCTAGCTGGTAGGAAGAGAATCATTCATAATAATTAGCTTAGCGGAAAGCGAATAAAGCTAATTCATTATAATTGGCGCCCGAACTTTTCTCGAACACGAGATCCTGACGATTATTATCCATGTCTTCCTTACCTGAGACAACTCCAAATTTCCACCGTCCGGCAAGTCTCGAGGGTAATGGTGTTTTTTTGGACAATTTGCACGAAGCCTGTGGCTCTGACTTTGATATGAATGATCTACACGTACCCAGTCATTCTTCACCATTTCGTAATGCACCGGCTCCCTATCACTCTGAGTCGCGGGTCGTACCTGAGGGAGTTCAATCCTCTCAGCGAAGCAGAATGCTTGCCCATTTGGTGCCGCATGCAGGAACAATTCATTTCAATGGTTTGGAGGGGTCCTTAAAGTTCCTCGAAGATCTGGAAGATCATTTTGATCTATATAATATTCCTGAAGACTGCAAGGTCCAAATTGCCGGCACTTGCTTGAGGGATACCGCTAAGACCTGGTATCGGCAGTGGCGAGGGTCGAACCCGGATTCTCATTATGAGAATTTCCGTGCAGAATTCTTGGAGGTCTTTCCTTTCGGCCTCAGTCGAGCTAGCCTTGCTCAACAGCTTTTTTCGCGTCAGCAAGGTCCCAATGATAGCCCTGTTGCATTTGCGTTGGAAACTACACGCCTATATAACCTATGGGATCCACATGCCAGTCATGTTGACATGTTGGATACCCTCGTGCAGCAGCTCGACCCATTCTTACAAGATTTTCTTGAGGTTCGACACCCTGCCACAATTCATGAATGCCTTCGCCTCATACGCACGTATGAAGAGCGACATGGCAAACATGGTTCAACTCAACATGCTCGGGCACCCCGCGAGGCTTATTACGAAAACCCTCAGCGGCACAATAGACATAACTTTCAGCGCGAGCATACACAAGTGCACACCCAAGCTTCATACTTTCCACCACACAGAAGAGTGGCGAACCAACAGCGAGTTTCTGAACAAGCTTCGGGATATCGTAATAATGCACAGTATGCTCGACCCCGTTTCACTCAGCAGCATTCGGAACGTTCTCATGCCCAGGGCAATGATAATTTTTCTGCCCGTGCTGAGGGCCGACGTAACGGATATGAGAATGTCAACAGACACGCCGAGTTCCCGACGCAAGTTTCACGCAGTTTTCCTCATCGTGAAAATTTTCCCGATACCCGGCAGGGTCGAGGTTTCCGACCACATGATAACCCCACCAGGATTCCTTTAAACTTCCACAGGAAGTAGACGAAGGGTCGGTCCTGCTTCCTGATACCAAACATTCTGACCCTAAAACAGTATTAGTGACTGTTCAAACTCCTCAGTTGCCTGATGTATTCTTGACACTTGAAGACATTATTGTCGAGACAAAGTTCGACACTGGGTCTGAAATATCAGCCCTAAATACAAAGTTTTGCACTGACACTTTTACGGCAATACACGTTCAGCCTGCAACGCAGTATTTGCGAGGTGCGAATAATGAAATCTTCAGTATCTCAGGAACTGTCACATTATCTTTAGGGCTGGGAAAAGCTCGTTTTACACATTCTTTCCTGCTTATAGACGAGCTACCCATAAAATGTTTAATGGGTATGGACTTTATAAACAAGTTTCAAATAACTTTGAGTTTTGTACAACATGTGATTTCCTTTCCGGAACCTGTCGAAATGATTCCTACGGTTCCTGTAGATATCACGGGTTTATTATTGAGTACCCAATTGAATGAGGAGTAACGAGACCACCTTTCTCTCCTTTTACAGGAAAGCCCTGGTTTATTTTCGGATCAACCTGGTTTCACACAGGTGGTTTATCATGTTATTGACACTGATGGTTCGACACCCATTGCGACGAAACCTTACCCTTGTGCTCCACATAAGAAACAGGAAATGCAACGTCAAATTGCTGAAATGATTAAGCAGGGCATAATCAGGGAATCAACAAGCGCCTGGGCTGCCCCTGCCTTTTTGGTTCCAAAGAAACAACCCAATGAATTTCGTTTCGTAACAGATTTTCGCAAGCTCAACCAAGTCACAAAAACGATCAATTATCCCCTACCTGTTATGTCACATATTTTAAATGACTTGTCGTCAACCAAATGGATGTCAACTTTGGATTTGGCGAGTGGATATTGGCAGGTGGCAGTACATCCGGACTCTGTCGATAAAACAGGCTTTGTGACTCCTTTTGGGGCCTATGAATATTTACGTATGCCTTTTGGACTAGCTTCTGCACCTGCTACTTTCCAAAAACTTATGGACACGGTTCTCAGACCTGTCCTGGGTCCCCATGTGCATGTCTATTTGGATGATATTATTATCACATCAGAGACTTTTGACGAGCACCTTTCTCTGCTCAAACAGGTGTTCCAACTTATATACAATGCTGGCTTGACGTTAAAACCTAGTAAATGCCAGATAGCGAGGGACGAGATTGTATATCTGGGGTTGAAAATTACTCCCCACGGCTTATTCACTGATAATGAAAAAATTAGGCCTATTGTTGACTTTCCTCGGCCTAAAACAGCAAAAGAACTATCACGCTTTCTGGGAATGACCGGATGGTATCAGCAGTTCGTCCCCGCTTATGCTACACTATGTGAGCCATTGTATGCGTTAAAACGTAAATACAAGAAGTTTATTTGGACACCTGAGGCTAACTCTGCATTCGAAACACTGAAGTCTGCATTGACTCAGCCTCCGGTGTTGGCTTTCCCGGATCATACTAAGGAATTTGATATTTATACTGATGCATCCGGAGTTGGTCTTGGTTGCGTTTTGTCACAAGCTGGGCATCCAATAGCTTTTGCGTCTCGTACTTTAGCCAAAGCTGAACGTAATTATTCAGCTACGGAACGTGAATGTCTTGCTATTGTGTATGCACTGAATAAATTTCAATGTTATCTTAACGAATTGACAGTTAACATAATTACGGATCATTCTGCCCTTCAGTATTTGAATTCTGCTAAGCACCTATCTCAAAGACTTATGAAGTGGGCTCTGAAGTTACAAGAGAGCAATATCAAAATTTCGTATCAGCCAGGTCATAAGAATCAATTACCGGACGCATTATCTCGCGTTCCGATTAGTGGGGTCCCCACAGAAACTACTCCTGGATGTCAGCCTTTACTTCTAATTGCTGATATAACATCCAGAGAGCAGATAATGGCAGAATTAATAAATGATCCAGATTTTGGGGATATATACAATTTTTTGCTTGCGGGTTCGCCCCTACAAAGTGATCCTTCTCTGGCTGGAAGGTCACAACATTTTGAAGTAATTGAGGGTCTTCTTTATTATACAAAATCTCGGACTACTAGGGCAGAGTTTCGCCCATGTATTCCGCGAACCCTTAGAATGGCTCTTTTAAATGAATTTCATGACAAACCTCTTGCAGGCCATTTAGGTATTAGCAAGACCCGTTGTAAATTGCGGGATGTTGCCTATTGGCCTGGCATGTACCAAAGTGTGCTCGCATACGTTCAATCATTTCACTTGTGTCAGATTAATAATTACCGTAATGTAAGACCGGCCGGTCACTTGAAATCTAGTTCAAGTTCTCATGTGTTTGATATTTTTTCCATAGATTTATTGGGACCTTATCCATTATCTGGTAAAAATAAAGCTCGTTATGTTTTAGTACTAACTGATAATTTTTCTAAATGGGTTGAAGTTTTTCCCATTAAAGCCGCTACGGCTGAAGTTATTTGTAATGTCTTAGTTAATGAAGTATTTTCTAGATATGGTGCACCTAATAAAGTAGTTTCGGATAATGGTCCTCAATTTATTTCTGACATTTTTGAAAGAATGTGTGCGAGACTACACATTAAACATAAATTCATTTCCCCATATCATCCCCAGAGTAATCCTGCGAAACGTGTTAACCGAACGCTAGTGAAAATGATTGCGACTTTTGTAATGGATCATCATGAAAAATGGGATGACCATTTAGAGCTTTTTGCGTTCGCCCTCCGCTCGTCTGTCCACGAGTCTACTAAAATTACTCCTGCAGAACTTTTTCTGGGTCGCAAAATTAAAACCCCTTTTGAAAATTTAACGGGGATTATCGACGAACTAAACCAGCGACCAACTCCGCAATCAGTAAGAATTATGGCAGAAAAAGCTCGTGTTGCACAAGCGGCTCAAGCAAGATATTATAATTCTAGGCGTAGGGAACCAGATCTTGTCGTTGGAGATCTCACTCTCGTGGAAACGCACTTCCAGTCTTCTGTTTCGCATACTTTAGTGAAGAAATTTGCACCCAGCTACGAAGGTCCATATCGGGTGGCAAATGTCTTTGAAAATAATATTGTTCTGGAGAAACCTGACAACCATTTTCAATATGTACATGTTGATCAGTGTCGCAAGTATCATGAACGGAATATCGATTTCATTATCAATCCTACTCAACCTTCTGTTCCACAGACTCAAAAATCTATATCTCATGTTCAACCGCCAGAAATTTTGGACCAACCAACAAACATTTTTGAAGAATCTCCAGTGATTTTTCCTTCACCCTCCCCCTCCAGACGGGTTTCTACACACGCAACCTGATTCTCCCATGAGACTAAGGCTCGAATCAAGTTCGTCGAATACTAGTATCGTTCCTTTCCCTCCAACCATTGCCAAGACTATTGCTGCGCCGTTTCCAGATAACTTTGCACCAACGCGGGCTACTTCTTCTTTGAATACCTCGTCAGAAAGTATTCCTATAGGCAAATCTAAACATCGCTCTGCACGACCACTGAATTACAGCAGCGACTCAGAGGCTTCTTACATTTCTGACTTATCAGTTATGAATCCTAAATTTCATGTTCCCAACCGTCCAGCACCACCAAAGGCTGGGCGCAAACGTGACTTGTCTTACCAATCTGCTTCGCCGCAACAGCGACGAAGGCAGAAATCTTTGCATCCGCCCGGGTTTCGCCCCTGGAACCTACGTTCAGGGCAAACAGGGCCGATGCCTGCTGCTACTCTCATGCCACGTGGGCGTAAGCGAAAGCAAACGATGTGGCCGGAGACACGTCCGTCCAAAAAGATACTGGAAGGACACAACGGGCCCCAGCACAAAGGGACTTCATATCCAAAGCCTGGGGAGCCCGTTCCTATCAGCCGCAGCAGGGATTTCCGGACCGCCAGACTTCTGACGTTCCTGACCGTTCCTATCAGCCGCAGCAAGGATTTCCGGACCGCCAGACTTCGGACGTTCCTGACCGTTCCTCTCAGCCGCAGGGATTTCAGGACCGCCAGACTTCTGATGTTCCTGACCGTTCTTCTGAGCCGCAGGGATTTCCAGACCGCCAGACTCCGGACCGTTCTTCTCAACCGCAGGGATTTCTGGACCCACAGACTTCAGCCGTTTCGGACCGAAGGATTTCCGCCATTCCTGACCGTTCCCGTCAGCCGCCGGGATTTCCTGACCGACAGCAGACCGATGTTCCAGTTCCATTCCAGTCCCTGAAGAGATCCAAGCCACCTGATTTTACCAGTCCAATTAGGCCTGGAAAACGTTATCGCACTAGAGTTTTTTATGCGTCCTCGAGATAAGTAAGTTCTCGTGGACAGGTTCTTTTCTCAGTTTGTTGTTTTTCCTGCACGACCAGTTGGCGTGTCAGAATTTCTTTTTTTCGTGTGGGCCTATGCATTCTTTTTTGTGTATATATGTGTTTTTTTTTATATTTCTTCTATGTCCATCTACTAATCCACTTTTTTTATATATATCTATGTGCTTAGGGGTAAAATAATAAAATTGTTACTGTTAGGCAGCTCCAGGTAAATTTCGCTGCTGATACAGTTGGTATGTATTTCAACGAATAATGCGAACGTAATTTGAAATTAAAATAATAAAATTGTTACTGTTAGGCAGCTCCAGGCAATCTTCGCTGCTGATACCGTTGGTATGTATTCACCGAATAATGAGAACGTCATTTGAAATTAAAAAAGTGATTCCTGCTAGGCAGAATAAAAGGAAAGTATGCCGATGCAGGTTTGTTTTGTTCAACAATACACGTTTCACAGTCGAATACAGATTTCTTAAATTGTCATGCCAAGTTTGATAATGTAAATACGGCTACCACCAAACCACAAAACTAAAAAAGAGATCGAGAAACGTCAACCAACGAAATGTAAGACTTACACTCCAAAATTGATAGGTTTTTCGGAAACAAAAAAAAAGAGAAAAAGAAAAAAGAAAAAAAAAGAAAAATTAAGGGGGAGATGATGTAACGTATACTCTATATTCACTTTCCTTTTGATTTTACTATCTCTGGTTATTTTATTTTACTATGTAAATTATCTTCTTACTGAACGAAATATTATTTCCCCCGCTGAATGAGATCTGGCAATGAGTGTAAGTCATGACGTGGTGGTAGCTAGTATATAGGCGCGTTCATCGAGACTTTAGGGCGTGTGTGTTGTTATGAGGTGAGAGCTGTGTGTTGTTATGAGGAGAGCTTGTGGTCGTTAAGATAGAGCGTGTATAATACGAGGAGAGATTATTCATTAGTGTACTACAAGTGTTGTGTGTGCCTTAGTTGACCAAGAGTCGTGGAAATAAAGAAGTTTTCTGTAAGTCAGTCTTTCTCAATTCATAGTTTTTGTCAGACCTCTGTCTGGCTGTTAGGTTTAATAACATTTACTTGATTCCTATAAATAACCAGCGTTGAGACTTTGTTTAAGTTCGTAATTAACTAGTAACAACACCCTTTTGAATTCATTACTTTGAAGCTTAGTACAAGTATATCATTAGCTAGCTGGTAGGAAGAGAATCATTCATAATAATTAGCTTAGCGGAAAGCGAATAAAGCTAATTCATTATAACAGCAAAGCTAAAACACTATGAACGGCGAGTGTTTTTGCAAGTTGAAGCAACGTCATGTAAACGACGGCACACGTAAAGCTCATGAAACGGTATAATAGCAACTATACCGAGCACTGTTATTCAGTGTTAATACTGAGCTACGTTCTTGAGATGGAAAAGGCAGCAGACTTAAGCAAGTTTAACGAAATCTAAATTGTAATGACTAGTCAACTGCGTCAGAGTTCTTCAGAGACGGCAAGGCTTGTGGGTTGCTCACGGTTAGCCGTGTTTAGCACCTTCAAAAAGTGGCCGGAGAATAGAACAAGTTAGTAAAATCATGCAATACATTGATTATGATACGCTTTCCAACATACCAGAAATTATTACTTAAGTTATGTGGATAATGGCTGTGGAATAAATCTCGCTCCTGTGTCCTGACCTTTGAACCCATTTCGATGATATTCAACGAAACCGGTTTACTATACCTCCGGAACAACCTGATAAAGTTTTGTTGCAATAGAAGCGGTTTTACGCAAGTTATGAGAATAATGGCTGTGGAATAAATCTGGCTTTTGTGAAATGACCTTTGACAATATTTCGCTGATATTCAAAAGAACCGGTTCACTATAAATCCGGAACAACACGATAAAGTTTTGTAGCAATTCAAGCATCTTAGGTAAGTTATGATACACAAGGGCAATGGAATTTTAGGTAAGTTATGATACACAAGGGCAGGGGAAAGTCAGGACACTAAAGTGTCCTGACCTTTCACCCCATTTCGCCCATTTTCAATAAGGTTCGTCCCCAGTGGCTCCCTATCACATACTAAAATTTCATCGAAATCGAACCATATTTAGGCATGCTATGATGCATAAAGGCAATGGAATGGATCCAGCTCCTATGTCCTAACCTCTGCCCAATTTCACCCATTTTCAAAAGGGATCGTCTCCAGGTGGTTCTCTACCACATACTAAAGTTTCATCAAAATCGAACAAATTTTACGCTTGTTATGACGCATAATAACAATGGAATGGATCCCGCTCCTATGTCTTGACCTTTGACCCTGCTTTGCCCATTTTCGATAGGGTTCGTCCCCTGGTGGTCCCCTACCACATACTAACATTTTGTCGAAATCGAACCATTTTCACGTGAGTTATCGTGCGGACGGGCAGACGGACGGAGAGACGGACGGACTAAGCTGCAGCATATACGCTTCTTCGACCTATGGTTGGAAAGCGTAAAAAAACCCGAACTGCCGTCCAGATGTGGGCGGACAACGGCTCTTTGGTGCTAGATGTGAGTGAAGGTTCAAATCAACAGATAGGATACAATGGCGCAACTCTATTATAATTTGAATGTTGGGGAAAAGAGTAATGTGCAGAAACACACAATACGTTGAACCCTGCTGAAGAAAGGACCGCGTAGAAGTAAGCCTCTCGGAGTGCGCATGCAAAACACGGTTCACCGTCAAAAAGGCCTCATTGCCCATGTGAACATCAAACCGGAACGTTGAAGGATTAAAAGAGTGTGATCTCGTCAGATGAATCACTTTTCCGCTTGCCTCATACGAGAGGCCGAGTACGTGGGCTTCGGTTTCCTGGCGAAATTTTGACACCAGGTTGAACTGTGTGACGAAACAAGCCGGTTGAGAAGCTGCAATGCTTTGGGTTGTGTTCTACTAGGAATCCTTGGGTGCAGTCATTCATGGGCACAAAACACTGACGTCGAACACCTGCCTAAACATTTTGGCAGACCAGGTACATCCTTTGACGACAACGGTATTACACCCTAGCAGTGTCTTATTTCAAAAGGATAACGCTCCATCCCAATCAGACAGGAGTTTTCGATAATGGTAAGAGAAGGACTAATATGTATTGCACTTACGTCCAAATTCCTGTGATATTAATGAAATCGAGTAATTATGGTTTGTTTTGGAACAGCATATCTCGCCTGCGGATTTTAAATCGGAGTGAATAAACAGGATCACACCAAATAATGCCAATTTTGAAGATGGCAATCCGTTTTTTTGTGTAATTATGACAAGGATGGTAAGTAAGATAAGAGTCAATACGGAAACTTGAGACTTGGTCGTTCTGGGTGGTGTAGTGGTTAGCATACCCGGTCGCTATCTGGGAGCCATGGGTTCGATTCCCGCTGCAAGACGACGGCATTTTCCAGTTTTCGGTTATTATTTGACTTACCATCCTTGTCAAAATTACACCAAAAAACGGATTTCCGTCTTCAAAATTTGTATTTGCTCTTTCTTTTCCGTGACATTAAAGCATATACATTTCTTTTAAAAATTTAAAAATGTGTTCAGAGAAAATACACTGCTGGCCACCCAAATTTTAACACCAAGAAGGAAGCATCCGATTGGCCCGAAATTCGCAGCATGCGTCGCCCGCGATAGGACATGCAAACAATTAGCATTGCACGGCATATGCAAATCATGTGCGCCCGGCACCCCACCGAGAAGCACTATACAAAGGGTGCACAGAAGGCTGGGTGTAAGTTGTGAAAGTGTGTTGTGCTGCCGGACCTGTGCTTGGGAAGCTTCCTGATGCCTGGTCGCAGAATACGGCACTCATTCGAGCACGTTTTGGAGTTCAACAGAGGACTAATAGTGGCTTATCGCGACAGCGGTTTATCGTATCGGGACATCGGCGCCCGTGAGGGACGACATCCAGCCACAGTGAGGCGAGTATGGATTCGGTGGATGCAGGTTCGACGGACGGACCGACGTGAGAAATTGCCGCAGCCGCGGCACACCACCGAACGAGAGGACCGGCATGTTGTGCGGCGGGCATTTACGGGTCGCACCGCCACCTCACGAACGTTAGCGCAGGATTTAGGGTGTGTTGCGTAACAACCTGTGTCAGCACGTACCATTCGACGTCGTCTGCAGGAGAGGGAACTTGTCGCACGGCACCCATTGCTCTGATTACCATTGACGTTACACCACCGGAGAGTGCGCCGTTGAACGCCGCACTTGGAATACGGAATGGCACGACATTGTCTTCTCAGACGAATCCCGCTTCTGCCTGCAACACCAGGCAGAAGCGGGATTAGTCTGAGAAGACAATGTCACCGCGGCGAGAGACTGTATGACGCCTGCATTATGCATCGCCGTACCGGTCCGTTGCCTGGCGTTAAGGTTTGGGGCGCAATTCGACATGACATCCGCACCCCTCCGGTACGCATCGCCGGTACACTCAACAACCACCGCTACATTTCCGACGTTTTGGAGACCTTACCTGCTGGACCTGATAGCGGCCACGTTTCAACAGGACAATGCGCGCCCTCACGTGGCACGCATCGTGCAATAATTCTTTACTGCCCACTAGGTGTCACTGCTGGCATGGACAGCCTGTTCTCTCGATATGTCGCCCATCGAACACGTCTGGTCGCTGATCGGCAACCGAGTGGCCCGGCAACCACCACCCGCGGCTACGCCTGATGAACAGTGGCAACGTGTGGAAGCAGCCTGGGCAGACATACCCTAAGCCCACATCCAAAGCCTCTTTCGTTCGATGCCGTGGCGTGCAGTGGCCGTTATTTCCAGCCATGGGGCCCACACGAACTATTGATGTCTGCGTGTTCCGCAAGTCGCACGGGCCTGTAAGCTCAATCGTTTCATCTTTGTATCTGTAAATCTACATCTTTGTATCCAGTAAATCTGGCTTTGCTATCTCGTGTCCTTCTTGGTGTTGCATTTTGGGTGGGCCAGCAGTGTATATTAGCAAATATATGACAAAATTCATACAAAATATACGAGAAAATGTAAGAAATTATGCAACAATAAAAAAAAACAGTTATAAAAATAAGTTACCTCCCAATTGGGTGAATTACAAGTAGAAACACAAACAGTGAATGTATCAAACGTCACTGTTGCGTGATAAATGAAGAGCGATGCTAATATTTGACCTTACAACATGACTCACACCTGAAACGCCTCAAACGCGAAAACCTCTATTGTCAAACTGGCAATAGAGCAGGAGATAGTAGCAATTGAACTTTCACGAATGACCTTTTCTTTTCATGGACAATTGATACAGAACATTTAAATCAATGGCAATCGCGTTTCATTTTCATTCTAAATTTTCACTAGAAAGCCTAACTGAAAGTTCTTTGCTCACTAAACAACGGATGGCATTTATTATTTGTCGATATTGCTTTCCTTATGGGAAATTTGTTCCCAAAATAATGGTGCCAGAAGCACTGAACGTACAGCAACTTCTATGGGTGTCGCAGCAATGGCGGATTGAATGATCATTAACAGCGAGGAGATTCACGGTTCATTATTGACAGTGAAGATTCCTTCGTTGTGAACGAATCGTTCCCAAATGGTCCATCACAATGTACACAGTTTAACTGGAAATAAAATAATCCGTCAGAAAGAGCACTTAGAGTGCCGCCAAAAAGAAAGAAAAATGGATAAAACAGCAGATAGACGGTCACAGACTAAACTGTTTTGCGGTAAATTGCCCAAATTTTTCGAAATATGTAAAACACGCAAATAGAAAGTGTTATATTTGAAATTTTGAGTCATAATATAATTTTGTATAAAATACACTGACCACAAAAAGTTAGGGATATTGGGAGTTTCGAAGGAGAAATGTGATGCTTTGCTAATTTAGCGACTATTGAAGATTTATTCTTAGCTTGCTTCAGAAGCTGTAAAATCTGGGATTTAATCGTTAAAGCTGCTTCCGAGGTATCCTTACCTTAATCTTATTTGGAAATTTTAGAGCGCTCTAAGAGACTTCTGGAAGACCAGGATCCATATTCCGGTACACTGGCACACATACCTATCGTGTTGCGTGTATTGTGCGACGATATGCCCCATACATTCATCAGTAATACGTATAATTGCAAGTATTCCTCGTACATGTCAAGATGTTTCTCGACACAGAGGTGGTGTTACTGGAACTGAAATCCTGAGGTAGGTACATTCTCCGAATTTACCATTTTGTGTATACTGCAGCGCCGCTTTGTTGTGCGCTGAAATTGCACAATAAATTGCTTCTGCATACGCACTCTTTATCTTTTGTGTTACGCAGCCTCACTGATGTTATTTCAGTCCGTGTTATTTGAGTCAGATACACAGATCCTTCATTTCACACAATATCCCTATCTTTCTGTAGCTAGTGCCGAAAAGTCTCCTTTTCAATTACAAATGAACGGTTTGTGAACGATGCTAGCGATTCGGGATGAGAATTACAATATTGAAAGGGGCGTTAACAGTGAGAATTAAAGTATTTGAGATCATAAGAATGTGGGCAGTGTCCTCGATTTATGGAACGAAAGCTAACAATGGAGTTAATAAGTAGTGAATAAGGCTTAGGATAAGAAAAGTTCAAGTTGATCTTTAACTTACCAAAGATAGTTCTAGACGTATCGCTCTGGCAGCCCACCCGATTCCCTCGAAAAGAATATATCTTCGAGAAGCAGTTAAAAGATAATTTTTGTATTGTTAAGATCAAAGTATTTGTTTTGATATTTAATTGCACATGACCTTATGACTTCTTGTTTCTTCTCCAAGATATTTCGAGCATTGATTCTGTACCTGTTACATATTTTAATCAGTTCTTCGTCCTGTAAATTAAATTTCTCCCCCAAAGTAAATTACAATTGCATTTTAAACAATTCCCTGTTTATAAAAACGCAACGAAGGCTTTGTGAAACAATTCCCTGTTTATAAAAACGCCGTGAAGGCTTTGTGAAACAATTCCCTGTTTATAAAAACGCCGTGAAGGCTTTGTGAAACAATTCCCTGTTTATAAAAACGCCGTGAAGGCTTTGTGAAACAATTCCCTATTTATAAAAACGCCGGGAAGGCATTGTAAAAAATATGCACTTTGTGCCGCCATTCACAAATTTTATCATTTCATTTTCGCAGCAGCAAAGATAGTGTTTATGAATCACTGAAGAAACGAATTCACAGTTAACCCACCTTTTCGAGCTATGTTGCCTACCTTTACTTTCATCGTTTTCTTCGGTATATTTATAGTTTACGAGTTTCTTTCGAATATATAATACTGTGATTACGCATGAATATATGAGTTGCTCACGGTGGTCGTTAAACCTCCAATAAAAAAATTAATAGATCTGCAGGATTCGTCTTATAATCAGGAAAGAAAGACGCACAATCCTGTGACAGCTTGCATTATAAGCTGTGACGTAGTAAATTTGGTGATGATAATTTCCTGCCCTGAGCGTAGCCATAAATCAGCTATGAGGTGCCAATGTTCCCACAGAAAAAAACACGTGGACTTGCTCCATCAGAATCATCTTTTGGGTGAAAACGCATATTTTATGACAAAACAGGTTGCTTTAGGTATTATTTACGTTACAACAATCAAATAATTTCCCCCAAATATTTTGCCTGTTTAGCTTTCATTACTTACCTATATACTCGGGCATAAGACGAAAATTTTTGGAAGAAATCCTGCTTTCAAATCTGTAGTGTAGGCTTATACACACGGATCACTTAACATTAGGGGTCCATCCTCGTGAATTCCGAGCATAATTTATAGGCTGATGTATTTACATTTTAGACCGCGTCTTTTGGCACGATAGTTTTCTGACTTGAAGAAGACAAATTTATGAAATATTTTTCCACTTAGAGTAGAATTGCTATCGGGATAGGTGCAGCTAATATGATAAGTGAAAACCCTAATACCATTTCAAATCAACGCTGTGGAATTTCATGCTTCCAAGCATCTTGTAACTTATTACTTCCTGGGTGCCGCTGCGTGAGGCCGTTGACACCGCGTGAAGCACTCAGCTGGTCGGGTAGGATCAAAGACCATGCAGAGGAATACAATTTCTTTAGTTAGGCGAGGAGTTTATTAAAAGACTAAGTTCGAAAATATATTAATATATAAGTTTTTCCTAATATATCAGTGCACAAATCTTTTGAGATAGTCAAAATTGGCGTCTTCATATTTTTTTAACTTTTAGGTAAACATGATGTCATTGTTTAACTAAGAAATGTACTGCCTACAAAATAATTGTTCTACACTGCTGGCCACCCAAAATGCAACACCAAGAAGGAAGCATCCGATTGGCCCGAAATTCGCAGCATGCGCCGCCCCTGAGAGGACATGCGAACCATTAGCATTAAAGGGCATATGCAAATCATGTGCGCCCGGCACGCCACCGAGAAGCACTATACGAAGGGTGCACAGAAGGCGGGGTGTAAGTAGTGGATGTGTGTTGTGCTGCCGGACCTGTTCGTGGGAAGCTTCCTGATTCCTCGTCGCAGAATAATGCAGTCGTTCCAGCACGTTTCGGAGTTCGACATAGGACGAATAGTGGCTTATCGTGACAGCGGTTTATCGTACCGGGACATCGGCGCAAGTGTGGGACGACATCCAGCCACAGTGAGGAGCGTATGGATTCGGTGGGTGCAGGAGGGACGGACGGACCGACGTGAGCGATTGCCGCAGCCGCGGTAAACCACCGAACGAGAGGACCGGCATGTTGTGAATCGGGCATTGACGGCTCGCACCGACACATCACGAACGTAAGCGCAGGATTTAGGGGTGCTGCGCAACAACCTGAGTCAGCACGTACCGTTCGACGTCGTCTGTAGGAGCAGGGACGTGTCGCACGGTGTCCATTGCTCCGATTACCATTGACTTTACACCACCGGCGAGTGCGGCGGCACTGGCCCGTTGAACGCCGGACCTGGACTTCGGAATGACACGACATTGTACACTCCGACGAATCCCGCTTCTCCCTGCAACACCACGATGATCGGATCCGCGTGTGGCGGCACCCTCGGCGAGAGCTTGTATGACGCCTGCATTATGCATCGCCATACCGGTCCGTTGCCTGGCGTTATGGTTTGGGGCGCAATTGGATATGACACCCGTACCATTCTGGTACGCATCGCCAGTACACTCAACAGTCACCACTACATCTCCGACGTTTTAAAGCCTGTAGTCCTCAATTACCTGCAGGACCTTCCAGCGGCCAAGTTTTAACAGTACAATGCGCGCCCACACGTGGCACGCGTCGTGCAACAATTCTTCACGGCATACAAGGTGTCACTGCTGCCGTGACCCGCCTGTTCTCCCGATATGTCGCCCATCGAAAACGTCTGGTCGCTGATCGGCAACCGAGTGGCCCGGCAAGCACCACCCGCGGCTACGTCTGATGAACTGTGACAACGTGTGGAAGCAGCCTGAACCGACATACCCCAAGCCCACATCCAAAGCCTCTTTCGGTCGATGCTGCGGCGTGTAGCGTCCGTTATTGCCAGCCATGGGGGCCACACGAACTACTGTTGTCTGCGTGTTCCGCAAGTCGCACGGGCCTATAATCACAATCGTTTCATCTTTGCTTCTCTTGTTATGTGTCCAGTAAATCTGGCTTTGCTATTTCTTGTGCTTTGTGGTGTTGCATTTTGGGTGGCCAGAGGTGTAATTATGAAAGCGTGATTCTTTGTTGGAATTTCTTGAAGTATTGAGAAAAGTTTATCTATTCTGAACGTATTCGAAGAAAGCTTTACTCTGATCGCTTTTTAAATTTTTATTTTCCAGCCGGGAAAATGTCTCCCCTTCTAATAATACAGTAATAAAATAAGCGGATTACATTGTAAACCGGAATAAGGAAAAATAATGTGCGTGAGTTTTATAACTCACACACCCAAAACTACTAAACTGTAGCTTTCGTACACTTACATTACATATAACAAACGTGACTTCCCCCTGTTGCCAATTCATCACAAAATTCTTATTAAATTCTAACGCGTATTTTACGTAGAAAATGTGTGCATAAAATGCAGCCTATAAGTCACGGCTGGATATCGTTAAAAATAAAACAAAATTAATTCATTTGTTGGATATCAAACTTAATAAGCATGGCGTAAAAATCAAGTTGCAGCCCCGGTTGCGCAGTGGTCGAAATGATGGCTTATGATCATTTGTCCGAGAAGGGTCCGGATTCGAATCCCGGTGAGGCATGGATGTTGTGTTTGTGTTACGACACTGGCTCTCTCCCTTCCCTGGAACCAGTGACCCTAATTTAGGGACGGGTGACTGCTTATAGATCATTGAGTTGCTCACGCCGGTTGTTAAACCTGCAATAAAAAAAAAATCAAGTGCAAATTCATGCACTTTTTCCCAAAGAGCAAATGTCTCATATGTACAGCAAAATTGCCAGGAGTTCTTTCAATAGAATGCTGGAAATAACGGTATGCCGATTTACTTTAGCGTGGTATGGAAGTTTTGTGGATGGAAACCGCATGGACAACAGATTGTGCTTTTCCTTTACGAGAAATATTTAAAAACATGATATACACATTAGCACGATGATCCGGATTTAAATTTACAGCTGTATGGATTATGAACAATGTTGTCATTTATACTTTTTTTAATTTTGTGCCTAGTATGTTTAATCGCTTTAGCCGGTGTAAAATGATAAGCTTTTGTAGCATAATTTAAAAAAATGTCATAATAAGTATTAGAGAAATTCAACTAAAGCACTGTAGCAAGAATTTTACGTAGCATTACTACCTAATACGACACAAACATTTCTGTTCTTATAGGACTTTTGAAACCGTTCCCCATTAGTCGTATGGTGTAAAACATTTTACCAGAGCTCCCCCGCTTTCGGGAAGAGGAATACAGGGAGTTCAATTACACCCAAAGCATGGTCTTTCTTTTATACCTTAAAAGTAAACTTTGTATTTCAGAAGGCAGTACTCCCTTCTTAAATATATTTTATGTGCAGTCCTTATTGGGCAACAAAGGAACCTGAGGAAATGTAAAAGTAATGCTTTTACAAACATTTTACTGAATCCTGAGTTAATGCGCTATAAGGCAATTTCACAATTACGTTTTATGAATATGGACAGATGATATGATTTCTTAACATCCATAATGGAGAACAAAATAAAAAATTCTGCACGGAAACTTTTGGATTGTGATTTAATCCGTGATATTATATTACCGGTACTTAGAAACCATGCAATAATAAAAGAAAAAAATGGTTATGCCATTATTTGTCAAAATAACGCAAAATCCATGCAGATTAGTACTTTTTTTCTAAAAACTGAAAAAATTGATTTTTACGTCTATATTTTAGAATTTAAATTGGATATCAGAATCAAAAATTTATTTCACCACTGTGAGTCCTGCACTCAGTACAATAAATTGTGAATATTAAATTAAAATATCCTGTTTGAAACAAGCCAATGATTGTGCTTTTTCCAAACATGCAAGTGCTGTTTAACAAAAAACATTTGTTTTAATTAGAGTGTACGGTCAAACCACTGCTATTATGTTTAAATTTTGTTCATTTGTACTCATGCCTTGTAAAGCTGGAATTAATATTAACCTGGCGAAAGATCAGACAAAAACTGTTGAACTTACTACACTTTCTGGGCCTGCAAATATCTGTCCAAGCTTCTTTGTTATTAGTTTTCTGCTTTTATCATTTCGATAGATCGTTGATACTGATGATATTCACGTAAAGAGAAAAAATAATGATATAAATTTAATATTTAGTGCCAAGGAACGTCGTACAAGGGTCATTTCAAAAGCTTTCCAGGAGTTATTTCTTAAAAAACAAATTTGTTTCAAAACAATACATTTACAGGGCTTCGAAGTAATCTCAGTATCTCTTTATTTCAGCGATCCAACGTTTGTGTAAGTCTTGTGTTCCATTCCGGACTCCTCCACTGTTGAGACGTCGAATTACTCAGGGCCACCTCATTAGAAACATCTTAAATGGTACTGAATCGTTTCCTGTGGTGTCGCGTCTTCAGGTTTGGGGACAACTCATAGTCTGGTGGGCTCATGTCAGGATCTATGGTGCGTGGGGAAGCAATTCCCATCCACAGCTCCCCAGAATTTATCTTACAGTACACGCAGCATGTGGCCTGGAGTTGTCCTGAAAAATAATGATACCAGTTTAGAGTATGTCGGGCCTTCTTTGGTGAAACTGTTGGCGCAAAAGATTTTGTAGAAACATTCTGTAGTATTCTGTTGTTACAGTTGTCTACTCCGGCACTCTGCCTGTTGCTATTACTCCAACCTTGTGATAGGCCATATTGTTCATTAGCTTAACTTTTGATTGTTCGTGGCGGGAGTTTTTTATTGCGAGACGATTCCAGGTGTCCCTGCTGAGCGGACTGAGATTTCAGTTCTGGTTCGAAATCTCGTATCTAGGTTTCGTCTATAGCGACCATTCTATCCAAAAACTGATCGCGTTCTGTCGCGTACCGCTAAAGCAATTGTTGTGTGATCCTTTTTGAAAACTGCTTGACGCCCTTTACTCAAAGTATGAGGAACCCATTTGGCGGCCAATTTTCTCTTCCGTAATTTTTCAGTTAAGGTTCTAATAACCGAAGCGTAGACATTTTCTCATGGTATTCAATCTGTTTTCATGTTTTCCGTCGATCTTCTTTCGAAATGCTGTCGACGATAAACACCTAAACGTAGTCTGTTGCATCTGATGGCCAGCAATTTCTTAAGTCGTCTTCGAGGCTTTCTCGGCCTTGTCGGAAACGAGAAGCCCACCGTGACAGTGTGATACGATCCCCAAAAGTAGCCACGTAAAACTCACACAACGATTTATGAATTTAGGTAGGAGAATTTCCTCGCAAAGTTTCATTTTTAATGTAGGATCGCCGATGGCTACCCGCGATCTGACATGACTCACTTTCTTCTTCTAATTCTAGGCAATATTTTTCGGGACAGGGACAAATTAACCAGCAAACGTTGACACATATTGTATACTAAAATCTTATTCAGAACTGGAGCAAGGATTGGCGGGACTGCAACATAATCGGGGCAGCGCCTACGTAGTGTGCCAAACCTTTGAAATAACCTACGTATTATTGGGTTGGAAAGAATGTTAATGACGAGGTACTCGTGTCAAAGCCGCGGCCTCGGCATCATGAGGTGACTTAAGTCAATAGAGTTATCCGTCAGAAGGGGAAGAGTATAGAAGACAGCCAACATGGCAGTGACAAGGAGCACATCCGCCACTGCATGGTCTATGTGTTTCTTCACGGTAGCACCTAATCAAGCGTTGTAAGAATATTGCCAGTGTGTAGGCCAATGCTATATCAGATTATCAGTTCTGTTGTTGGTCAGAACGGTTCCAAGGCGGAAATGTTGAGCTGTCTCTTTAAATGTTGAACACAGTTCTACATATTTGCATTATTGCAAATACATCGTTATCAGGCAGTTTGAGCTGATGCAAAGGAGAAAACCCACTTCATATTTTTACCTGCTCACAACAAAGTAAAATATTTTCCATTGTGCTTAAATGATTCGTTTTAATAACATTTCCATATTAATCACTTATAGATCTCAGCAAATTGGAGATCAGTCTTTCTTGTAGAGATTTCTTCTACCGTAGGTAATAAATCTAACCCCAAAACATCTATATCACCCTTCCGGCTTCCTTAGGCCATATTCCAGGGGTATGGTCGACAGAGATACTGTTCCACGTTTGCGTTAGTATAAGAGGAATAAAAAAGAGACTTACTCATATTTTTGAATAATCCACAAAGGTCTTCACTATTGAACAGTCAAAATAAGATATCATTCTATTAAACACTCAGTGAGATCACCCACACTTGCTTATTCACCAAAAATACAACGCACTTCAAAAATCTGAAGAACTGCACTGATGTAGGAATTTTTCATTGAATGGCACTACAAACACTTTGCACACACTTAGCTCACGGGGAAACGTAGCAGCAAATCAATATTTTATTCCTAATGCAAAGAAACCCTACGTTGATAATTTTTGTGACACGCTGTATTCATGTGCTCACACAAAAACAGTGATGCACTTTGCGGATCCAAAGCTCTGCACATGTCGTAGCACACATCGAAAGGCTACACTTCCGAGGAAAGACACGAAGTTCCCCGTCAAAGTTTCCACATTGTACCCCATAAAAGTATTTACATTGGTTTTATTAGAAGTTACAAAACCACTTGAAAAAGAGGTTAAAGAAATTCAAGTGAAGGCAGGTAATTCTTTCTCTTAAAACAAATAAATATATGTTATTTGGACTAAAAGGTGAACAGAGGATAACCATGTTAGAGTCACATTTCATAGTTTATCCGTTTCTAATAAAATGCATATTATGTGCTTTATTCGGAAAACATAACTGAAAGAAATAAAGCATCAATATTACAATACATTAAAGAATTGCTGAATGCAGTAATGGACGGTTAATAAAATTTCTAGCTACTTGAACTAATTCTTCTTACTTTTTGTAAAGTATTTCTGCAAAGAAACACGCGAGGAATTTAAAATGAAATGGAACTTGGAATACAGACCGAAATCGGAGTGTTATAAAGCAGATTTTCTTATTCCGAATCAATTAATTTGAAATTTTTATTCCGCTTCTTAAGAATACCTGCAAAGTATATAAAACAATTTGGTTAATACTTCCACATAACAAAATAGGAATTCCTAGCTACCATCCTGCAAATTTCCTTCAATAAAAAAACGAAACAAAATTTCACTTCCACGGTACTGAATAAACAATAAAGCGACTAATCCTTTTACTCGATTTTCGGAAGAATTAATCCCTATGAAATTAAAGCTATTGAACTAGGCGAAAAAATGCCTTGCCGGTTTACAAAAGTAATTATCAAAAAACAATTATGATATTAAAACACTGGCAAGTTCAAGTGGTAATCCAAGCTAACTAAAACGTAGCGATGCTCGCAAAGTTCAACCCAATGCCATGGAAGAAAGGATCACAATGTTAAGATAGATAGTTACAAATCCTATATAAAATGACATTGCGAGTTTACTTGTGTGTATGAACTGTTCAAAAGCTTATTATTTTTACGTGCTCATACGTATTCGTGCCTCCACCTAATTTACACGTGCTCATACGTATTCGTGCCTCCACGTAATTTACACATGGCGCCCCTGTAATATGTCTCAGTGACGCCCATCATGTGTAATATATGAATAGGGAATTTCCAAATTAACGTGAGAGGACCCTCGTTTGTTCCCAATCAGGCACGAAAGCTCGAATCACTAAATATCCGCCGTGCGTCGGATGGGCACGTTAAGCCGTTAGGCCCCGAGTACTGTCCTCCCAGTTATAAATAAGGGCGTCTCCCTCCCCTTTTACCTCGCTTCCGTGCCACTTTCTTATTGGGCATTGTAGCACAAATCTACTAGCTTCCTATTTCTAAGGGTTGTTTAAGACGTGTGTCAGACACTCCCTTCCTAAAATCCTTTACATATCATCTGATCTAAATTAACGTTCAAACTTCCATTGCCTTTTCACACATTATAATATTAAATACTGTTTTAAAATGTTATAGTTAGTATACTTTTAACGTTCGTCAAGCAATTTAAACCAGTAAAGAATTAATATTAAACAAGAATGTTCGCTTAAATTACTTTTTCCTTCCCTTAATTTTTTCAAAGAATGATTTTATAGATCCACTCTGAGTAAGTAGGAATCTATAAAAAATAAATAATAAATACAGAAATAAAGAAATAAATAAATAAGTAGATAAATAAATAAACTTAACCTCACAGTTCGGTATTTTTTAATTGACACTTGCTTTTTAAAGATCGTAATCAATACAAAGTTTCGTTTCACGCAATTATATGATTTTAGACTAAGCAATGATTTCGTATACAAAAAATCTTCACGGTTGAGAATAGAGAAATTTGATTTTAATATTACTTGTAAATATATTGAAATAAAAAAATTCCCGTTCTGCAATTAGGCTTCAGTTCATTGTACCGTGGAATGGAGAATAGCAATGAGATTATAATAAGTTTTGGGGAACCCATCTGCGTATGACTTCACATTAAAAAATAGGCAGCTAAAAGCACGCATACTGCAAATAAATAGAGAACAGCGTTTTATGATAGATTTGTAGTTAGTTTTTCTTGTCAATGTTCTTATTCCTAGCGTTATCACTTTAATTTCAAAATAATCGTAGCAATGCGACTGGGCAGTAATGTCTGTGTTAGCTCTGACGCTTGTGACACCAACGTGCGTGGTGAAAATTCACATGCAGCGTGAGCTTTGCAGTGAAAGTTTCCACTGAATTGTTTGATATATTTTTTTCTCAGAAACGGATTAGTAATGGCTTCGATTGTCTAATATATATATATCAATTAGTAACGGCTTCCATTCCCTCATATATATCGCCACTAATCCTGTGTTATGGAGAGTGTTAAACAACAAAGGTGCAACGCAAAAAGCAATGTTTTGCCCAATTAAATTTCTTCTCGCAAGCTACATCTTACTTATTTGCGTTTGCCGGAATAAATCAAAAGTACGAATTTTTCGGCTTTCACTGAGAATATGCAATATGTAATATGTGCTACTGTATGTAGTTCAAGTAGAGCAGATTTTTTAAATCTATGAAATGTTGAGCATCTTTGTATGGTGTCCACAATTTGCACGTTTGAAGGCAACGTCATTATTTCCTGTTTTCTGGTGCAGTAGTCATAATCTTCAATATAGTTACGGGTGTTACACCTACTATTTCAGCCGTTGTATTTACTGAATCTTCGGCACACAAGTGATAATTCCCTTTTTGAGGTCAATGAGATATTATTTGTCGACAATTACTTCACATCTATTGGAACTGAGGCTGTCGCAGTTGCTACGTAATAGCAGATATACTGTAGTTATGTATACCAGATGTAGGGATGCTGTCGTTCGTGCGTTTTACACACTACGTGTACTCTGATCTCTGTCGGTTTGGCTATTATTTCGGTAAACTCCTGTATTTACTCATTGAGTTTTGTTATTGAACCCGATTACAGAGATCGATTGTGAAAACACACAAGACTCTTTGTAATTTTGCAATAAAAAACGTTACCTTATGTGTCAGCCGAGTTTGAAGAAATTTGTCGTGATCATCTAATAACAAGAGTTCAAAATCACTCATTGTAAGTTTACAAACGATGAAAGAACAAAGGAACGATTTTTAAATTTTATTCATAAACCATTTAAATAAATTTATACTGACAGTAATGATAATGTCAAAATGTAGGATACTTTGTCATGACGAAACTTCAAAGAACATATGTGCATTTTTCTGCTGGTACAGCATTTAGGTACACAAGGTTCCCTCAAATGAATTAACTATTATATTATTCTAAATTGAGTCACTTTTTTAAATATGAGCAATAGGAAATTTCCATTTGATTTCATTTATTGGACTTCCTGTTACATATTAAAGTTAATAATTCTGAACAGCTGTGCGTAAACATGTGAATAACAGCAGGGAAAAACAAAGAAACGGCCTCGAAGAGACCTGACTTAGCCTTGATCTCCCTAGGTATAAGTCAAGCCAAGAGCATTCATACAACAGCAAAAATGTCAAAAAGGGAGACGTAGCAATAAAAACAGAACGAAGTAAGTAAAGAGAAACAAAAAGTAAGATAGAGTAACATATCTAAGACATAAAATGTTAACAAAATTAAATATCTAGCATGATATTTAATTGACAGCATATCGAGGGAAATATAATATTAAAGTAATGAAAATTATGAATTGTCCCTCCTACCCAATGTTCATTAAATAAATCCCCCTTCCCCTTTTCACCAAATCCTCACCTTGTAAGTACCTCTGCCTTCCCCCTGAGTCGAATTATTCTTGTATCAATCAACTTCCCACCTTGCATTCTTGAATGAGTATTAATTGTTAAGTAGGCAGTGTTTTAATTTCTTGTTAAACAAATTGGAATTATTAAGAGATATTATTAAATAGAATTCATCGCTCTTTCCACGTTTATAAGGTAGTCACGGGAAAATTCTCATCTGCCGCCACAGGGAATCGAATCCAGGCTTTCCGGTTACGCGCCCGATATGCTACCACTGCACCACAGCGGCTTCGAAATTCTCCAGACTCACATACGACAAACTGCCGAACCACATGGCAGGTTGCTTTTCTTGGAGCTTTGCACAATGCTGGGGATTAACAAAAGATGAACAGCAGGAACTGAACAAATAACTAGAAGGTGGAAAGAGCAATTTTTTTTATTTGATGTTCGTAATCCACGTCAACTGTGTATGTATATTCATTCGCCTTCTAGTTATTAGTTCAGTTGCTGCTGTTCATCTCGAGGTGAATCCCCAGCATTGTGCGGGGCTCGAAAGAAGCAACGTACCATGTGGCTTGGCTGTTTGTCGTATATTAATCTGGATAATTTCAAGGCTACTGTGGTGCAGTGGTAGAATATCCGGCGCGTAACTGGAAGACCTTGGGTTTGATTCCCTGTGGCAGCCGATGATAATTTTTCGTGACTCACTTGTGATTGTGGAAAGAGCGATGACTTCTATTTGATGTTACTAATCCACGTCAGCTGTGTATTTAATAGATATTAGTTCTGCAGAGAACGAGTTCCATAACTCTGGACCAGATTAATCTGGGTTTCGTCTAGTAGTTTGTGTTCTAGGTGTAGTAAGTATCAGCAAAGCTTGGTTTCGAATATTATATTGGTACGTAGCAGAAATAATTTCTATGACCTCCTGTCCAAACTCTATTTTAATTCGTGTATACATATTTTTTCCTAAGTTAAAGTGAACCAGATGCTGAATTGTTAGAAACTTATATTTGTACTGGTTGGCTCTGGAATATCTGAACATATTTTGTCCGGGTAAGTTGCCTCCATTTAAGTTATGTTTAAGATCTATTAATCGAATATCTTTATTTTGAAGAATTCGTAATTGATTAATTTTAGTAGGTGTTGTTTGACCCCAGGATAGTAAACAGTGAGCGAAATGTGGATGAATTATTACATAATATAAAAATTTTAATGTTTTAACAGATAGGTTTGTTAGAATATGACTAATTATTCCTATATTTCTGGTTATTTTTTTTGATAAAATATCTATATATAGATTCCATTTTAAGTCATTGTGGAAAACAATTCCTTGATAGGTAAGTTTATTAACTAACTCAATCTGAGTATTATTAAGGGAAAAGTTAAAATTAAGGGTTTGGTTAGTTTTTCGTCTTGAAAAAAGTAAAGCTTAATTAATATATATTGAAGTTAATTACTAATTCATTAGAAGATAACCAGTGAGTGTACTTCAAAAGTTGAGTTCGAGATAGGCATATTGTTTCACTAATAGTTGGTCCTGAAAGGAGGAGTGTTGTATCATCGGCGTAAAGAATAAGGTTTGAGTTAGATTCAATAGTGAATATATCATTAATATATATATATTGAACAGTAGTGGACCGAGGACGGATCCTTGTGAAACTCCTAATTTCATACATGCAATAGGTGAAATAAATTGATCAATTTGAGTATATTGTAATATATTGCTGAGGTAGTTTTTAAACAGAATATAAGTCTACCCTCTAAAAACTAGATTATATAATTTTCACAATACGATATCATGGTTAAGTGTACCAAATTCTTTAGTAAGGTCCAAAAATATAGCTCGAGAAATAAAGGTATTTTCAATTTTTTTGTATTATTTGTTGAATATGTAATACTGCCAATTCCGTAGATTTATTTAGTTGAAAACCAAATTGATTTTGAATAATAACTTTGCATTTTTCTAAATATGAAACCATTCTGTTATAAAGTAGTTTTTCCAAAATTGTAGAGAGTTTAGAAAGGTTCGCAATGGGTAGATAATTGTAATTAATATAATTTTTTGATCCTGATTTATATTTAAGTACTACTTTAGTAATTTTCAAATCATCAGGAAATATTCCTGTTTGAAGCACTAAATTAAAGATTATAAGTAGTGGATCAATTATGATCTCAGCCACAAGTTTAATTAAAATGGGGTGAATATCTTCTGGTCCTGAACCAGAACTGGATTTAATTAGATATATTTCTTTTAACATTTCCTCAGAGGTAATACTTGATAAGTAAAAAGTATTTGCAGAGTACGATTGTTTGAGGTAATTTTTAAAGTTTATATCAACTGTATTTAAATTTTGCTTGGTAGTTATTGGAAAAGTTACAAAATGGATATTGATTAATGTCACTATTTTATGTTTATCATGAATTTTGATATTGTTTGAGTCAGTTAGGCAGTCTATTGAGGTATTATTAGGTTTCTTCCTAAGTAAAAGGTTGAGATGTTTCCTAGTGAGCTTTGAAGAATTTTGTGAAAAAATATTTGTATAATAGTTACGCTTGGCCTTCCTGAATTTAGATTATTTCTGTATATTTTGAACTTAATAATATCTGATTGTTCCCTCGTGTTTAAAAAATTGGAATAGAGTTTGTTTTTATTATTGATATTATTTATTAAGGTATTTATTGTTCAGGGCTTTCGAAATATTTTATGTAGTTTGTTACTATCAGTAGTTATAACAAAAGTGTTATAAAGTTCTTTAAAAATTTTACAGAAAGCTGTGTACAAGATAGCAGGTGATCATTATTTTCAATATCATGCCAGTTGATGTCACCAAGTTTAGTTCTAAATGAGTCCAACTTCCTTGCATTAATTAATCGTGTTTCATAATGTTCATGTGTTATAATGTGCTGAGGGGAGGAGTTGTGTATCAAAAAGATTAGCAAATGATCACTAATATGATTTTAAAGGGTGCCAGAAATAATGGGATCTGCCTGTATATTAGTAATATTTTTACAGAAGTCAATCCTAGTTTGCGTTGTAGGCGTTATTCTTGTTGGGGATAGTTATGTATTTATGAAACCAGACGAATCGATTGTAAGAATTAATTTAAGACCATTAGGGCTATCCCGGGAGACATCAAAGTTTAAATCTCCCATAAGAACAGTTTTCTTTTATTTATTAGATGAGAATATTAAAAAAATAATTGAGAATAATCAGGAACTCATCAAAATTTGAACTAGGCGTTCGATACCAAAGTGAAAGTAATTAGTGATCATTATGAATAGTTAATATCTCCACATCTGAATTAATAAAAGTGAATTCAGGGACCACCGAAAAGTATTTATGTTGATTATGAACGAAGATTGCGATCCCTCCGCCTCTTGAAGAATCCCTGTTTAAAATTAAAGATATTATAATTTTTAAATTGAAGTGAATTTTCCTCAAGGGGGAACCAGGTTTCAGTAACACAAATGATATCTATGTGTGAGATAATTCACTGTAATAAGGATACCAAAAGTGTTACCTTAATAACTAAAGAACAAGCATTTAAATGAGTTTGGATTTGACTTCCACCCTATCCCAATTCCGAATTCCTGTATATACCCGCTCCTGTTATCTGTACCGCCATTTCCATTCCCTCATCTCAAGCCAATGTTTCTAAGTCAAGGCTATATTGTACCAAATCATTCACAGTGTACATTTATTTTCTGCTCATCTTCTGTTGCCTTTACATGAAAACCACCAATCCAGATACAAGCATATTTGAATCTACCCTGATGAACAAGAGTTCTTCCTTGCCACAAGAGCCGTCTTTAACAAGGAATTAAATTTTCATTTAGAAAGATTCTGGTTGCTGGAAAACTAGGATCTAACTCTGAATTCACAACAAGTTCTTTTCTCATTGACATCCATAAATTTGTTACTGACCTACACCTGAACTGAACAATAGAATCTTGTGTTTTAACTTGTTTTGATGGGAGTGGCTGAGCTATGTCAATGTCAAATTTTTGATGAACTTCTATTTGAAGTTTTTTTGCCAAGAGGCCTATATGTGAAATTAGGTCTAGATCATTGACAATATATGAGATATCAAGACCATGGATTTCGACGTTTCTATTACGACGATACTGATTCAGCTCATTTAATTCAACTCTCTATGAATTAATCTCTTTTTGGGTGACTTGATTGGTTCAAGTAGCAATTTCTAGATTTTTTTGTAAGTCATTATTAGTTTGTTCCAATAAATTACATCTGGAAATAAGACCATCATATCTCTCACTTAATGAATCAACAGTGTATTTTATGTCCTTAAGTTCCGTTTTAAGCTAAGAAACAGTTACAAATTTTGAATTAATTTCAGTTAATCCCAGCTTCACAAAGTTCTCATAGTCAGTGCCCTCATCAGGAGAAGTGACCCCAGCTTTGTGTTTTACATTACTTGCAGTAGATTGATTCCTCCTTCCTGTCGTAATGCGAAGTAACTATTATATCGAAAAGATATGTGTTTTTCTTCCTTTTTAGAATAAAATATCTTCCACAGAAAACACACCTGGGGAAGACAAAACAACAAGTGAAGACAGTCAATGGTATTCTTTGCTGTCGATATCTCTCAGTCAATCACCCTAAATGTTTTATTCATATGGTTTTAGTTCTGTATATTAGGAAACGATATAAATGTTGAGGAATCAGTTAATAGTTCCACTGCAAGAATCCCCTTCAGCAGTGGAAGGGTTAGATTGTAGATGGCGGCACTAGACAAGTTCCAGAAGGTAACGTTGAGGCAGAATAACCGGCGGGGAAAATGTTTAATTGTTCAACAGTAAAATCTGAACAGAATCGACTCCCTCATGATTTGTTCAGATTACAAACATTCAAAACGTTTTATATAATGCCAAGGAGGTTACTCACGTTCTGGAATATATGCCTTTTCCAATGATGTTGACAGATACAATTACACAGCCCCTCGACGAGGGTACAAGGTTTTCAATGGCACAAAATTATGACGGGAAACATAACTTTTTTCCTCCTAATTTCTGGCTTGAAGAATTCTGGTGAAAAAACAAACAATTGAAGTAAATATTTAAGTTTTTAGCACATGAAAGTATTTATTGCACTATATTCAGACACACCTCACCAAGAGCTCCAAACCACACGATTCAACTATAGACGTTACTTAACTTGTCCTGCTTAGAGCAGCACTTCGCCTTACGGAAACGAGGCTGGAACCACGGCTGTAAAAGATTATCGCAAAGCAACTGACGTCGCATTGATCCCAGAAAATGATATTAACGGCAAAGATAATATTTTGGAGGATAAGAGAATATTTTACCATGGATTTCACTTATTAATCATTTAAGAATATTAAGAGGTTAAAAGGTATTAGTTGTAAGGCGGTAACGTGGAATAATCTGATATATAAATTATGGATTGTATGCAAGGGTCATTAAAATGTTAGTTCGACGGGTGGTTGCTGTAATTTGTGCAAATGGAAGACCTACCCTGCTACTGATGTAAATGAAAAACTGTTTCATTTTTTGCCTTATAGTGTCCAATCACTTTTGTCCACATAGTGTATCATTCACTAGACCTGTTGCATCTATTCTTTATGTTCTTAAATGAATTATTTAAAGCAGAAATAGTGTGAAAGGTTATTGCAAGTTATTTTAGATTATTATCATATTTCGGTTTGTCCATTATAGAGAAAATAAAATTGAAATTTCTATACCGCACATGTTTTCAATTTTTTAATAAAAATGACATTTGTTATAATTATTTAGTAATCCGAACATTGATTAACAGTAATGCAATTTCAATATTATCAATGTATTTCCAAGTTGAAGTTCCAAACTTTCTACAGTAAACAGTTGATCTGATTTTCTGAAGTAGAAAATATCAATTCAGTAAAACAACCTTAATTTTTAGCCCTTTTGAAGCTGCTGCTGAATGAATTACTGGTCTTAAGAGAGTGAGTGTACATTTTATTGACACCACCATGCTCCTTGCTTATGTGTGTAACATTGCGAAACGTTCTACAAAGGCGAAAAATATTTTCTTAGTCGAGTTACTATACATGGAATCTTGAAATGAACTACAGCGAAAAACTGTAGAGATTTTAGGGAATAATCAGGTAAAACAATATTTCTCTGTAGTATAAAGGAACTGCATGATCTTGGGTCGTAAATACATACATATGGATCCAGAAATGCATAATATAGAAGTTCGCAGAAGTGGTTTCACATGAATTCGATTGGGACTCATTGTACAATTAGGTCCACTGAAATGTTTAATCAGTTTAATTGAAAATTATAGGTAAATCTTGGTTTAACAATCAACTCTAATTTTTGTGGAAACCGTTATTCTGAGTTGAATAACTTGTGTTTTAACATTGCTCGCATTCAATGTTCACCTAAGATTTGTTTGATATTATCGTATTACAACCACCAGAAAGCGACGATTCTAATTATGCTTAAAGATTCAACAAACTCAAGCCTCTGGAATCATCTTTATATTGAATACAAAGGAAGTAAATTTCACGGCCTGTAGCTATGAGGGACGCATGTTCCAAAATTCATTTAGAAACAATTTAAGTGTAATGTATTAAACTATGTCTCTGTTCAGATGCGATATGAACCATTTAGAATCCATACAGAACTGACACTAAAATGATGTTTTCTCAAAATATCTGCATTTCTTCGACAGATAAATTGAATTCTGCAAATTACAAACGCAGCTCCTTCCCAGATATTTTTACATTTTTTAAAATAAATTGAAATACGAAAATAAGACAACATTATATCTTTTTTCTAAGAAATGTGTGTTTGTTTCTGTGTTTGCGAGTGTGTTGAATAACCGTTTTCTTAGTTTTTACTAATGAGTCACAATAACGATCAAGTCCTAGATTTTGTGTACGTAGGATGTAAAATTTGAAGTAAACAGTAATATATCGTAAACACATATTATATATAAATAAAAGTTATGGTTTTGGCCATGTCTTGCATTCTTCAGAACGTTTGAAATTCCAGTGAATCAACAGAGCTCATGGGTCTTATGAGATATAAAACCGGGATTTGCAGTCATTTCAAAGTTACCGGACTATTTATTTAACTCTAAATACGATTGCTTTGATTCCTAGCTGAAATAATGGCAACAGAAATTATAACTGCACATAAAAATATTTTAAAGCAGAAGACGTAATATCCAGTTGGAGCAGCTTTATCATATTTTATAAAATGCTTCATATATACAAAGTGTGGCAATTAAGAATTGAGACTGAATTTAAAAAAAGGAACTTATGTGGCATATTTTATTCAAATCACATTCATCTTGCGCTTATACAAGAAGAAAAAGATCAGCCCACGAATGGAGAGACCACAAAATGTTACGCAAAGTGGTGAATGGAAAAAAAATTACAGGCAATATAATGATCATAACAGTGACGGCAGGGTTTCATTCTGCTAAGCTTTACGACATATTGGACAATACTTGCATACAACAAATATTAACTAACATGAGTGCGCATTACCCATAACTGAGAAGTGGAGTGAGCAAATATGGGATATTAAACGTGAAAGGCATCTTCCAAAGTAACTTCAAAATGCACAAGTCAAATTCTCCTGACCAGTTAAAAGAAGCACAGATGACAAGGGGTAGTAATTTGAAAGGTTTCCTGGTAATTTCTACGTTCATCTCTTGCATGAATTCAGGAAACTGAAAATGATATCGTTCTGCACTAACAAAAACACCGGTGAAGGACGAACTGTACCTTTTCAACACCTTGAGAAAAACAGAGCAGGGCCCATTTATCAAAACGTTTGAGCACTGTTTGAGCCTAAGAATACGGCAGATAGATTTTTCCGATAGGTGTCATCTATTCTCAAAATCATATTACACCTTAAGTTTCTATTGTAGAAAATCGGCAGTTAATTTTAGTTGAAAAGCTATTATTACTTCAGCTGAAAGACTAGAGAAATTCCCTACACGTGTAAGCAATTAGAAATTGCTTTGAAGTCTTTGATGAAATATGACCATAACTTGGCGCAACTTTTTTAACGGGTGCGCACGAAAATTAGGTAGCACAGTTTCAACAGTCAGAGATTACCGAAGTAGAATTTATCCCGAAACATTTTAAGCAAAATGAACATTAGTTTAATATATATAATCGATTAACAGCTATTTGCAAAACTTTAAGAACACCTAACTTCTCAGAGTTCTCACAGGTGTATTGAAGATATTATTGTTTGGAAGATATGTTTTTTTCAACTGGACGCAAAATACATTGACTTAAAATTGTTTTTAAGAGCCCAGGGTCAAAATTATTTGGGTAATGCACTTCGTAGGAGCTCTTTTGTGAATTTATTTCTGTATGTGTTGTTGCTTGTTTAAAAAAATGGGATTTGCTGTACTAAAAGGACATTTCTTTACACCAATATATTTGGGACTTGGGTGTTTTAGGGTGTTTGGTATTTGGAACTTGGTGGGTGTTTTAGGGTGTGTCCCAGCTTTCTGACTTGGAGGGTGTTTTTCTTCGACCTCATCTTGCAAAGTCACACAAAGATTCTCCTTCGGATAAAAGTCTGGTAACCTAAGCGTAATGATCTCCATCTTGCAAGGAAGGTACCCCAACCTCCCTCGTAGGAACAGGACGAAACTTTCACATCTGCACCACTGGGG
Organism: Macrothele yani; assembly: GCA_039090855.1. Classification (NCBI taxonomy): domain Eukaryota; kingdom Metazoa; phylum Arthropoda; class Arachnida; order Araneae; family Macrothelidae; genus Macrothele; species Macrothele yani. The sequence continues at coordinate 12,633,432 of CM077016.1, forward strand.
GAAAATGAAATCCCGTTGGAAAAGTGATATTTCGCAAATATGTGAAACGCGAGTTACGCGATTTTAAAGATAAACCCGAGTCATACAAATTCCTGCAAGCGTAATTGCGATGAGAGCTGCGAGATGTATCCAGAAGTCGCGATTGGCCACCGATTCGGAAGATGTCGTGTGGAAACAGTTGATTTCTATATAAAGCGCAGAGCGAGATGACCACAGAACGTTCACGGCAAGAGTGGATGGAGGTGACAGGGGCTTTGAAGTTACAGTTACATGTGAGAATAATACTCAGATGTAGGAACATGAGGTGTCATCCGTATGCCACCGTAGAGTTCCTGAAAGAGCAAATGCAGAAGGCATTCGAACCTAATGACGGTTGTACCACCGTTAACTACAAATGGATCGCTAAAGTACTGTTCGGTATGTTGTTGGCCCATTTAGTTAGTAGTGCTATAATTACAGGTAATAGGCCACTGTATGACAGCTGTACCGCACCATACAGCGAGACTGTTTATTCCACTGCTACGAGCACTCCAGACAGGAATGAACGAAGTTGGCCGAGACCTTATGTACAGTATTCACCTGACGTACGGTAAAAGAGCATTAGAAAGCAGATTACCTGGACAACAATGCAGCATATCTACAGAACTGCAAAGGAAAAACACAAGACAATGGCTGCAGCAGCGCGTAAGAAAGAAGAACCTAAGACAAAATGCAACATATTCTTACATTGGTCGACAAAAGAGGCAGAAGGTCCAAATAAAAATACCCCGTGAGATCTGAGCATACATGTTACATCAGTTTAAAAAGACGCGGAATTCAGGTATGTTACAACATAATTGGCATTTACACAAATTGGTGAGATGGGCTGCTATACATGTCGGCATGCATGAATTAAGAGCGATTCACCATTTTATGGAATCATTTAAACAGCATAATAAATTTCGTCCAGAAAAATGTCTACATGGGACGTACGGAGGGAGACACCATCGAACAGCGCGCTGATGATTTTTTTATTGAAAGTTTAAGGACCACCATGAGAAATTCAATGCGCCATAAGGAGTCGCCCGTACCTAATTTAGGGCCACTGGTTCATGGGAATGGACAGAGGCCGAGCCGTAAGGCAAACACAACATCCATGCTTGACCGGGATTTCAACCCGGGACCAAAGATTGTCTAAGCGACGGCTTCTGACGAATGGTCAGAAGCCATCGCTTAAACCGCTACGCCACCGGGGCAGCGCGCTGATGGTTTTGTCTCCGTTGTTGGGGAGTTAATTCGATATTTAATACCGATCAATTTCGGTGTGAGTATGAAATGACTACCAACAGAACGCTCACGCTTACCGGGCGAATGCAACTGAAATTGTAATAAACTCAGTAGCATGCACTAGCCATTCACATACAATTCATGTGCTGATATTAATGTGAGGAAAACTGGGAAGCAAACATTTTTTTTCAAGAACAAGCAGGTAAATTTGTAGTGTGCGTTGCCACACACGTATTGCAAAATATACTGTCCAATGTCGTCTGCAACTGCTGTTCTGGTGGTAAGATGGCTACTAATCTCCTCATTTCTGGGCTGCGGTAGGTCCTGAAATCAGAATTACATGGAAAGTCTTTTTTCTAAACTCGTGGTGTGAACAAACTGACCCTCTTCGGCGTCTAGAGCTTTCTTGGAGGACGATGTCGATTTACATTCCCCAATCATTTCTACGGAAACAGAACGATATTATCAGCCACTAGATTTCTTCCGACAGTAGAAGACATTTGCACGAAGTCTCGACGAATACATGAAGTGTGCCGGGGAGCACTGCCCAATCTGCACGATCATTTTCATTTTGCAGGTGCACAGAATTATTTACAACTAGTTGAGTTCTCTGAAATGCCAGCACATACTTCGGAATGCCTTAATAGTATTGGTTATTTACCACAAAAAAGGAATCCGTCATTCTAAAATGTACTGGCTCTGAATTTCGCAACAAGCATGGCCTGTGGCTCTCTAAGCTGTGATGAAGGTTTATTTGTAGTATGTTCGTTGTGCAACACACATCTTCGTTTCACGCACTATTTGTGACATTGTGCTATCATGATGCGTAGTGACCTGATGTTTCCATGACCGCAGCTCCTATGTCGTTCTCTGCATATATCACCTTTTGGTTGACGTACGTATTCTGTCGCACTGTCAATTTGTATATCATGTGCCTCATAAAGTATGTGTGTACTACGTTATGTTCATTTTATTGAGTGAACTAGCGTTCATCTATGTCTCGCTTCATCCTTACGTGTGAAATATGGCCGCTTTTCCAGGCGCTCGTTTTCCAACCTAACAACTCGTGTCCGTAAAAGATGCGAAGCCTAGAACTTCACACTAGTTTTTCTGTGCAGGTTTCGTTCTGTTCTGGGGTGTGATTTTGGGGTACTTTCCTTGTAAGTCCCAAGCCACTTTATACTTTAAAATATGTGTGAGAGCTACTACTCTCGTTAAAAGAAAAAGGCAATTTCCCAGGATGAAATTAACAGTTCATATTAAACTATTAAATATATATTTCTGGAACAAATTAGCAAATCCTAACTATCAGATTTCTTTATGTGTTAGTAAAAGCAATAACTTTTCAAAACAGATTTTCGTAAACTTGTTTTGTTTTAAAATACATTATGCTGTCTAACAAAATGTTCAATTATTTGATAAAATTCAAATATTTGTGGATAATTTGTTGAATTTATGAGAATAATCATGAACTCGTCAAGAACGCTTTACATATGAACAATAGGTTTCTTCCAAAAATAAGGAGCTACATAATTTCCGTTCTACCTCAACAAAATGCAATCAATTGGAAAATTCATACTGAAGATAGAAATATTTTCGCATGATAGAAATTAGCTTTAGCTCCTTGGATCAGATAAAATATTGAACGGCATATACAATAATATATATATTTTGAGTATAATGCTCTTGCAACGTTTACGAGGTGTTGTTCAAAACTTATTTTCTCTTCCATCACTGATAAAAATAGATTGCAAGCGAACTAATTTATTAGAACAAATAATTCGAGATGAGCAGTTTTAAGGGTCTAAATATATGATGGAAAAAACCGTCAACAATACTTCATTAGATAATTACTTATGACATATTTAATCACAGAAAATATTTTCTACATTTTTTATTTCATTAACCAAAAAGGGCAGGCTTGGTATTTTTAAATGTTACTTGTAAAATGTACTGAAATATTTCCATCCAATGAATTTACTTATCGCCAGCTAGGGACACAGATAAAAAAACACTGAATATTGAATAGTATTCAAGCAGAGGCAATCTGAGGTTAATTTTATCATATGATCCTAAACTTCACATTATTGAAGAGGCGCATAACAAAATATCGAAACTATTTAAAAACGTAAAAAATAAAAACCTTTTAGCTACCCCCATTGACTATTCCAGCGGTAAATCCTATGTTAGCTATGTGACGTGATCTTATCGCTGAAATATCACAACCAATTGTATTTTGATCTGCTTCAGTAGTACAAGTGACTGTAAACTACAAAGTGGCATAACCGCTAGGGATAAAAATACACAGAGCGCCAATTAAGTATTGAGGCCGAATGTTTTAAACATATGCAGAAGCAGGAAAACTTACGTGAATATACTGTATTTTAGTCGACGTACACTCCTACTATGTTAAGACAAGGAGTGGCACGATCAGCCAACGTAACGGAAGACTTGCAGTGAACATCTTTTTGTATGGAGTGAATAGCCGACGCCACAGTTCATAATCATCATCATTGTCAAACATTATGAGTCCACTGCTGGATTAATATATCCCCAAGTTTCTTCCACAATTTTCTGTTTGGAGCCTATCTCATTAATGTTACTCCGTCATACTTTGGAATATTATGCATCCATTACATGTGGTCATCTTCTGGGTGTTTTCCTGTCTTTTCGAATCCAGTTTAAAACTTCGGTTGTCCATCGGTGATCTGTTCTTCTGAAACATGTCCAGTCCATTGCAATGTTAGAGATTTTACTCTGCTCGTGATGTTTTCCACTCTTGCGATTTTCCGTATCCCCGAGTTTCTCTTATTTTTCCTGGTTGCACCAAGTATGCGTCACCCCATACTACTTTCAGTTATCTGCAACCTTTGTATATCTAGTTTAGTTAAGGTCCATTTCTCTGCTTCATATGTAAGAACTTAAAAGTTGCATTTACTTTTCTTATTAAGACATAATGGCATACTGCTCTTGAAAATTGTATTGCCTCTCGAAGTTGCTCTTCAGCGAAGTTTTATACGCCACTTTATTTCCTCATTAATGTGGCCTTGCTTGATACGTATTGTCCAAGGTAAAAAAAGTATCGGTGATCTCAAGATTTTCCCCATAAATCAGAAAGTCATCCTTTCTTGTAAAAGCATTGAACATCACTTTTGTCTTTTGAAAATTAATTTCAGAAGACAAAAGCTTCTTGTAGACTAGGTAAAAGGGGCTTGTATTACATGCAAAGGTAAATACTTTTTAGAGATCTCAAATAAAATGAATCATGCACATCTCCCGAAGTAAATACAAACTTCATCAACATCTAGGTAAAAACGTTTCCGTCAATGAAATTTTCTAAAAAAAAAAAAGGTGTGGAACGGCAGCATTGAGAGGCCCTTTAAGAATTTATAACACTCACCCCGAATGTCTCAAGTAAGATAAGTCTACAAAAATAAAATAAATGGTAGAAACTGAAGATTGATAAACTGATTTGGGAACAGTTTCTAAACTCATGATCAACGGATTACATTTATTTATCCGATGCTTCAGGCCGTAGAGACAATATATTTTTTTATCGAAGATTCAACGATAACCGTGAACAACTCAAAGGTCTGTAGCAGTCGCCCTTTCGTAATTTAGGACCACTGGTTCCAGGGAAGGGAGACAGTTAGTGCCGTAAGACAAATACAAAATCCGTGTTTCACTGGGATTCGAACCCAGACCATTATCGGACAAATTATAATAAAGCCAGCCTTTAGATTATTTGCAATCCGTGGGCGAAATTTATTTTCAGTTGTTAGTTTAAAAACCCCTCATGGAATAATTACAAAACAATTCTGAGATGAATTGAAAAAAATTAGCGACCGTGTAGTGGACATTTGGTAGTATAAGTTTCCTATATTAGCCAGAGCTTTCGACACAAATTGTCTTATAAATATGATGAGAATGTTTTTTTTGAGAAAGCTCTACCTAACAGATCATTGTTTGAAAAACACAAAGGTGAACAGGCTTTAAACATTTCAAAGGAAAACTGGAAGATGTGTTTGCCGTACAGCGGGGATCTGACCTTCAGTAAACCAGTGTCCCTAAAATAAGGACAGGTTGCTAATTTTAAAGCTACGGGAAGCTCACGGTGGTCGTTGATCAACAAAACAAAAATTAAAACCTCTTGACACAAAGCAAAAGCGTTTTAGGAAAACACGACAGGTTGGTTTCCATAAGAAATGTACAAAAAGGTTTGCGACCTTCTTTGGCCGAAGACATTATGGGTAATACATTTTTATTTATGTCATAGATGACAGTATAAAACAGATAAAATTTCAATTTGAAGATACTAGCTACAATAAGTTCTTTTCGAACTGCTGCAGATGAACAGAATGGTTGATTTAGAAACACCCATTTCTAATAATTTGGGAGTGCTTCTTCATGGATTGTCTTCCACAGCCGATTGCGGGGCTTCGGAAGCAACAGTAGTGTAAAAGTGGGGATTCGAATCCACATACCGCATGCGGCATGCGGTATATATGGTATATTGGGATTAGAAACCCCTGGTGATTCGAATCCACATACCGCATGCCCACATACCGCATGCGGTATATGCGGTATGGTGAGATTCGAATCCACATGTGGAATGTGGTATATGAGGTATGGTGTGGATTCGAATCCGCATGGGGTTTCTAATCCATGAGGTATACACTGAATCCACCCCTCCGCCCGAAACTCACCCTTTTACCCGCTGGCAACACTATTTAACCCCACATTAGTTGTGGTGACGGCCTAAAAGGCTTAAATTTATGGCTCCACTTGGGGAAATCACAAAAATAGGGTGCCAAAGGGTTAACTCTCCAACGTAAAGCAAGAGTTTATTGAGCAACGAAACTCGCACTTTTAACCGGTGGCAACACTATTTAATCCGTCTCCTCTTCTAAATGGCAGCGGAGGTAATAAGTTAAGCTTTTCGTAGGTGGCAACAGTGTTTAAGTTCACATGAGTTGGGGTAACGCCAATAAAGGGTTAAATTTCCGATGAAATTCACACCTTTTTCTGATGGCAACGCTCCTACATGAATTTGGGGTGATCGAATGCTTTCCAACTAATTTAAAGTTTTATTTCCACTCCAATTCCGTTTATTTCTACTCCACTCGTTGGAGTGATAGCATGAATATTTCTTTAACGCTGAAAAACCTTAAAATTAATTGCTGCATAATGGCGACCGAATTGACACAGATTTATCACGATCCAGGACGAGAAGGAGGATTAGGTGGTGTGCATGCGTTGTCCCGTGCTGTTCAAAGAAAAATAAAAAAAGACTTTCTGAATTGGGTAAAAGGACAGAATACATATACCCTACACAAACCAGCGAGAAGGAACTTTCCAAGGAATCGGGTCATAGTGGGGAAAATGAATCAGCAGTTCCAAGCCGACCTAGTCGATTTAAGTAAGTTAAAAGCATATAATGATGAATACCGTTATTTTCTCACATGTATCGATATATTTTCCAAGTATGCCTGGGCACTCCCCTTGAAGAATAAGACAGGGAAACAAATAGTGGAAACGTTTTCCAAAATTTTTGAAGAAAGAAAACCTGAGAATTTACAAACCGACAAAGGAACAGAATTCACATCAAAGAATGAAACGAAAGCCAGTGTTGTGGAGAGATTTAACCGCACTCTGAAAAGTAAAATCTGGCGGTATTTCAAAAGCCGCAACAGCTACAGGTATATTGATGTATTAGATCAATTGGTTTGTGGATATAACCACACTGTTCACAGAAGCATTAAAATGAGACCTATCGAAGTGAATGAATCAAATCGTCGTGAAGTGTGGAACAATTTATATGGGGGTGAAAAACAGGAGGATCTTTCATGAAACAAGTGGGTGACCCTGTACGTATCAGTATAAAGACGTAAACATTTAAAAAGGGATACGAATCGAATTGGAGCAATGAAATATTTATCATTTCCGAACTCTTACCTCGGCACCACCCGGTCTATAAAGTGAAAGATTTGGTGAATGAAGACATTGAAGGAACATTTTACAATGAAGAACTGCAGAAGGTAGAGATCAATGACTCCTATCCAGTGGAACACATTTTAAAGAAAAGAAAAGAAATGGGAAATTGGAATATCTCGTCAAGGTTAGAGGCTATCCATCCAAATTTAACGCTTGGACTCCCACCAGTGATTTGACAACCGTATAAAATTCCGAAAAATTGTTTCATCTCCCCAGTCTGCAAAATGTCGTTCTATCTGACACTCCCCAGCATCAGCAGCAAAAGTTACTTCAGCGATAACAAAACATCTCACTTCATCACTCGTTTTCCAACACCCCTCGATTTGAGTGGAGATTGGGAGGTAGGACTAGTGGAAATAATATATCCACATTCGTAGAACAAAATTACACGTGATAGCGACTACTTCAATTATGACTTGGGAGACGGCCATCTCAAACCGGACTTTATTCCACCGGGATATTATGATTCCTTGTCTGACGTTGCAAACATTATGACTCCAAAAATGAAAAATAAAATCTTTCTACGCTACGATAAGGTGAGAAGACGTGTTAGATGCACACTCACAAAAGGAACCCACCTTAGTTTGCGTACTGGTCTCGCCGAAATTTTAGGTATACTCCTTCAGTCTATTATGGTTCACTTGATTCATCGAAAAGTGATGTCCAATTCTTCGGGCAGTTCGCAGCCGACCTGAATTCGGAATACTCATTATTGTACGTGTACACTGATATAGGTGAACCACATCTCGTCGGAGACATTTACGCCCCTTTGTTACGCATCGTGAAAGTGGATGGCGATGATGGCGATGCCGTGTGCGCTCATTATGACCGCCCGCATTATTTTCCACTCGCTCGAAAAAATTCCAAAGCATTGGAATCGTTATAAGAACTCACACGGGACAACTTATGCCATTTGAACGCGGACGCGTGATGGTGAAACTTCATTTTCGTCTCAAACATTTGTAGACATGTATCAACCTTATCGTTGCTGTGTGAAATCCTTCGAAGACTATTACGTGAGTCAAACGGGAAATGGCTTACCTTATTACCAAGCCACCCTTCTTCAAAAAGGATATGGACTCGGTGGATTATTCCGCTCTTTATTTAGAGTCGCTTTACCCTTATTCAAACAAGTTGCTAAAACAGTGGGAAAACAAGTCTTACGCTCAGGGGTTGGCCTCGCTCAAGATCTCATGCAGGGTAGTGATGCTAAAAACTCCATGAAACAACGTGTTAAAGAGGCGGCTCAGCTATTAACCGATAAAGCAGCGAATAAAGTGAAGCACATGATTGGTGGAAGGATTAAAAGAAAGCGCGGAATGAAAAAACGTATTATTCCCGTAAAGAAAGTCAAGAGGGTAAGATCTGATATTTTCGACGTCTGAAGCTATGGCCCTCATTCACCACAATTCCCCCGTTTGCATGAAATCCGAACTCGATTGTTTCAATTGCCTCTTACTCAAACCAGCATAAAAAGAGGGCACTGGGTGGAATTTCACCCTCTCGCTAATATTAAAGATGGCGGTCCTCTAGAGTTTAATATTTCTGGTGGTGGCGAGGAATACTTGGACTTGGATGCGACTCAAATCTATGTGAATATGAAAATTGTGAAATCTGATGGAACAGCCCTACCCGCCACCGAACAGGTAGGCCCCGTTAATTTATTGCTGCATTCTCTGTTTTCCCAAGTCCACGTTAGCTTAAATGAACGCTGTCTTTCCACCTCTAATAACGCCTACCCCTACAGAGCATACATTGAAACTCTGCTAAACTACGGATCCGAAGCAAAAGCGTCATCTTTGACGACTGAATGTTTCTACAAAGACACGGCTGGAAAATTTAACGTTGTGAATCCGCTCGCCGACGACGGAAATGAAGGTTTAGCGGAACGTCATAGTCTTGTGAGACAGAACAAGACTTTAGATCTTATCGGAAACCTTCATTGTGATTTGTTTTATCAAAACCGACATTTACTCAATTTAGTAGACTTAAAAATCAAACTGAATCGAAGTAAATCCGACTTCTGCCTCGTTTCATCAGCCGCAGCACCAAATTATAAAGTGCTTATCGACCACGCCTCTCTCTTTATCAGAAAAGTCAAAGTAAACCCCGCTGTCTCACTCGGTCATGCTAAAGCTCTGGAGCATGCATCGGCAAAATATCCCATCGATAGAATATTGTGTAAAGTGTATTCCATCTCTCAAGGTAGCATGTCGTTCATTCAAGACAATGTGTTTATAGGTCAAATGCCTAAACGACTCGTTATTGGCTGCGTAGACAATGATGGTTTCAACGGAACATACGGCTCGAATCCTTTTGAATTCAAACATTACGACGCAAACTTCATAGGGGTGTACGTAGATGGCCACCCCCCCCCTCATAAACCTCTAGAGCCAGATTTTAATTCTGGTAATATTATCCAGTGCTATCACAGTTTATTCCAAGGAACTGAAAAATTGTGTCAAGATAGAGGCTTAGATATCTCCCGTAAGGAATATTCATAGGGATATACTTTATACGCATTCGACTTGACTCCAGACCTGTGTGATGGTGGTCACATGAATTTAATCCATCGAGGGAATTGGCGCAGTGGTCTAAGGCGTTGGCCTCTGATCATTCGTCCATAAAGGGTCCGGGTTCGAATCCCGGTCAGGCATGGATGTTGTGTTTGTCTTACGGCACTGGCTCTCTTCCTTCCCTGGAACCAGTGACCCTAAATTAGGGACGGGCGACTGCTTATAGCCCATTGAGTTGCTCACGGCGGTCGTTAAACCTCCAATCAAAAAAAAAAAAAAATTGAGAATTGAAATTAAATTTAATACAGCGCTACCTAAAACCGTCTCGGTCTTGGTACACGCCGAATTCCAAAACACAGTTGAAATAACCAAGGCGAGAATTGTGTTATTCGATTTTTCCAACAAAAATGAATAGCTTTCAAATTGGGAACGCTCTGTCACGTGACAGGATGACAAGCCTTTCCTTCATTGGAGTGTGCGCCTGCGATCAACTGCCCCTCCAAATTCCAATTTTTCCGGCATGCCTCGTCGTTAATACAGATCCCCACAATAAAGATGGTAAACACTGGCTGGCTACTATATAACAGATTTAGCAAATATCGAATTCTTCGACTCGTACGGACATTCTCCTCAACATGTCAAAGGACCTATTGCTGATTTTGTTTATAAGTTTCCGAGAGTTATGTATAACGATGTTCGACTGCAAGGACTCTTTTCAACCGTTTGTGGTCAATTTTCTATTCACTTTCTGTATTGTAGATGCCGTGGCGAAAACATGATTGATATTGTAAATAGCTTTCAATGGAATAGTGAATCCAGCGATGTTCGCGTATATAACTTTGTAAAAAAATTCGGAATACTTGCAATATTCCACTCATTCTGCATAAATGTTTTTTTCTTTTATAAATCATCTCTTTCTCTGTTCGTTAGTCATTTCAAAAATGGAAGCGGTGATGCTAAAACACCCATTTACTGAGCTCATTAGCGGTCCAACGGGGTGCGGGAAAACTTACTTTGTTAAGCAACTTCTCCAACATTTAAACGATACCATCACACATTGTGTGGTTTTACGGTATTTATCAGCATCTATACGATGAAATTCCCAATGTAACATTTGTTTCAGGTGTTCCTTCTAATTTTCGAGATTATGTGAAAGACAAGACTTTATTTACTATCGACGACTTGATGACGGAAAGCGCGAGTAATAGTCAGGTGACGCAACTATGTATAAAAGGTAGTCATCATATGAATTTGTCAATTTTTTTCCTGACTCAAAACATTTTTTATAAAGGGAAAGAAATTAGAGAAATTTCCTCAACGCCCATTACATGTTTCTATTCAAGAACCCTAGAGACGCCAATCAGGTGATGCATTTGGGAAGACAACAATACCCCACCAAACTTAAATTCTTTCAAGAAGTTTATTCTGATGCGACAAAGAAACCTTATACCTATTTACTAGTACACCTTAAGCCTGACACCCCTGAAGAAATGAGATTGTGGTCAAACATACTTCCGGGAGAGATGCATACGGTACATCAACCCCGCTACTAAAATAAAACCTTCATTCATCATCGCCATGAAAATCGTAGTGGTCGACATTGAAGGAATTCCCTTGGAAAGCGGCAAGAATTTCATCGTGAAGGAGATCGCCTTTTGCTGTGTTCAGAATGCAAGCGACAAAGGTGTCACCGTGTTTAAAATACCATTCCCAATCAGTGAATTAAGTGAAAAGGATAAATTTCAGTGTTGTTGGGTGACATCCAATCTACATCGTATACCTTGGAATTCGGGTGAGGTGGACTATGTTCATTTAAATGATTTACTACATTCCCTCAAAGACTCGTATAACGTTTTCTATGCTAAGGGGCTCGTGAAATGTAAATACTTGGAAGCACTCATAGGAGTCAACTTTCACGATCTAGATTCGCTACTGTGTCCTAATATTAACGAACTTCCAAAATGTGCCGTATCCTGTGTTATTACCCATCCTCCCCTTCATTGTGCTTTCCAAAAATCTTTATCGTATGCCTCTTGGATAAATTCGTAAGAAGTAGGTCACCTCTGCTAGTTTGAGTCATGACACTGTCAAAGAAGCAAGTCGACTTTCTACACGTGATAAATGCATGTCCCAAAAAGGTGTTAAAACAGTTCATGACAAAATGCACAAATAGCGGGATGAAAGCCATCTGCGAATGCTCCTTAAACGCATTAAAAGGGAATGTCCCTCTAACACCTCTTCAGAAGCAGAAACTGATTCGTCATAAAAACACAATAAGAGAACTCGTGAAGAAAAAAATTCTTTATATAAAAAAAGGAAGGTAATTGTTCAGAAAGGGGGTTTTTTAGGTGTGCTCATCCCAGCTGCTCTAAGTGTTTTAACGAGTTTACTCAGTCGATAATGGAGTTCACGAAAGAAATGATTTTGGTCCCCGAAGAAAATTATGCGAGACATAGCGTTACCAATGTCGAGCTATCGAATCTGGATAAAGAAATGATACATATTTTGATGGCCAAACAAACCGATGATGTGAAAATTAAATTGTATCATCTAAATCCTGAATAAGCGAATTCAACTCCCCTAATTCAACCCACCGATAAAGAAGCCGCCAGATGATGGAGAAGAATTTTATCGAAAACATGATTATTCAAACGGTTCCGAAGAATATAAAACAGCAGACTGAGGTTGTATTGCATATATTTAAGAAGCGCCCAGACATTATATCCTGGGATTCAAATGGACAATTTATTTTTAAAGAAAATGTTATCGAGAATTCCAATATTGTTGACTTGGTAGATTTCTTAATGAGGAGTAAATCTGGTGACGTTAGTATTTTCGCTTTGCCGCAATTTTCTCAAGCTTTGAAAATAATACACTTACCCTCGAGGTATGTGAAAAATAAACGTGTATTTCATCAGCCGATGGAAGTTGTTCCGCATCCTCTCATAACTAAAAGGGGCGGAAAGCCATTGTCACTCCCCTTAAAGTGGGAACCTTATGAAAAGAGTAAACCCTGATTTTTCCTCTAATCTATGTGTGTTTTTCTCTTGTGTATGTTTCATCAAACTGAGAATATTACATGCGTGAAAAGGGTGGTTTTGTTCGCGACGAAAAATGGTTTCGAGCGAAATTCATTTGCTTCATTTTTCAACTGGCTTAAATTCAGTCAAAGTGATTTCACCCTGAGAGTGTTTTTGATTTTTTTGATTTGGATAAAGGGTTGTTTTTGATTCGGTAAATATTTAAAACTCACATATTTTCCATTGATTAACGTTGGAAATTAATGAAAGAAGAAAGATCGTTTTTGAATTAATGAAAAATGTGAATGGTCAAAATTTCATTCACTCATTCATGACATGGGTCGATTTTTACACATGCCTTTTCATACCGAAGCGTGTTTCGAATTCTACGGAAAAATGATATTAATGTTCGCAGGTCGGTCATCAGTGAATGACATCAATTCATTAATAATGAATTGACGCTGCCCCATTCTCTTAAAGAAAATGACGTATTGCGAACTTATTCTGCGTTTCGGGCATTTACATTCAGACGCAATGCGCCCCTACCTACGCAGAGATGATAATAGCATCTCTGTGTAGGTAGGATTATTTTTGTTCGTACCTGTTTAATAGTCATTATGGCACATTTCGCGAACTGTTTCAAAGATTGTTGGCCCATGCAAATAGGTGAGAAATTTCGGTGGTATTGGAAGATTGCCGACAGCATCTACAAACTAACGCGCTAAGTCCATGGGCTGCAATCTCACAACGGCTCTCTCAAAAAATTGAGAAGTGCGTTCTTCCCGTGTTATGGAAAGGCAAGCGTGTGCCTCCTGATTGTCAAAGATAACATCCTTAGCCGAGCATGCGGAGCAGTATATTAACTCACTCATCCCACACTGAATAGCAGTTTGAAGCATGTTCAAAAGCGTTGTACTTAGATCCATTTCATCCTCCTCTGAAAATTGAGTCGAAGACGTATGTTTCACAAAATGCTTCACAGAATCCCGGAAACATTCTCCCACCGTGTAGCGCATATGATATCATATAGCTTATGCCGTCCACGAATATCACGGACATTAAAAGTGAATGTCCCTGATACCATCTGGAAGAATTTCGCTTTCGTGCAATACATTTTCTGCAATCTCATTTTTCTAGCACCTCCTTCATCAAAAGTGAAGATAAACAGTTCATTCCCAAACACAAATGTTTGTGGAGAATTACCAATATTCTCCAAATTTTTAATGAAGTCCCAAACAGTTGACAATTTGAAGGTGAGGCCATGTCTGCTAGGAAAATATTTATCCTGAGAAGGATGTGTGTATTGTCTAAAGTGTCCTCGTATCTCGCCGGTAAATGTAGATAAAGTTAGGAATTTATTATCTCCAAGTGAGATGTCAGGTTTGGTGGGGGTGAGAGAGCACTCGTAGAAAGTTCATCGGAGAGTCTTACAGCCGTATTCGATGTTGTTGGAGCAGTGATTCCATTACCACTCGAAGGTGATGGTGAGCTCGGCGGCATTTCCGCAACATCAGCTGGGCTATAAACAACGGGTTTGTTGAGTAACGCCAAGAACGAATCACTTTTAGGTGATGTATAACTGTAGCGAGATTTCTTTCCAACATCGCTCGATCCGGTGAAGATTCCACAACGTTTCATCTTGCTTGGAAATGAGGGAGACGAAATCAACGCGTCAGAACACGGGGAAGATGGAGACGGCAATGACTGTTTTTCCCGCGGCGATGTGGCGCTACAGGACGTGACGTCACAGGATATCATCTTACGAAAAATGAGGATAATGCAAGCAAGGTTAATATGTGCAGACTTCGGCAAAGAGTGATACCAATATTCATTCGTAGGGGGTTTCATAAGAAGTGCACTTCCATGATTTATATCAATTTTTTCATTTGGATATCCTTTTCTCGAAAACACAAAGTTTCGAATTGGTCCAAATGAGAGGGACCCTATTGTTGAACCGGGGATGATTTGAGATTCATTATACTGTTGTCTACCCATCGAATATGCACCGTTATCGAATTTATTTATCAAAACAAAATTAAAGCTTTCTCCTGCTATTTTTTCCATGATATATTTTAATTCTGATAAGAGAAGGCTCCACGGCTTCGGTTTAATACACACACCGCACAAACAATATTCTAATCCATCGTCACCATATGTGCCAAATTTTCTAGACATGGCAAGGTGTTTTCCAGACAGGGTAATTTTTGATTCATCGGATAAAAAATATTCTACTTCATTTTCAAGTTTCGAGAAATACATGTCAGCTTTTGCCGAATTAAACAATTGGTAATAGGAGTAATTTAACTGAAATCTGTTGACTTGTAGCAAAGGTACGTGCATTTTTCGTTTAAATAAAAATGATGCACTGCTTTCAAAAATCACTTGCGCTTAACAGCTGCGATGGGTGAATGCGTCTTGTTTCGTGAGAATAGGGAGAGGAATATGTATACACCCAATTTGTTTTAGAAGTAGATGGGAGATATTCTTAAGAAACATACTTTTCCCAACCCATATGTACCCCATTAGCGAATGTTATGCAACATATGTTATGCGTTCACATCCTTCCCCTCGTAGGAAGTCTGAAACCCAATACATCAGCACGCCGTGAATGTTAGTTGGTTCACACACACACATGTGGTAAGCACCCCTCCCCCACTTCCGTCGCTTCGAAGACGAAATATGCAGATGCACTTTCGCCCAATACTCTGCATTTTGAATTTGCATTGCTTGCGATAAGTTGGATAATCTTCCCTTCGATTTCTCTTCAAAATAAAGGAATACTATAAGGGACGGTATCACCTTTGGATCTCTTCCTGAGGATACCTATCAGCAGGCAGATTGCATTTTCTCTCTCTTTTTTTTTCTACTACAAGTATTTGTTACGAGCAGAATTTAAAAATCCACCCCTTTTTTTTTAACTATTTTCCAGATAATGCAACCTTCTGACGCTTGCGTTTTCACCAACATGCAGGAAGTGGTAGAGATGGATGTGGATAGGGTATCGGATGAAGACATTGATATCTTTGCCCATATCCCCTCACCCAAACTCTTTCGCATGAGCACGCATCACAAAATTCCCCGCAACTTTGCGCAAACAATGGTCACTCATGTGATATATGCCAGAAGGTGTTTAAACACAATTTTTTACGAAATAGACATTTGTTGACGCATTCAAAGCTAAACCTCATACTTGCGATCACTGTTCCTACGCCTCAACGAGGAAAAGCGATTTGCTCTGTCATATCCGATTAATGCATAATTCACAAGTAGGGAGGGGAGCATTAAAACGCAAAGCAACAATGGACAATGCGCACCCACCAACACCATCTACCATTGTACAGCCTCTCATTTCCGAACACACCTCATCGACATCCAGAGTAGCGGGATTTGAACCCACCACTTCCACATCGTCGCGCTGCTCGAATGAACATGAAGCTCCCCACAAAAGTAAAAAAATTAACACCCAACTTATACGACAAAAAAAATTATGTGATCCATTTTAGAAATTTAAAGCAGTGTTTAGCGCTAGGATTGCGACTAACAAAAATTCATTCACAGAGTTCTGCAGTTCAAGCAGGAAGCTTGGTTAAAGCCCTACATCGACTTCAACGCGGAACAGAGGAAGAAGTCAACCAACGCCTTTGATAGGGATTTTTTCAAGTTAATGAACAACAGCATTTTGGGGAAATCAATGGAATCCTTGAGAAAACGGAGAAATATTCACCTCGTAAATAATGAGCGGCGTGCGAAAAAACTTGTAGCGTCTTCTGCATTTCACGGGTTTAAAATTTTCGATTGAAATCTTGTTGGCGTTGAGTGTCAAAAAACATGCATTACACTCAATCGTCCAATTTATGTGGGACAGTGCATTCTAGACCTAAGCAAGCACTTAATGTTTGACTTTCACTATATAAACATGAAGAAATTTTACGGCGACAAAGCGACATTGTTGTACACGGACACAGACTCACTCCTGTATAAAATTGAAACGGAGGACGTGTATCGTGATATGTACAATCAAAGTCATTTGTACGATACATCTGACTACCCCCACCATCACTTTTTATACAGCGATATAAATAAAAAAGTCGTGGGAAAAATGAAGGATGAAACAGCGTTAAACCCCATCAAAGAATTTGTGGGCCTTAGGGCGAAAATGTATTCAGTATTAGTTGATGGGGGAGGGGAGAAGAAAACCGCCAAGGGAGTCTCCCAAGGTGTTGTGATAAAAAAATAAATCACCAAGATTACAAGAACTGTCTGTTGCGGAGTGAACAGATGCGAGAGACAATGTATCGCATTGGGAGCGACCGCCACCAACTACAAACACTTTGTTTGAGAAAAATCTCTCTCTCTCCCATGGACGATAAACGATACATCCAATCAGATGGAATTCATACACTCCCCTATGGTCATCATGAAATCAACTAATTTACTTTTTGGGATTAAGGGATGGGGGGAGGTTGGTTGGGTATTTATTGTAAAAACAAATGTATATCTGTGTGAAGAATGATATAAATTGTGTAGTTAGCACGCGATGTGTACGTATTGTACACAGAACTAATCTGTAAATATCCTTGAGTATAAACGTTAATATTGTAAATATTGAATATAAATATAAGCGGTAATATTTTAAATATTATTGAATGTAAATATAAGTGTTACCATTGTTGAATGTAAATATAAGCGTTAATATTGTAAATATTACTGAATGTAAATACAAGTGTTAGCATTGTTGAATGTAAATATAAGTGGCTAGGGTGTGATTCAGTGTGTAAACTATTTTGGGGTAACTAGGTTATTTTTCAGTTTTATGTTTGTTTTTTCTCAATGTACGTAGGCATAGATGGGTAAATAAATTTTTAAGGGGAGGTAGTGTATATGACACACAAGAGGAAGCGTCCGACAACTATATTACCATCGACAACTATATTAGCTCTGTCACGCGTGTGTCGGTAGCGGCGAGAATCTTGGCACTCGCCGACCAATTCCCTCAAAGCGTTTTTTTTTTTTTTTTGGTAGGTTTTTTGGAATTGTGTTCCAAGTGCAATGGTTAGGAAAAGTCTTAGATTTAAGTTTTATGTGCGTGAGCAAACCGCACAGATATAAACTTCTCGCATGTGTGTGATTTACATTCATGTAATAAGACGTGAACATCGGTTCCATATTTGGGAGCGATAAAAAATTAGCTTACGGAAACAGATAGAAAAATGTGGTTACTTATGATACGACATTAAAAACACCTTACAGCGAAATAATTTAACGGTGACTTAAATTTACACTTATAACTTAAATTTACAGTTTAGCTCCCAAAATAAAAACATGTCTTCCAATTCATGTAGAAGTGTCGCCATCGGAAAAACGTGCGACTTTCATCGCTCAATAAACTCTTCTTTTGCGTTGGAGAGCGATGTTTAACATCGCATTTATTCCAACTTCGGATCATAAGCTTTAACCCCTTAAAGCCGAACCTAACCCTTTGAAACTATCCCTTACTAACCTATTACTCTATGGTGGATTTATCCCTTACTAGCCTATTACTCTATGGTGGAAAGAGATGTTTCACCATTTGACACCTTATTTTTGTGATTTCCCCAAGTGGAAGCATAAATTTAACCTTTTATGGGCGTTACCCCAACTCATGTGAGCTTAAACACTGTTGCCACCTCCAAAAAGCTTAACTTATTACTCTGCTTCCATTTAGAAAAGGAGTCGGATTAAATAGTGTTGCCACCGGGGAAAAGGGTGAGTTTCGGGGGAGGGGGGATTCAGTGTATATCTCATGGATTAGATACCCCATGCGGATTCGAATCCACACCATACCGCATACACCGCATGCCACATGTGGATTCGAATCTCACCATACCACATTAACCGCATGCGGTATGTGGATTCGAATCCCCATGGGGTTTCTAATCCCAATATACCGCATATACCGCATACCGCATATACCGCATGCCGCATGCGGTATGTGGATTCGAATCCCCACTTTTACACTACTAGCAACAGTAGTGGGTCTCCAGGTAACTTCTTTCCTTTTGAAACCTCAAGCCACTGCCCGGAAAATTTTTTAACAATGTTAGCGCGGTTCGAGTATCTGCCAAGCATTCGTGTTACTCTGTGTTAAGTTTTCGAACTGTTTAAACCCTTGTTTCCAGTAAGGTCTTAATAGAAACAATATTTCAAACTTTGCAGCCATATCAATTGAGCGTGGTACGAGTTCTAGGCATAAGTCGGGTCATGTGCTTCACCCCTTATTTTCTACGCAGTACATGCTGTTACTACCCTGAAGCGTCGGAAGACTGCAAAACAAAATATTAAGCTTTATTGAAGGCCCATTTTGGAATTTTGAAAAACTGCTCTCCATTACATCTGTTTTTCTCTTTCCATAGGATTTGTCTTCCTAATAATTTGTCGGTGGCACGTTTTAAAACATTTAGAATAAAAAGGGCATAAAATGATTTAATACTAATGCGTAATTAACACAGATAGGTGAACAAAATTAGTAAACGTTCACCACATTCCTTCAACGGAACTTTTATCTTACCTTCACTCACTTTTATCCCATCTCAATGCTTACGACCAGCAAGCCTATAAGTTTTCTTGTTCTCTCCTCAATTTTGCTTAATTCTATTCGAATTTTAGATCATATCGTATATACGTTTATTTTGTCAAACAAAGATCTTCGCTCTTTCCACGTTTAAGAGTGAGTCACGGAAAAATTCTCATCAACCGCCACCGGGAGTGGAACCCAGGGTCTTCCAGTTACGCGCCGGGTATGCTTCCGCTACACCACAGCGACCTCGAATTCCTGCAGACTCACACACGCTAACTGCCAAGCGTGGAACCCCTGGTACACGTTAAATGTCTGTACCGTTTATTATGTTTTTTAAAAAATCTCATAAATTGGTGTTTTAAGTCCCGAATGTGACTCTCATTAGGATAACGTTAAGAGCGCATTGTTGTTGTTTTTTTTTCGTGAAAATTATCGTTTTATTTTGAGTACCTAAGTATTATATGTTTACACCTCAGTGCTTTATCCAAACCCATTTTAAAGAGTTTTGAAGAATTGGTTGTTCCTACCGTACAATGAAAAAGAGTTCTACAGGTCTACCGATTGGAATGACTTAAATCATTGACAGAAATATATTAAAAAATGATCGCCGTTTACGAAAATGAGGGAAATAATAACTGGAAATACATATCCACACTGTTAGTACTGACCATAGATGGAAAATACCAGTACTTCCTTAATAATTGAATGGCACATCAACAAACGAAAAATTTCGAAATCACTTCGTCCTGGACAATGCTGTGCATGGCCCTCTGCTTCCACGGTGACAATCTACTCAGATTGGTAATCAGGCGACTTTAAAATCGGAAAAGTATTGGAATCTCTCGGTTAATACCTAATGATATTTATTGCACTTAGATATTTTTTAAATACTTGGAAGCTTTAAAATGTACTTCGTTACAATTTTCATAAGCAGTTGCTAATTAATGATTGAGTAACAATTGAAAAAGTGAGGGTTTGTGACGTGATTTGGACACATATATCCAATATTCAATACAATGTGCACCAGAAAAGATTTGAGATTACGATAGAGACATTTCTATAGTAAAATTAATCAAATTATCCTTGTTTTTTAAGGTAACGCACACCCTGGATGCAGTACACAACCCACCCAGGTGATCTGAAAAGTACCTGTTCCACATTCTTTGGAAAGAATGATTCCTAAAATAATGAATGTCTTCTGAGATTGATTTCCAAGAGTTACTTCTAAAAGAATGAATGACTTCTAAGAATGACTTCTAAAAGAATGAATTACTTCTAAGAATGACTTCTAAAAGAATGAATGACTTCTAAGAATGACTTCTAAAAGAATGAATGACTTCTAAGAATGACTTCTAAAAGAATGAATGACTTCTAATAATGACTTCTAAAGGAATGACATGCAGATTGGTGCTCTAGTTACAGTTTTCTGCATGAGGGAGGGCTAACACGCCGATCACGATCTACCAGTCGGTCGACGAATCCTTAATGATCGATCGCTAACTTTTGTAGAAAAAACAAATTGTTCTTAAGTCACTACAAAAATCGGCGATGGAACATTCAGACAAAAGAGCGGCCATGTTTGCGCTCTTACATGTATCCCCCGAAATAGTAAATGCCTTCCTATTTACTTGGTAACCCTTTGACTCGGAGGCAACACGTTACGCTAGAAACCACCACTAGAAGTCAAGGGTGACAAGATGTCAGACGATCCGATCTTGGGAACTTACCGCAGTACAACATCATTTTGTGAAATATTCTGTGACAGATTTGATGAACGATACATTAAGAAAATCCTTTTTCCTGTCACCAGATGCATTTCAAACTGTCCTTCCATATTACAGAAGAAAAAAACAGTGAGAC
Source organism: Macrothele yani (assembly GCA_039090855.1). Classification (NCBI taxonomy): domain Eukaryota; kingdom Metazoa; phylum Arthropoda; class Arachnida; order Araneae; family Macrothelidae; genus Macrothele; species Macrothele yani. The sequence goes on from CM077016.1 coordinate 12,654,644, forward strand.
GTTCTTTTGTATATTATCCGCTCATTCATTTGTATCCTTATACCCAAGGTCATTTTGTTGGCAGTGCAGGAAAGAACAATGCTGTCTAATCAGAGTTGAAAATACCTTGTGGTTTGTATCAATACAGACATTTAACGTGGACCAGAAACATCAAACAAAGATCTTCGCTCTTTCCACGTTTATAAGTGAGTCACGCAAAATTTCTCATTGGCCACCACCGGGAGTCGAACCCAGGTCTTCCAGTTACGCGCCGGATATGCTTCAGCTACACCACAGCGGCCTCGAATTCCTCCCGATTCGCACAGGCTATATTAATTATTCTGTATTAATTATTCATTCGCCTTCTAATTATTTCTTCAGTTGCTGCTTACCATCTTTGGTGAATCCCCAGCATTGTGCGGGGCTCCAAGAAACAAACTGCCAACTTGGCTTGGCAGTTAGCATGTGTGAATCTGGAGAAATTCAAAGCGTTCTGATCTAGATTGCTTCTGTTTCGGAGAAAAAAACGATTAGCTATCAGTTGGGACAATACTACAAATTTAAAGTATTACACTGACTTCCTAATAACATGTCTTTAAACTTACTTTCAAATGCCTTGTTAGACATCTGTTCTTGACTCCATACCTAGTTCCTAAATGCAACAGAGCTAGATTTTATTAACGTATTAGCTTCCAGCAAAGTAACAATTAACTCGGCGTTAATTCGCAACATAGTCGGTGACCAGACTTTACAATCTTCTGAGGCCAGATCGTGCGTTTCACGGTAATTTCGCTTTCATTAACCGCAGTTTGAATTTGCATCTTTTCTTTCTTTTAACAGTCTTAGGTATCAGAGTTATTTTTTTGTTGTTTTTATTGTTGTTGGTCAATAACCCAACGGAAGACGTTTTCTGTGTAGCAGAAGAAATACGTTTTGTATTCTAATGATTTTCTCCGTGAGGTAAACCATAGTACACTGGTGTGCAAAAATTAATGACGAAGAGGAGAAATTTAGCACAACAGCAGAACGAGCAGGCAGAACGGACCGAAAGACCACTCAGGAGATAGACTAGGGTCCGTTACGGTAGGCCATGCGCATATATGCAGTATGACGGGGATGGGGTACTGTCGGAAGGGTATAAAGCACACGGGCAGTGTGCGCTCAGAAATGCGGTGAAAGCTATTGCGCGGCGTACATCGGTTTGAACGGCGTCGAGTGGCTGCCACCGTGTGCTATGTCCAACAGATAATCCAGTAGACGACATCTGGATGACTTTACCCGAGGTCGCGTCGTTTGGACGTTGGAAGAAGGTCGAAGTGGTACTAGTGTGGCCGAGGATTTCGGGATCGCTCACAGCATCGTTTCACCAGCTTGGAGAGCATTTCAAACGACAGGAACAGCTATCAGAGAGTTTAGCAGTGGTCGTCCACGAGCAAACACGGCGGCGGACGACCGATATATTGTCCTACAGGCGAGAAGAGACAGACGGCACACAGCGGGGAAAATCACAAGGGACGTGCAACATACAACTGGACGTCCGTTATCGCGTTTTACCTTGGCCAGGAGGCTGCACAAAGGTGGTCTATTTGCACGACGACCAGTACGGTGTGTTCCATTAACGCCTGATCATTAGAGACGGCGGTTTCAGTGGTGCCAGGAACACAAGAATTGGACCCATCAGCAATGGGGTCGAGTTCTCTTTACGGATGAGAGCCGTTATAATGTGATGAGCGATTCAGGAAGTATACACACTTGGAGAGAGCAGGGAGCACGCAATCACACCTTCAACATCATTGAAAGAGACCGGTTTGGAGGCGGTGGAGTTCTCGTTTGGGGCGGTATCATGCTTAGTAGCCTTACTGACCTCCACATCTTCCAAGGAGGTTGAGTCACTGGTGTCCGCTATTGTACCGAGGTTCTCTTGCCTCACGTGCGTCTGTTTAGAGGTGCTGTGGGCCCTGAGTTCCTCTTCATGGACGACAACGCTGCACCTCATCGTACAGTGGCTGCCGCAGAGCTGTTGGAGAGCGAAGATATTCAACGCATGGATTGGCCAACAAGGTCCCTGGACCTAAATCCAATCGAACACGTGTGGGACCTTCTCGGGAGACGCTTGGCGCTACAAGAGCAATGGGCCACGATGCTTCAATAGCTACTTGACAACCTCGTCCTCAGCATGGACAGACGTTTTGAACCCTGCAACGCAGTCAGGTTGATCATATCCCCTACTAAAGACTTGATTTTTCTTGTCAGCTGAATGTCACATGGACGTTTCTGTCTTCTGTCCAGTTGTGCTCGAAGCTACCTTTTCAATAAAATGCCTTTGTATCATTTGGATTCCTTGTTTGGACGGTTTTGCTCACATGTCCCATATTCTTGCATCTTGGGGATCTCATGGTATGATTTGAGTCGATGTGGAGCACTTCTGCACGACGTTACATTCGAAAAACCGTCTCGTCCTTAATTTTTGCACGCCAGTGTATAATTACTCCAGTTCAGAATAGCATCAAAGGTCATTACAAGGAGTCCCATTCACAAGGCATGATGTCATAATTAACGTCAATTCAAACATATGAAAACGTTAAGAATCGTTATAAATATTTTGCAAAAAAAAGAAGCATTTCGAGGAAGTGGTTCGATCCTAATGGAGACTCCGCATGCAAGTACCTAATAGCCGAATATTCAAAGAATTAAAAATAGCGACTAATCGCTGTATAGAGGCCTGCAACAGCACATAGAAACCGCGGAACGAGGAAGGTATTTTAGCTGCAAAAATCGCATCCAAGGATCATTGTAACAGCGGATTACAATTGCATTTGCACTGTGAGAACTTCCGATCAGTGCACATAACGAGCAGTTGACCGAGTATGAGAGAAGCCATATAAGTAGGTGGAGTACTGCCGATTGGGCTGGTCGAAGTCTAGGCATTGAAAAGAGTGACGCGGCAGGGATACGATGTGAGCACCAATGGGTTGTGAAGGCACAACCGATGGACAGTAGGGCAGTGGATGACCGAGGGTAACGACAGAATACGAGGATTAAGCGATTACGAGAGCCGAACGAACGGTACCGAATTCGTTGCTGTCAAGCATCCCTAGCCGAGCGACGTGACTTAGTGGTACGAAAGTAGCCATTAGGACCGTTGCCAGACGACTTGCGGCACCGAAAGTACATTCGAATTCGAGGACGCAACTCCGGCGCCTATCACCGAGCGGCCAACATCGCAGCTACCTGCTCCAGAGATGACAGGCCTGATCAAGGTGAAGTACCGCCCAGTGGCGTCATGTTGTCTTTAGTGATGCGTCACATTTCGCAATTGGAGCAGATGACGAGCGCATACGTGTCTGTAGAGGAGCCGCCCAGCTCACGGGTCCTGTCTTTACCTTGGTGGTTCACTCCCGGCTAGCCCTTTCCTACGACAGCTAGAAATACTTCGTATTCTTCCGTACCACCCCCACGGCGGAATTATAAGTCGACGACATTCTATGAACTGCTGTGTTGTCATTTTTGTCCCAATCACCGAACAATTTTTCAACTATATTATGCCTGGACACACAAGGCATTGCTCTCCCAGCCTGTCCCCGTACGGTCGATACCATGCCGTAGCCTGCCCGTTCGCCCGACCTTTCACCGATCTTACATGTGTGGTACATCGTGGGACGCCACCTTAACCCATTCCGGATGGTTGGCGAAGTGGCTTGGAATTTGGACACCATGCCAAACCTCAGGACATTATCCGTGAACTGTACGCATCAGTGCCACGGCTGGTAACCGGAAGTAGCCAGAGGTGGACCTACAACGTCTGATTTGCTCCACTCGTGTAGCTGTTTAATCGAATAAATGACTCAAATGCTCTGAAATTGGAATCGTTTCCTTTCCTACACAAGTACAATGTACACACCGATTTTAATTTTAATTGGATGATTTTTTCTGGGTACTTAATTTTTGTGGGGGGGGGGACTTGGCAAATAGAGAAGGCAAAGGGAGCATATTTGTTGTGGTTTCTTCTTTTTGAACTCGATTAGAGTACGATTTATTTTAGAATAACTGTGTTTGCAAATGTAAATATACACTATCTTCCAACAAGTAATTGGACACCCCTGCAATCGGAGATATCTGCAGCCCTGATACACGTCACGGCCGACGCCGTTAAATATCGTGTGGGAAACAACAACGCAACCAGTCACATGCAAGATGCCACGCAGTTCGGAGCTCTCTGATTGCGAGTAAGGTGTAATCGTCGGGTATCACAGAAATGACCGATCCACACGTGACATATCCAGCGAGTTGAAGTACCCAAAATCGACAATGGCCTACGTGATTGGCAAGTGGAAGATGAGAGGTGACTGTCAGATTGTGCCCCGACCCGGCAGACATACAAAACTGAGAGTTACAGACCAACAGGTGCTGGCTAGAGAAATTCGGAAGAACCGCACCAAATCGATTTGCCACATCCGCCAGGAGTTTCAAAAGGCATCCGGGAGTGTTCTTTCGAAGAATACTATCCTTAAGGAAGCCCATCTGTTCGGTTATCATGGACGTGCTGCCGCCCACAAGTCTTTGATCACCAAGTCCAATAGCGCTGCTCGGATAACGTGGTGCAATGAACGTCGACAGTGGACCGTTGAACAGTGGAAACTAGTTATCTGGAGCGACAAATCAAGGTTCACCTTCTACCTTTCGGATGGCAGGGTCTGGGTTTGGCGTCTGCCTGGAAAACGCTTCCCGCTGAAATGTATTGTGCCAACTGTGAAGTTCGGCGGCGGTGGAATTATGCTATGGGGGTGTTTCTCCTGGTATAAAACGGGAACCCTTGGTCGCAATTCCTCGTAGACTCAACGCCGAGACATACTGCACCATTTTGGACGCCCATGCGCTTCCTACGTTGTGGCAGTTTTACGGGGTGGACCCATGTTATTTTCAGGATGACAATGCCACTTGTCATGTCGCAAAGTCCACCATGGCTTCGCATGGTGACAATGGGGTTAATCGAATAGACTGGCCTGCGCAGAGCCCGGACCTTAACCCTATCGAGCACCTCTGGGACGAGTTGGAGCGTCGACTAAAGGGGTGCCCCCAGCGTCCGAAATTGGTGAAGGAACTGACCTGTCTTCTCCAAGCCGAGTGGAAGAATATACCGCTAGCCGTCGTACAACGCCTGGTTGAGAATATGCCCCGGGGGTCGCAGCTGTAATGGCTGCTTGTGAAGGCTCTACCAACTACTGAAGGTGAATAAACTTCGTTTTCCTTTGATATCACAGGTGTCCAATTACTTGTTGGTAGATAGTGTATTTATCAGATTCGTGTTTGCAACCTGTATTTTCTGACGAAGGATTTAGATAAAATTAAGATCAAAATTATATTTCCAAATATATCAGTCAATAAATCGCACTCAGGAGAAATCTCATTCCTTAGTTCAAAGTTTTCCAATAATATGAGCTATTGTTAGAGTCACTAGGTATTTACTTTTTCATAAATTTCGTAAATGGTGCTATGGGTTGAACCAATCAACATATAGTCTCTCACCGGGAAAACAGACAAAAGTATGCATTTAAGCATACATGAAGCATAGACATTTTAACAATCAGAAAAATTTGAATTTTCCTGGCTGTAGGAGAAGCATGTGTATGTAATAGATTCCAGTTTTCTGTTGCCGAAACTAAATCAGGGGAAGAACACATCATGTCGTACTAACATCAGTTTCAAAAAATACAAAATGCTTAAATTATAACATCAGTCTCAAGATAAACCCTTTGAGTCCAAAGGGTGTTTCTTGTGTCTCACAATGTCCCGTCGCCGAAGAAGGTCGCATCATGAACAACTGATGAAAATTGAGCGAGGAAGGATTGCTGGGATAGGAGAATCTGGATTTTCCTACGGCGAAATTTCCACTCGTACGGAACGAAATACCAGAACTGAGATGCGAAAGTCACGTCAATGGACAGATAAGGCACTGGAAGTTAATTTCAGAAACATTACTAAATTTCAGTTGTAAATTCAACTTGTTTGATTGAGGTACAACGAAATTCTGAGTTCCCAACTTCGCTATACCTCAATCAAACAAAAACGCCGACACCGAATTTTCGGTTTTGATGAGCACTTGTTTTGAATCCGTAATGACGGGAATTAAATTTTTCAAAGGAATTCAGTGTCAATTGAACCGGTATGAAAAATAGTAGTACCTGACGGAAGAAAGGAAATTTTCAATCGGTATTCGTGTCCCACAAATGTTGCTCTAAACAATAATGTGACCTTAAGCCCACTAGTGGCGGACTTGTGCGCTAAGAAAAATTAGAAAATATATGAGAAACGTTTCGCAGAGGAAACGCTCTCCAAGAAAAACAAAAATTTTCAAATCGCAGATTCAGGATCGGAGATATCGGGGAAAACGCAATTTTTGGTAACGTTCCGTAACGGAAAGTCTATGAATAAATTTAAAATTCTGAAATTATATGAAAAGCAATTCGCACCGGAAACGCGACCCAACAAGGAACGAATTTTTCCAATCGGACTCTTAGAACTAGGGATATTGACAAAATAAGATATACATTTCCGCGCAATGTCGGAGAGACACTCATTATCTAAAAAAAAAAAATCCCGAAAAGTTTAATCGACGGAATTTTTTCAATCGAGATTTTAGAAGCTCAGGATTTACTGCAAATACATCAGAAGCCGAAAAATAACGTTTACGAAAAATAACGAAAACTTTACTATATATCTAAAATATTCTTCGATATAAATGGAGTGGAAGGGAAACATTTTTTTGGCATACGGATGTTTAGGAGCAAATATGTGGAATAAAATGTATTTTGAAATTGATATCAACAGCATTTACGCCAACTAGAGGCGAAATTGTGCATTTTCCACGCTATATAGTTTTCAAATGTTCATTCTAGAGGCGAAATTGTGCATTTTCCACGCTATATAGTTTTCAAATGTTCATTCCTGGTCAAAGAAATTCTGATCATGCCAATAGCATAAAATAAAATCGATAACACTAAGGCCGTAAAGACCTCATACATCTATGTTTTGAAATACACTGCTTTTTAAAAGATGATTATCAGAAATCATGTTTCAAAGAATAATTTTTCATTTTTGGCTAACAATAATGGACAACAATGAAATTGCTTCTGACGGGAAAGTGTGCAAATCTGTATGAAATTAACCCACTGAACACGAATATCGCCATGAAAATCTTTCATTGGCTCTTGTTTCGGAAATACAGCTAATGGAACGTTAAGAAGTTGTGAGTTTTAGTAAAAAAGTAGGTATAATGAGTAATATTTTTTATGTTACATATTAATAAATTTATGATAAATATAATAAATGTCAGTAAATGTATAATAAAATGGTACTTAAATAAAAATATAGTTCGAACATCAGGTTCGTATGACGTTTTCCGTACTCTTAGGGTAAGACCAGGAAGTATTGCATCATTGGTTGAGAAGTCCGGAGTTCACGCGACATCCGGTGTACTATAACCCGATGGGCTGCAATACTTTCAGTTTTAACAGCCCAACGGTAAAGAGCTCAGTCCATTTGTTTCTTTCCTTTCCTTGGTGAGTGTACTCTCGTGATAGCAGCCTGTTAAAGTGATCGTTGTATTGTGATTATACGTAGCTATCCCGCGTGCATGTGTGAATAAGGCGGATAACTTTTGCTATATATGTGGTAAAGTGACATTTGCTGCACAGAAAAAGTCCATCACTCCGGTTGTTAACAAGGCTTATCATTTGTATTTCGGCTGCAGGATAGGCGACGAGGATAAGGACTGGGCTCCACATGTATGTTGCCGCACGTGTGCAACAAATTTGTCACAGTGGCTTAATGGCAAAAAAAAAACCCGATGGGTTTTGCTGTTCCCATGATTTGGAGGGAGCCCACAAATCACATAAATGACTATTATTTCTGTATGGTGCCACCAGTGACTGAAGGTATCACAAAAAAGAAGAAATGGACTATAGAATATCCAAATATACCTAATAATATATGACCTGTGCCTCATTCTGAAGAAATCCCCTTTCCCAAGCCACCGACAAATTTTGTTATCGATTTAGAGGAGCTCCAGGAAGACGATTTGCGTAATCCGAAACCGTCAAAGTTACGGATTAATGAAAGCGATGACGAATATGCATCTTCTGAGTATATGCCACATAAAATTTCATCAGAGAAACTGAACGACCTTGTTCACGATTTGAATTTAACCAAAGTTAAAACAGAGCTACTAGCGTCTAGGCTTTGACAATGGAATCTTCTAGAACAAAATGTTCGAGTGAGTTCGTTTTGTATTCGTCACCGACCATTCAAGCAATTCTTCCAAAAAAATGACAGCTTTATGTTCTGTGGCAATATTGAAGGCCTAATGAAAGGACTAGGAATACAGCATGTTACGCAAGTGTGACGTATATTTATAGACTCCTCCAAGTTGAACCTTAAGATGGTTTTTCTACATAACGGGAATCAGCTACTGTCCATTCCAGTTGCACATGCGGTGCACATGAAAGATACTTACAACAACCTTAAAAAGCTGTTTTACAGACTTAATTACAAAAATTATGGTTGGCTTATCAGTGCTGACCTGAAGGTAGTGTCTCTGTTGATGGGCCTTCAGCAGGGATACACAAAGCACTGCTGTTTTCTTAGTCATTGGGATAGCCGAGCTAGATGTCTGCACTACATCGATAGAGACTGGCCTCCTAGGACGTCGTTGACACCTGGACAAATAAATGTTCAGAACCCACCACTGACAGTTCCTCAGAAAATCATACTACCCCCTGTGCACATAAAACTCGGTTTTGTAAAACAATTGGTTAAAGCCATGGACCAAACTAAACCAGCGTTCAAGTTTTTGCATGACAAATTTCCTCGACTGAGCGAAGCAAAAATAAAAGAGGGACTTTTTGTGGGTCTGCAGATCAGACAGCTCTTTCAAGATTCGCAGTTTGAGGACATGCTTCAGTGAGATGAAAGAGAAGTGTGGGATGCCTTTTGTCAAGTATCAATAAACTTCCTGGGGGATTCCAGGGACGAAAATTACGAAGATCTCATTACCGACCTGCTTGTTCTGTATATAAAAATTGACTGTGATATGTCTTTAAAATTCCAGTTCCCGGATTCTCACCTGAATTTCTTCCTGAATAACTGTGGCAAATTTAGAGATGAGTATGGTGAATGGTTTCATCAAGATATGGCAGTAATGCAGCAACGATATCAGGGAAGTGGTTCACTTTGATGCTCGCAGACTACGTTTGGACACTCTTCAGAGATGCCCCTCTGCTGGAATGCAACCGAAAGGCAAGGATAAGTAAAACGTCATGAACTGGTAACTGATTTCTATCTATGCATGCAAAACTCGTGTATATATCTCGAAACTACATTTACTACAAATGTAAAAAAAAAAGAATTACCCTATCAATTTTTAATTGTACGAAAAAAAATTAGACTTACTTTTTCGGATTGAATTTACTTCAAAATAAGTGTAATGTAACGCATGCAATATATATATATATATATTAATATATATATATATATACTAAAGAGCAAAGCCGAAAACATAAGAAAAACTTTAGAATTTAAAACGAAAGTTGCAAAATAACCTGAAGATCAAAACGCGCAACGCAGCAGTTATGAAAATTCAGAATTCACATTCTATTAAGAAGAGACTGAAGCAAAAATTTTTTTTTACTCATACCAAGTACAACATAGAAAAGGTTATGTATAGACCGGTGTGAGTAAAAAGAGAAAAAATAGAACAACTGAATGTAGAAAGTGTCGAGAATACTGATCCTTGGCTTTATCAAGAACCAGCAAAAACTCTGCATTTTCTCACTTCCACAAAGACCTATTTGGAAATGGGTTTCTGCAAAGACATAGATGCATGTGATAAGCCCACCAAAAAAATTTTATATATATATATATATAAGTCATGACCTCCACAGAGTTGTATGACCAAGCGTTAGTTAACAATTTAGCTTGCATCCATAACTTTCCTGGCCGGACCCATGCTCTTTATCTGTTACTATTTAACAGAAAGAAGATGATTATAGAAACCTCAAGTTGTAAGAGTGACATAATGAAACAGAAATAATGTTCAGCAATAACAAATTGCCAAGTTCGCCTGAGAGAGAATTTAAACCTGAATAGCAATACAAAAGTATTACAAATTCTTAACATTGCAATAAAAAAGGAAATATTAATTTTTTCTAAAGCACAGATTCTTGAAAGAAAACTGGATTATAAAAACCCCCTACTCCACAACTTCTGACAACACAAGAACGAGAATAAAATAAATACAATAATAAACTAAAGAAATGCTTTGTGAAGGTTATGTGACATAAACAATTAGTTGCAATATGTACAAAGTATTTCAGAAGTGGTTTAAGTGAATAATTAAGTATTTATTAAGACCTTAATTACATTGAAAACGCAGCTCAGACTACAAGAACAATGAAACGGCCGGCTGCTTGGCCTTGGTTCCCTAAAAAACGCGCAAAGATACCTAGAGAAGAAAGAGTTAAAATCCGCAAAAAAGTTAATAGATTTGCTAGTGCCTAAATGCTTAAAGCAAAAAAGAAAAATGTTCAAGAAGTTCAAATATTGAACCTGGAAAACCTAAGACCCAAAGACAATGAAGAGAGCTTACCTCTTATGCAACTTAACTTCTTCCACTCTTGAGGAAACATGGCCGACCTTTCTACCCAAACTTCCAAACACCCCTGCCACTCCCTAGTCGCTGGGGGGGCAGTGAGGGTGGGGCTGAAGGCCTCCACACAGTGAAAAATCTTACTCGCAGAGATTTTAACTAGAGAAAAAAATAATTTAGATTGTGGACCTGTATGATCAGAAAGAGCAGAATCAACTCTCCAGAATACATGAGAAATATTATGAAATACACAAGTAGTGTATTTATTAATCTTTGCATGTATTTAATCACCTTAGTGAGCTTCTGTAGACTATTCAGAATCCTATTAATTTTAATGTTAGATTTACTATTTTTAGCATAGCTCTTCTAGTGAGTGAATAACTAGTTTTCTTTTATATTTATTTTTATTTTATTTTATTAACAGATTTTAAAGTTGTTTTTTTTGTGATTTTGCCTATGTTATTTAATTTTTTATTTTTAATAGGACCTTCTTATCCATAGCACTAAGGTTCCTTTTTGTAGTTAATATCATCCTCTAGCCAACTTCCAAAAGGCTTTCATTGGTCAGAATCATATTATTAACTGTGTAGAAAATTAAAGCAGATCTGCCAACCTTACTCTATTATTCAGAATAATTTTTCTTAAAGTTCTTTTGATGAAAGAAGTAGGAATTTTGTTCTCTAGAAAACTGTCTAATAGTAGATTAATGTGGTAATTGAAGTCCAAGTTGTTGCTGCAAATTCTTGAAATTCTAAGCACCTGAGAAATTAGTACATTCTCAATTACTTTGGTGGATATGTTATTATTCCAGTGTAGACATTTGATTACTTTGAAAGGAAAATTAACTCTTTTATCAAAGAGGCTAATAGATGGGTTACCTCTGTTAAGTTTAATGCTTAAGTCTAGGAACTCAAGTTCCTGATTACTGTGGTTGGTTTTACATAAGTTAAGACAGCTAGGATAGATATTATCAAAATCACTCTCTATAACTTCTGAATTATTTATACACAGCAGATCGGCAAAATATCTGAATGTGCTTGTAGAAATAATTCAGAAGTTATAGAGAGTGATTTTGATAATATCTATCCTAGCTGTCTTAACTTATGTAAAACCAACCACAGTAATCAGGAACTTGAGTTCCTAGACTTAAGCATTAAACTTAACAGAGGTAACCCATCTATTAGCCTCTTTGATAAAAGAGTTAATTTTCCTTTCAAAGTAATTAAATATCTACACTGGAATAATAAAATATCCACCAAAGTAATTGAGAATGTACTAATTTCTCAGGTGCTTAGAATTTCAAGAATTTGCAGCAACAACTTGGACTTCAATTACCACATTAATCTACTATTAGACAGTTTTCTAGAGAACAAAATTCCTACTTCTTTCATCAAAAGAACTTTAAGAAAAATTATTCTGAATAATAGAGTAAGGTTGGCAGATCTGCTTTAATTTTCTACACAGTTAATAACATGATTCTGACCAATGAAAGCTTTTTGGAAGTTGGCTAGAGGATGATATTAACTACAAAAAGGAACCTTAGCGCTATGGATAAGAAGGTCCTATTAAAAATAAAAAATTAAATAATATAGGCAAAATCACAAAAAACCCCTTTAAAATCTGTTAATAAAATAAAATAAAAATAAATATAAAAGAAAACTAGTTATTCACTCAATAGAAGAGCTATGCTAAAAATAGTAAAACTAACATTAAAATTAATAGGATTCTGAATAGTCTACAGAAGCTCACTAAGGTGATTAAATACATGCAAAGATTATTAAATACACTACTTGTGTATTTCATAATATTTCTCATTTATTCTGGAGAGCTAATTCTGCTCTTTCTGATCATACAGGTCCACAATCTTAATTATTTTTTTCTCTAGTTAAAATCTCCGTGAGTAGGATTTTTCAGTGTGTGGAGGCCTTCAGCCCCACCCACACTGCCCCCCAGCGATTAGGGAGTGGCAGGGGTGTTTGGAAGTTTGGGTAGAAAGGTCGGCCATGTTTCCTCAAGAGTGGAAGAAGTTAAGTTGCATAAGAGGAAAGCTCTCTTCATTGTCTTTGGGTCTTAGGTTTTCCAGTTTCAATATTTGAACTTCTTGAACATTTTTCTTTTTTGCTTTAAGCATTTAGGCACTAGCAAATCTATTAACTTTTCTGCGGATTTTAAATCTTTCTTTTCTTGGTATCTTTGCGCGTTTTTTAGGGAACCAAGGCCAAGCAGCCGGCCGTTTCATTGTTTTTGTAGTCTGACCTGTGTTTCCAATGTAGTTAAGGTCTTAATAACTACTTAATTATGCACTTAAACCACTTCTGAAATACTTTGTACATATTGCAACTAATGGTTTATGTCACATAACCTTCACAAAGCATTTCTTTAGTTTATTATTGTCTTTATTTTATTCTCGTTTTTGTGTTGTCAGAAGTTGTGGAGTAGGGAGTTTTATAATCCAGTTTTCTTTCAAGAATCTGTGCTTTAGAAAAAAATTAATATTTCTTTTTTTATTGCTATGGTAAGAATTTGTAATACTTTTGTATTGCTATTCAGGTTTAAATTCTCTCTCAGGCGAACTTGGTAATTTGTTATTGCTGAACATTATTTCTGATTCATTATGTCACTCTTACAACTTGAGTTTTCTATAATCATCTTCTTTCTGTTTAATAGTAACAGATGAAGAGCATGGGTCCGGCCAGGAAAGTTATGGATGCAAGCTCAATTGTTAACTAACGCTTGGTCATACAACTCTGCGGAGGTCATGACATATATATATATATTTTAAATTTTTTGGGGGCTTATTACATGCATCTATGACTTTGCCGAAACCCATTTCCAAATAGGTCTTTGTGGAAGTGAGAAAAATTCAGAGTTTTTGCTGGTTCTTGATAAAGCTAAGGCTCAGTATTCTCGACATTTTCTACATTCAGTTGTTCTATTTTTCTCTTTTTACTCACACGGGTCTATACATAACCTTTTCTATGTTGTACTTGGTATGAGTCAAAATTTTTTGCTTCAGTCTCTTCTTAATAGAATATATATATATATATATATATATATATATATATATCCTCATCATCATCATTGTCAACCATTATCAATCCACTGCTGGACGAAGGTATCCCCAAGTTTCCTCCACAACGGTCTGTCTTGTGCCAGTCTCCTCCATGTCACTCCCGTATACTTTCGAATTTCATCCACCCATCTTCCATGTGGTCTTCTTCTGGGTCTTTTCCTGTCCCTTGGAATCCAATCTAAAATTTCGGCTGTCCATCGATGGTCTGTTCTTCTGGCAGTATGTCCAGCCCATTGCCATTTCAGGGATTTAACTCTGATCATGATGTCTTCCACTCTTGTCATTTTTCGGATCCACGTGTTCCTCTTCTTATCTCTCCTGGTTACACCAAGCATGCACCTCTCCATGCCTCTTTGAGTTGTCTGCAGCCTTTGTATGTCTCTTTTAGCTAAGGTCCACGTCTCTGCACCATACGTAAGCACTGGAAGGATGCATTGATCAAACACTTTTCTTTTAAGGCATAATGGCATATTGCTCTTGAAAATTATGTTGTTTCTTCCAAAAGCTCTCCAGGCAAGTTTTGTACGCCGATTAATTTCTTCACCAATGTGACCCTCACTTGATATCTGCTGTCCAAGATAAACGTACGTGTCAGTTATCTCCAGCGTTTCTCCATCAATCGATAAATCTTCATTTCTTGTAAAAGCATTGAACATCACTTTTGTCTTCTGAAAGTTCATTTTTAATCCCACTTCTTTACTCTTGTCAGCACGTTGCTGCATCACACTCTGTAGCTCTGATGGGGTAGTTGCAAAAATGACTGTGTCATCAGCAAAACGAAGGTGGGTTAGATAATCTCCATTAATCTTTATGCCTTTGTTTTCCCAGTTCAGTGATTGAAAGACATTTTCTAATGTGGCATTAAAGAGCTTCGGAGATATGGTGTCACCTTGTCTCACTCCTTTTCCAATTTTTATGTGTGTTGTATTTTCAAATAGCAGAATCTTTGCACTTGCATTTTCATAGATGTTATTAATAATATTAATGTATGCATCTTCAATACCGCAGGATTTCAGAGCCATTGCAACTGCTGATGGTTTCACCGAAGTAAAGGCATTTTCATAATCGATAAAAGCCATGCACAATGGAAGTTCATATTCCCTCGCTCTTTCAATTAGTTCTCTCAGTACGTGGATATGATCTATTGTGCTGTAGCCACTCCTGAATCCAGCTTGTTCTCTCGGTTGAGCCATGTCCAGTGTTATATTCAAGCGGTGTGAAAGAACTTTAGTGAAGATTTTATAAACCACTGATAGGAGGCTGATAGGTCTGTAGTTCCTGAGATCCTCAATGTCACCTTTTTTATGTAGCAAGATCATTGTAGCGTTGTTCCAATCCTCAGGAATTTTCCCTTCATTAAGGCATCGAGAGAAAATTTTGGCGAGTACTGTTTCGATTTCTCCACTTGCTTCTTGTATGATGTCTACAGTAATTCCATCTTCTCCTGGAGCTTTTCTCCGCTTCATGTTCTTGATTGCATGTGCAACTTCTGCTCGAAGGACTGGAAGAACTCTGATACCTTTCATGATGCCTGGAGTACATGTACCATCCCTTTCATATAATTTGGAGTAGAAATCTTTCACTCTTGTCAAAATTTCGCCTCTATTTCTTGTTACAGAACCATCTTCTTTTCTCAGTGCCATAATCTGTTTTTTCCCTTACTGAGATAGCCCTTTGCTATCTTTAGGCTTTGGTTGTTTTCAATTGCTTTCCTTACTAGTTCACAGTTGAATTTCCTTACGTCTTCAGCGATACTTTTTCGTACTGTCTTGCATAGCTCTATATATTTCACTTTGGAAGTCACATCTTCTTTAGTTGTCCTCATCTCTCTTCTTTTTTGCATCAACATTTTGGTTTTTCCTGATACTTTGTTCACATGCAATTTGTTCTTAGACCCAGCTAATTTTGTTGCTGTTTCCATAAGAGCTTTGGTTACTTTTCTGTTAACTTCAGAAATATCCACTTCTTCCGATGTTAGGCCTTCTAAAGCAGAGAACCTGTTCTTCAGTTCCAATTTGAAGGTATTATGGTGTTTTTTAAGGTTTGTTATGTCAATACATTTTGTTTGTCTTATGAGCTTGCTACGTTCGAGTTTAGTGTTGAGGTGCATCTTACATCTCACCAATCTATGGTCACTGCCTGTGTTGAACTTGTTTAGCACACTGCAGTCTTCTATGACGAATTTTTTGTTACACATAATAAAATCAATTTCACTTGTCGTCCCATTTGGATGTCTCCATGTCCATTTCCTGCGTAGCTTTTTCTTGAAAAAGGAGTTCAAGATGAAAAACCCTTCTGCCTCTGCAAACTCTACGAGAGTATTTCCACGCTGGTTTCTGTTGCCGTGACCGAATTTACCTACTGAAGTTTCATTCTGTTGCCGTTGCCCTATTTTTGCATTGAAATATTGCATAATTATCTTCAAGTGCTGCTTACCTTTATTATTTAGATCACGAATTTCCTCATAAAATTCTTCAATTACTTCTTCAGCATGACTTGTGGTGGGTGCATAAATTTGAATATTCTGAGCCTGGTATCTTCTCGAGAGTTGGATAACGAGTCGTGCAGCTCTGTAAGAGGAACTTTCAACTTCTACAACTTTATCCTTCAGTTTCTTGTTTATTATAAATTCAACACCACTAGTTCTGCCAGTATCTGTCCCACGATAGTAGAAGAGATGTCCACTTTTCAGTTCAATGAGATCTTCTCCTTTTCTCCTTACCTCACTTAGCCCGACGATGTCCCACTTGATCCTTTGTAGTTCCTCTTCCAATTCAAGAAGCCTTGAATCAGAAGATAGTGAGCGTCCGTTATACGTAGCCAAGGTCAGCATCAGATGGCAGCCTAGTCCGGTCCTCCGGGGATTCTTAGCACCCTCTGCCTTCATGTCGCACTGGCCGCTGCCTTGGCCAGGTACATTCCAGCTGCCGGAGACTGATGGCCAAGATTTAAGTTGTGGAGTCATTTTGGAGGGGTTTGGCCATAACTCACCACGCTGGCCAAGCGGGTTGGTGAGTGTGGGATAGCATTTCCTCTAATCATAATGGTGTAGATATACCGCTATTGGTGGTCGTCAGAGCCCCTTTAGTGGGAACAGGATGTACCACGAGAAGGCGGGGTTGACATTTGTCAAGGAGAGGCTGTGATGTTACGCATCACCTGACCTTACATCCCATATATATATATATATATATATATATTTCCTCATATACACACATGGAAAATTTGTTAGAGACACATATTTTGATTATGATTTTTGATGATATATATATTCACTAAAGTTCTTTCACACCGCTTGAAGGTAACACTGGACATGGCTCAACCGAGAGAACAAGCTGGATTCAGGAGTGGCTACAGCACAATAGATCATATCCACGTGCTGAGAGAACTAATTGAAAGAGCGAGGGAATATGAACTTCCATTGTGCATGGCTTTTATCGATTATGAAAAAGCCTTTGATTCGGTGAAACCATCAGCAGTTACAATGGCTCTGAAAACCTGCGGTATTGAAGATGCATACATTAATATTATTAATAACATCTATGAAAATGCAAGTGCAAAGATTAGGCTGTTTGAAAATACAACACACGTAAAAATTGGAAAAGGAGTGAGACAAGGTGACACCATATCTCCGAAGCTCTTTAATGCCACATTGGAGGGTGTTTTTCAGTCGCTGAGCTGGGAAAACAAGGGGATAAAGATTAATGGAGATTATCTAACCCACCTTCGTTTTGCTGATGACGTAGTCATTTTTGCAACTACCCCATCAGAGCTGCAGAGTATGATCCAGGAACTTGCTGACAAGAGTAAAGAAGTGGGATTAAAAATGAACTTTCAGAAGACAAAAGTGATGTTCAATGCTTTTACAAGAAATGAAGATTTATCGATTGATGGAGAAAAGCTGGAGATAACAGACACATACGTTTATCTTGGACAGCAGATATCAAGTGAGGGTCACATTGATGAAGAAATTAATCGGCGTACACAACTTGCCTGGAGAGCTTTTGGAAGAAACAGCATAATTTTCAAGAGCAATATGCCATTATGTCTTAAAAGAAAAGTGTTTGATCAATGCATCCTTCCAGTGCTTACGTATGGTGCAGAGACGTGGACCTTAACTAAAAGAGACATACAAAGGCTGCAGACAACTCAAAGAGGCATGGAGAGGTGCATGCTTGGTGTAACCAGGAGAGATAAGAAGAGGAACTCGTGGATCCGAAAAATGACTAGAGTGGAAGACATCATGATCAGAGTTAAATCCCTGAAAGGGCAATGGGCTGGACATACTGCCAGAAGGACAGATCATCGATGGACAGCCGAAATTTTAGATTGGATTCCAAGGGACAGGAAAAGACCCAGAAGAAGACCACATGGGAGATGGGTGGATGAAATTCGAAAGTATGCAGGGGGGACATGGAGGAGACTGGCACAAGACAGACCGTTGTGGAGGAAACTTGGGGAGACCTTCGTCCAGCAGTGGATTGATAATGGTTGACAATGATGATGATGATGATATATATATATATATATGAAGACGTACGTAAACACTGGTTGCAATTGCTAAGGAACACTTGCATGCTATTTCAATCGGAGAGATTTGGTATAAAGGTTGGCAGACTAAAATCAAAATGTCCTAAAAGCTGATTTAGAATAATAAATTTCCTCATATACACATGGAAAATTTGTTAGGAACACATATTTTGATTATGATTTTTGATTTTGTTAAGTGTTTGAAGCTCTTTAATTAGCAGCATAAACAAATATTTATAAGTTAAGCGCATCAAGAGTTGCAGGCAAATTGTATGCTTCTCTCCCATTGAAATAGCTTGCACGTCTTCCTGATCAATAGTCAACCAGTGTTCCTGCATATTACAAACAAACCGTAGCCAATTCAAATTTTTTATGGTCATATTCTGTTTCAGCGCATCGAATTCATTAAGAAATGGCTGTTTTTATCTCGGAAGCATGAACTTCTTAAAAAATTGTTGTACAGTGATTATCGACTGTCCAATCTTTGTTCTCCTGTGCGAATTGGAGACGTTTTCTCTTGTTAAATGCAGGCAGCAAGGGTGTTCGAACAGACCTTCGGCTGCCATATCCCATCCGATGCAGTGTACGGCGAACAGTGCGTGCAGAGATCGTTTGAGGGGATCCTTGATTAAGATGGTCTGTAATTTTCTGCACTGTTGCCCTTCTGTTTTCTGTTACCAGTCTGGACACTCTCCGTTCCGCTCCGAGCAGTCACTAGTCGATGACCACCACACGTTGCACGTAGAGACCAAGTATTTTGGCTGACAGTACAGTCTTTAAACACTTTAATAACAGCTGCTCTGGAACATTTTACGAATGCGGCGGTTTCGGTGATACTCCCTCCATGGCACCGAGCTCCTACAATCATCCCACTTTGAAAGTCCGTCAAATCGCATTTTAACCCATCTCGTCACCCAACATCACTTCTACTATTGTCACAAGCCCTAAGCTTTCCGTTTTTATACTAGCCTCGCCCTCTGGCAGCAACAGCGTGCAGCCATAGCTCATTTTCTTCCAACTGTCAGGTGGTCATAATAAAGTGGCCACTCAGTGTATAAAAGAACATGATTTTCCAGATCGCAAAACTCAGTTTCATCAGAAAAAGCATGAGCACTCTGGCATGTTGTAATAAATGTGAACGTAAGTTCAAGCAGCTGTAGTGTCATGAGAGACTTTCCAGAAGGTCCAATCCACGCCCGTTCCGATTAATTTCGAACAAGACAGAGCCCTAGACCACGGATGTTACAGAAAAAAACAATCAATGTATCACACATGTTTCCAAGAAAAATATCACGGTTTCCAATAATCAATACTTGTATACACAGTGCTTCAAAGAATTTTTAAGACTGGCGCTAGATTTCAGCCTACGGTGGCACCACCAGTGTAATCGCGAATGCGTTATAAAACGTGACCAATTGCTTGCTTTCTGCCAAAAGTACTGCGCAGTTGTTAAAGAAAATCAAACGAAACGGCCGTTCATTAGAGAAATAATTTTTTTTTCATGTTGAATTATTAAGATGGAACAAAGGGTTGTTATTAAATTTAACGCAAAACTTGGTAAAAGTGCCTCGGATAAAACAAGTTTACGGTGAGTTTTGTTTAAGTAGATCAAATGTTTTCCTGTGGCACAAACATTTTTTGGACGGAAGAGATACGCTAGAAGATGATAAGCATACCGGAAGAACAAGTTCATCTAGGTCACCTGAGATTATTGAAAAAGTGCGTGATTTCTTGGCAAACAATCGATGTGCGTCACTAAGAATGATGGAAGAGTATTTAAAATCAACAAAGAAACGATTCGAACCATCCTGCATGAAGATTTGGGCAAACCAAAAGTCTGTGCTAAATTTGTTCCACACACGTTAACCAATGAACAAAATTCAAGGAGAAGTACACATTGCAGAGACATCATTTCAGCCGCTAAAAATGATCCAAACTTCTTACAATCGATTGTTATAGGTGATGAAACATGGTTTTTTCAATATGATCCTAAAACAAAGCGACAAAGTTCGGAATGGAAGTCAAAAAACTCACCACAAGCCAAAAAAAACAAGAAAAGTTCCATCGAAAATCAAAACTATGCTCATTACATTCTTCGTCCACAAAGAATTTGTTCCAAGTGGACAAACAATTACTGGTAAGTTTTATTTAAATGTTTTGAGGCGTTTGATGGGCAGTATTTTTCGCATTCGTCCAGAATATCGGGATGAAAACAGTTGGTGTTTGTTGCACGATAATGCACCCAGTCACACCTCACTTCTTGTTCGTAGATTTTTGGCGAAACATAACGTCTGTGTGTTGAATCATTCACCGTATTCGCTTGATTTAGCACCCTGCGACTTTTCTTTATTCCTAAAACTTAAAATGACGTTAAAAGGGTGTTATTTTGATGATATTTCGACCATACAAACAGCTTCGACGCGTGCTTTGGAGGCAATTCCGCAAAGTGAACTGGAACAGGCATTCAAATCATTATGAAATCGCTGTAACAAGTGTACTGAAGCCGGAGGGACATATTTTGAATAACAAACCAAAACAAATTATAATTTCTTGTTTCTATTTAATTTTACAGACCCAGTCTTAAAAATTCTTTGCCACACTGTGTATATAGCCTCTTTCGCAATACTAAATCAGATGTCTTATATCTCAAGTTTTTTATTATAAGTGGTAATGAGCTTGAGTATACCTCTTTTTGATTAAGCAAAAACCGATATTGTCAGTAATATGCATCTAAACGTAGTTGAGTGATATTAAATCAGACGATATTTGAACCATCTCTACATTCCATATTAAAATTTCAATGATCGTCGGTTTGAATGGAAAAGTACAAAAATGGAAAAATGGAATGAAGTTGAAGAACAGCGGAAATTCGACATTTGGCTTTGGGAGCGCGGACAACATTTTCACGCACAGTTTCAAAATTGAAGCATATCTATAACCCCTATTAGTATATACGTAAAGTTGATGGTAAGGCACGAATGCGATTTTCCCCTGCAACTGTGCTAATTTTTTCATTCTTGAACGCAAACAACTTAACCTCACATTTTGGCCTTTTACCTACACTGACGGAAAAAAAAATCCCAACACCAAGAAGTGGTTGTGTTAGATAAACGACAGTTGGCAGGCGGTGAGAGTACATCTGTAAGATGACGTCAATGAAAATTTTGCGCTCGGCGGTAGGTGTGGTGCTAGTAGCACCCCTCTGAACATGAAAAGAGATGGAGCAGCAGTCTCAGCTTTGGCTTCGGGCCAAACCATTTGTAGGAGATTTGTCCAGGTTTCAAATCTCGGTGACGTATTGATATTGTTTTTCGTGTCATACCCTTTTGCTTTTCCTGTGGCCAGCGGCCCAAAATTGGAGACGGGCGACAGCTTATTGCCCACCCAGTTGCTATGTCGCATTTATACATTATCACATGTAATATAGTTCCAATACTCCGTTTTATGTCGGATTTCGAACAATATCTTGATTTACGTTAAGTTCCATCACGATTGGCTGATATTGTAAAAATTAGAGGTGGAGGTATTATCGATGGCTATCGATAATATTGTTCAGCTCAGTATATCGACAGTTTTTTGTAACAATCGATAGCTTAACGTTTTTCAATGTCCTAAGTGTAAATCACAATGATGTAATCAAATCAGCTTCCACCAATGGCTTTGGTGACTAGAACGCTCATTTTCACCTCATTTATACTAGTGTCGAAAACATCGTGCCCAGGCAGATTGATGCATGATGACAATGCGAAACTAAAGTTACCTGTAATCAAAAGAGTAAAGAATGAGGATATGTAGTTTTGGTACTCTGTTGCATCTTTCAGTCGGATAAAGACGAAGTCAAAAGCATTGTTCTTGTTGTTTGTACTGAAAGTTTAAAGATACGTCAGCTGCTGAAACTGTTATTTGTTGAGAGTATGTAATCAGTAATAATGGGTAAACCTAAAATATCTTTTGTGCAACTTTATGTTTCTTTTGGTAAGGATAAGATGTACGCAAAATGTAGCCCTTGCGGAAAAAATTACAGAACATCCGGCAAAAACGACAGCATCCAGCTGCTGATGTTTTAAATGATCCCAGAAAAAATTAATTGAGGAACACACCCACTCAAAACTTTATTTATTGAATTTCTCACGAATTATTACCAGGATCTTGCTAAACACTATAGAAAAAAATATTTTTGCATACAAAACTGCAGAATTTTCTACTTTAGTTTTTGTTAACAGAAATAAAAAAATCATACAGTACAAAACAGAAAATAAGAATTAAGGGGCCAGGAATTAGTTCGTTCTTTAGGTAAAACATTTTTTTCGTGATTTTTGCTCACTCACTTCGGGAGGAAATCGTCAAAACGGGGATTCCCCACGTAGGTGCGCAGTTGTTTATGCGCTGGCTTCTGGTCATTCGTCCGAGATGGGCCCGGTTTGAACCCCGTGAGGAATAGATGTTGTGGTTGTGTTCTTCTTACAGAACTGGCTTCTCCTCTCCCTGAAACATGGTCTCATGGGTTTGTCTTCTTTACGAGTCTTTAAGGTTCCGAATAATTCAGGAACTTATAGCCATTTGGTGGGGGCATGTCAGAAGAGATGGTAGACGGGAGAGTTCCAGAATTTTTAAATCTGCTGAGTGCTGTTACCGTGGCATTTGTTGGATCACGGGTGACAATATCATGTGGGATCTCCTGAATAGCAGTCCCCATTTTTTGGATGTACGTAGGTCTGTCTAAAATGACTGCCTGTCCTGTTTTATCGGTTGAAATTATGGCCAGGTTCGACTCATAAAACTCATAAAAGACTCATAAAGAACACCAACCCATGAGACTATTGGTATCGGGGCATTCTAATCCAACCAGTCCACTTGAAGCAACCTTGGCCTTATTCCTTAAACTCATAACCCTAACTCAAGGCTACTCTGTTTCCAGCTCGAAAGACGCCTTATCGAGGATTCAAACTTTCTGTAGACAAGGGGCTCCCTTCATTATAGCCTCACTGGACGTCACGGCCTTATACCCTAATTATTCTGTACCTCTACTTCACTCTTTAATTGCAGACAAACTGAAAGAATCAGACATGCCTGTGTCTGAGATTACCGCTATCCTTAGTGCCTAAAGACTTTTTCAAAATCGATCATACTACTGCTTCAACAACATCATTTACATGCAAAAAGAGGGGTCCCAATGGATTCCCCTTTATCACCAATTTCGGCTGAGATATTTATGCAACATCTAGAGTACTTGGCACTGAACCCTTTACCTGAAGATCTGGGTCTATATTTGAGGTATGTCGATGATGTCTTGGTTTTTTGGTTGGGTACTAAAGAAAAATTATTGAACTTTAGGGATTTCATGTCTTCACTAAATCCATCAGTGAATTTTACGTTGGAACTGGAAATTGAAAGTGTCTTGCCGTTTTTGGACATTTTACTAACCAGAAATATTACAAATCATACTATTCAAACCTCAGTTTTCAGGAAGCCTTTGTCTGTCCCTAGCATCATCCCTTACAACTCTATGCACCCTCTATGTCATAAGCTTGCAGCCATTTATTTCATGATACAACGAGCCATTACACACTCCTCCAGTAGCCGTCTGAAACAACAAGATATTGCAAAAATTAAGGATATCGCCCGAAACCATGGCTATGAAGATCATTTGGTGGATTCGGTTTATAAAAGACTCAGAAACTCAACCATGTCTACACTCGTGAGATAAACTAGAGATAAGAAATTTGTTTGGTCCATGTGCCATGACCCACACGTTACTCGCATTATGAAAACTTATGTCATCGTCATAAAATCGATTTTGGCCTCAGAACATCAAATATCTACTCCATCATTCGCAACAACCGCGATCAAACCAAACATGGATCCTGTCATGGAGTATATAGTGCTGCGTCCTTTGGGTCTTAGTTGTCAGGATGCCCAATTACTTCCGGACGGCGATTCGAATCACTGGATCCGCCAATACCTCGTTAGCCAATTAGCCGACACAGTACACAAATAAACCAATGGAGGCACAGTATAACAATTAAATCAGGGATTTAATAGATACATGCATAAATTACACAGGATTCTTCATCTAATTACAAAGCTATAGTTTCCGGCCAGCTTTGGCCCTCTTCGGTGTTTCAGAAAATATGTCCTAACGAAAAGTCTGTTCGTTCACAATGAGCAGCAAAGAATACTGGTAAAAAGTACTTACATAGGTCCTTGAGTATCCTCAGTATGGTGACACGAACAACACAACACTTACTCACATTCACTAATATGTCGGCACTACGGGTAGCCCTTTTTAACTTCCGTCACCGCTCCTGCTTAGCTGTGGATAAAACGATGTCGTTCCCCGGTCACTGGAGATATGTAATCAGACACACACACAATATTTTTCTCCTCTACTCGACACGAAGAGGCTCTGCAGGGGGGGGGGGTCGTCCTCCGTGGTTCCCGATGTTGGCGTTTCTCTTCACCGCTCTGCATGAGTGAGGCGGTATTCCGTAATTATTTTGTTTCTGGCGGCATTCCACCTGAAATCGCTCTTTAAGACAGGTATCGATAGTCCAGCGAGGATCAGAAAGTTTTTAGGTAAATCTGGTGGTTATTATTCATCAGCTTATGCTTTCTAGCTGGATTCCCTTCTTATGCTCAGAATTGCAAGAGCACGCAGATGGACGGCAAGCAGTTTCTAGCACGAGGAAAAATCGAGGCCCAGTTCTCTCGGATATCAAACGGGATCTGTCTTCAACAACAATCTCCCCTCTTTAAGAAATTGGTCAGCGGTGAATTCCAACACTTGAAACCGCGACATTTTTATTATAAACCGCTCTTCAAGTCTAAGAGCTTCCATTGTTTCGCGCGCGGCACAGACCAAAGCTTCAAACGCTTTTGCCGTCCAAACACTTTTGAGTCATGAGAAACAGCTTTTAAACTCTGACCCGTCCCATTTCCGTTTATGGGCTCTTTGTTCTCGTGGCAAACACCTGCAACTCGTCACTTGAATTCAAAGTGCTAGAAGATCTTTTCTTAATATACCGCCTCTCGCAAGTGTTTAAAATTGAAACTCTCTCTGAATAAAAACCCCCAATCAAGTTTCAACTACCGTTAATTAACCACGCCTCTCGCCAATTAATTATGCGAGGGGGGGGATTGTCACAATAGCATACCTCTTTACAGTACTGAGCCAGATGACCCACCTCTCACTTACATAGGATGTACCCAGAGGAAGTTGGATATTAGAATGAAGGAACATGTTTATGACATCAAGACTCGAAACCAAAAAACTGCATTATCACGCCTTACCAACAAGGGTTCTTATTATCCAGCTCGGCAGGGGCGCCCACCGTTACAACACCACGGAACAAAACCTCGTTGCTTTTTGCTGAGAGTTTGTTAATATTCATCAAGGGCAATCAATGTTGTAACGACTATATACCAATGTACATCCCCAATCCTTGGAAAAATTTCCTGCCATGGGAGTCAAATGGTGCACGGAGTAGCAGTACCTTGAGTGCCTTAGCACCAGATGACACAATCACCCACTCAGCGACTCGGATCCTCCCGTGAACAATCCCAGGCATGCGCAGTGAACGCACAGTTCGAATCATGACACTTCCCCCTTCTGTTATTTAAAGGTCGGAATCACTAATTCGTGAGCACATCTGAGGATGATCCCAAGAGGGATTGAAAGATCTCATGTTTTGTTTTAACCTGTCATTTAGATCATTTTCACCACATTTAGTGTGTACAGGAGCATGAGTTTCTTTTAACTTTTAGTTATTCTAATCGTGCATAAGACGGCAATCTTTTATTTAATGACTAACTGAGCACGAACTTTTCATCTAATTTAACCATCTTACGTATTTATGAATTTGGAATTCAATTCCTCGGCGGCGGCCAAATAACAATGTTTCGGTTGTTGTGAGTTGCTTATCGTGGAAAGAGCGATGGATTTATTTAGTCAACTGACGCCACATATTTGGATGATTTTCACCTTAGATCCGCTCTTCGGATTATTGCGATAATTATATATAGTCAGTGCCGTTAATGTCCACCAGATGGAGACGTCTCAGTAGCTGAGCCCATCTTACGGATTTATGATGTCAGATGCTGACTGAAAAGAAAAACACACATAGCGCCGTCAATTATTGGCCGCTGTGGTGTAAAGCTAACGCGCTCGGCTAGATATCGACAGATTCGGGATTCAATTCCCCGACGGCGGCCGAACAACAATTTTTCGGTTGCTGTGCGTTGCTTAACGTGGGAAGAGCGATGGATTTATTTATTCAACAGACGCCATGTATTTAGATGATTTTCACCTTCGTTTTCAAAACCTTTAATTGTAAGGTGATTTTGAAACCCATAAACAAATAAACAAAATGAACTTTTCAAGATCAAAAGTCTATGTTGAAGGCAAAAACTCGTAAGGAATTTTATCAAATTCCATGTGAATGTGCCGATTCGTATATAGGTCAGACACGTAAAGTCTTGCGTTTTCGAATGAAGGTGAATAAGACCTACATTCGGAATTGTGACTTAAGAAAGTCATTGATGGCTAAACACTGTTACGAAAAGGACTATACATTTCCCTTTGAAGATGCAAAAATAATTAACAAGCCAGATTCAAACACCAAACTTCATATTTTGGAAGTTTTCGATATATACCGGAAGTCTTCGCAACTTGTTAATGACAGGGCATCCACCCTATTTCTATCAAGCTCGTGGAAGCAACTAACCAAAACACGTGACTTTAAACACCATTTATGATATCATATACAATTTGAATTGGAAGAGGAACTACAGAGGATCCAGTGGAACATCGTCGTGCTAAGTGAGGTACGGAGAAAAGAAGTAGATCTCATTGAACAGAAAAGTGGACATCTCTTCTACTATCGTGGGACATATACTGGCAGAACTAGCAGTGTTGTATTTATAATAAACAAGAAACTGAAGGATAAAGTGATAGAAATTGAAATTTCCTCTGACAGAATTGCACGACTTGCTATCCAACATTCGAGAAGATACCAGTCTCAGATTATTTAATCGTATGCACCCACCGCCAGTCATTCTGATGAAGAGATTGATGAATTTGATGAGGAAATTCGTCATCTAAATAATAAAGGCACTTGAAGATCATAAAGGCACTTGAAGCACCCGAAGATCATTATGGGAGCTTTCCATAAGAAAATAGGGCAACGGCAACAGAACGAAATTTCAGCAAGTAAATTCGGTCACGGTAAAAGAAACCAGCATGGAAATACTCTCGTTGAGTTTGCAATGGCCGAAAGGTTTTTCACTACGAACCGCTTTTTAAAGAAAAGCCGCAAAGGAATTGGACGTGGCGGCATCGCAATAGATTGACAAGTGAAATTGATTTTATTATGGGTAACAAGAAATTTGTCATGGAAGAATGCAGTCTGCTGAAAACTTTAACACAGGTAGTGACCATAAAATGGTAAGATGTCAGATGCACCTCAATGCTAAACTTGAGCGTGATAAACTCATAAAACAAACAAAGTGTATTGACCTGACAAACCTAGAGAAACATCATAATAACTTCAAATTAGAATTGAGTAACAGATTCTCTGTTCTAGAAGGTCTAACGTCGGAAGAAGTGGACATTTCTGAAGTTAACAAAAAACTAACCAAGGCTCTTATGGAAACAGCAACAAAAATAGCTCGTACTAAGAACAAGTTGCATATGCACAAAATATCAGAAAAAAACAAAATTCTGATACAAAAAGGAAGAGAGATGAGGACAACTAAAGGAGATGTGACTTCCAAAGTGGAATATTTGGAGCTATGCAAGACAGTACGAAAAAGTATCACTGAAGACGTAAGGAAATTCAACTGTGAACTAGTGAGGAACGCAGTTGAAAACAACCAAAGCCTGAAGAGAGCAAAGGAACATCTGAGTAACCGAAGAAAACAGATTAATGCTCTGAGAAAACAAAAAACTTCTGTAAAAGGAAATAGAGGCGAAATTTTGACAAGCGTGAAAGATTTCTACTCAAAACTAAATGAAAGAGATGATACATGTTCTCCAGACATTGACTGGAAGAATGATGATATATGTACTCCAGACATTCACTGGAAGAACTCTGGTACCAGTACCAGATTTCTTCCAGTCTTCCCAGCAGAAGTTGCACATGCAATCAAGAACATGAAACGGAGAAAAGCTACAGGAGAAGATGGTATTACCGTAGACATCACACAAGAAGAAAGTGGGGAAACTGAAACAGTACGTCCCCAAGTTTTCACTCGGTGCCTTAATGAAGGGAAGATTCTTGAAAATTGGAACAATGCTACAATGATCCTTCTACATACAAAAGTTGGCATTGAGGATGTCAGGAACTACAGAGGTTTATAAAATCTTCACTAAAGTTCTTTCACACCGCTTGAAGGTAGCACTGGACATGGGTCAACCGAGAGAACAAGCTGGATTCAGGAGTGGCTACAGCACTATAGATCATATAAACGTTCTGAGAGAACTAATTGAAAGAGAGAGGGAACATGAACTTCCATTATGCATGTTTTTATCGATTATGAAAAGGCCTTTGATTCGGTGATACCATCAGCAGTTACAATGGATTTGAAATCTTGCGGTATTGAAGATGCATACTTTAATATTATTAATAACATCTATGAAAACGCAAGTGCAAAGATTCAGCTATTTGAGAATACAGCACCCATAAAAATTGGAAAGGCAGTGAGACAAGGCGACACGATATCTCCCAAACTCTTTAATGCCACTTTGGAAAATATCTTTCAATCACTGAACTTGGAAAACAAAGGGATAAAGATTAATGTTGATTATCTAACTCACCTTCGTTTTGCTAAGGACGTTTTCATTTTTACAACTACCCCATCGGAGCTGCAGAGTATGATTCAAGAACTTGCTAACAAGAGTAAAGAAGTGGGATTAAAAGTAAACTTTCAGACAAAAGTGATGTATATTGCTTTTACAAGAAATGAAGATTTATCGATTAATGGGCAAAAACGGGAGATAACCAATACCTACATTTACCTTGGATAGCAGATATCAAGTGAGGGTTAAATTAATGAAGAAATTAATCGGCGTATAAAACTTGCCTGGAGAGCTTTCGGTAGAAACAGTATAATTTTCAAGAGCAATATGCCAAAAGAAAGTGTTTGATCAATGCGCCCTTCCAATGCTTACTTATGGTGCAGAGACGTGGATCTTAACTAAAATAGACGTACAAAGACTGCAGACAACTAAAAGAGGCATTGAGAGATGCATGCTTGGTGTATCCAGGAGAGTAAAGTAGAGGAACTCTTGAATCAGAAAAATTACAAGAGTGGAAGACAACATGATCAGGGTAAATTCCCTGAAATGGCAATAGGCTGGACATGTTGCCAGAAGTACATACCATCGATGCACAGCCGACATTTTAGACTGGATTCCAAGGGACAAGAAAAGTCCCAGAAGAAGGCCACATGGGAGACGGGTGGATGAATTTCGAAATTATTCGGGAGTAACATTGAGTAGACTGGCACAAGACAGACCTTTGTGCAGGAAACTTGGGGAGACCTTTATCCAGCAGTGGACTGATAATTATTGAAAATGATGATAATAATGATGATACAATTTGAATATTTACGTGCTATTCGTCCTGATGAAGCTAGGTCAATACCCAGCGAAACCATGATCGACTTGAAAAAACAATTTTTTGTTTAAAACCACGTTGTTTTCGCTTATTAAATACGCATTAAACTGTTTTTTTCTTCGCTAAAAAACACACTAAAAAGGATTTGCGCAAAAACACAAGCATAAAAAAACTATATTTCGTCTCCAGAAAAACACTGCTCTTCGCTTCTATGTTTAAAACATAAAATGACTTAAGTATTCAGGACATTAAAAGCTGTTTATGCTGTAGGAATGTTTTTATTCCATTTACAAGGATTTCTTACAAGTACAGCATCCTATTTATTCTCCTAAAGATGAACGTTACCGTTGAGGAAATACTTATGAGGAAAATCCTAGTAATATCAGATCCTCTAAATTTGGGTTTTGAAATACTTGCCTCAAACTTATACTTATAAGTAACGAAGGAAATACAAATGTGTTTTTATAAAAATTTATGCCATGAGGAAAACCGGTACCGAAAAATTTAAGAATGCACGAAAACGTTTAAAACATAAACGTAAACCTAAGGAATTTGTTAAACAATACTCTTTAAATATGAAAACATTCATCATGTCATAAAAAAACAATGTTTAAGAACGTAATGTGACCAAAGCATCACGAATAGTTTATCGCAAATGGCTATTTCACACTATTCAATTCATCTAATTATCCGTTTATACATTTGTCTATCTAATTTTTTTATTCTGTGATATACCTGCAAAGTGGTATAAAAATATAGTTTTAGGTAGTATCGGAAGCATGATAAATACGGGAATCAGTATTAAGGCATAAGATACACTGGTCATTTTATTCACATTTGGTTTTTTATTTAACTTATAGTTAATTCATTAACTTGTATAAAAACATATAATTTTGGAACTGGTAAAACAATGCTGTATTGAAATCTGAAAAAGTGTCGAACACAAAATTCAATCTGTAAATGAATATATGTGCAACCACTAAACAATCAATGAAAGGGCGACCGCGTAAAATATTACATTTCAATTCAAACCAAATCACACAAGTTAAAATATTTATCAATACACAACTAATGCTCTTTAATTTACTTTAGTTTAAAAACGAGTTTTCACTTGCTTATCACTAGTGTAATCTAGTGTTATCTGACAATTTTATTCCGATTTATTGTTTCCTTAATAAATTTCCGGAACTTTAACGAAAACGTCTTGGCCAAGGTTCACGTTGTTCTTTTAACCATCCAAAGATTTCCAATTTTTTTTGTAAAGATATGTGAAAGCACTAGGCACACATGGGAAGTCTGAATCAACTGCTATTGACAGAATATATGAAATTCTAGTTTCATGGTGAGAGTAATCGAATGATTTATATTAGGTTTCTGTGTACGACTGAAGCTGATTCATGGAAGTCCTTTAAAAATATGGTGCTAAACTTTTTAGACAACCAGAACGCAGCAAATTTTAAAGAATTTGTTACTGATCTTCTAGAAACCTATAACGCCATGGTATGCAATATGTCCCTTAAATTACATTTCCTTCACTCTCATCAGGACTTTTTCGAACAGAACTTAGAAGCTGTAAGCGATGAGTACTGAGAAAGTTTTCATCAGAACATATATACCATAAAAAACCGCTATAAAGGAAAATGGAGCCCTAAAATGCTAGCTGATTACTGTTGGACTCTAAAGAGGGATGTAGTGCAACTAAAGTACAGAAGAAAATTTAAAATAACTAATTTTTAAGGTAAGTGTAATTAATTGCTTGTAGCGAAATATACATGCCAAAATGAAAGCTTATTGTACACTGAAACAACAGGTTACTCGAGAACTATGCTCGGTGGCACAATTTAACAAGTAGATTTTTAATCAGTGTGGCAAATATTGTATGATTCGGCATATGCAGTCTTTGTAACAAACAAAAAGCTTACTTTTGTTGTTCAATGTAATTACTAATTGCTTTCTACCTTCCTCAACGGTAAATAAGGGAAAAAAGTTAACTATCTCCTAACCTAACACTTACACACAGATTATTATATATCTATATAAAATTTTATGTACAGAAAGGTTACTGATCTCTTAATAACCATATTCTTGCCAGTATAAGAATCATTTGTATTTCAACTACAGTACATTTCATAACAAATATTTTTACAAATTCTTCGATATTTCTCTTTAAAATTGTATTCTAGTTTGCATCTCATTAGCCAAATGTTTTTAAAAGATTTACAGCGAAACTATAATCAAGAGTTTCCGAAATTTTTCCCGATGTACAGCATGCTACTGACGACCGAGGCTTTGAATTGTACAGATGCAATACAGGAAAATATCGAAAATGTTTGAAGAACTCGTCAAAATTTTTAACAAAGATGCAGGATACTGATAAATGAGGTACCTCATCAATTTTTGAAAAAGTACATGTGCAAACGTCTTCCGACATGCTTCTTGCCTCCCAAAGTTGTCTCTCTCTGCTTTCCGTTTTCTTTAGCTATGCAATATTCGTGAACGATTCGATGAGAACAAATGACCCTTTACGGAGAATGGTGAATGATTCGCTTTCACCGCTGTGAATGATCATTCATTCCTCTAATAATTAGTGTTGCAGTAGTCTTACTGTCCATTACGTTTGACAGAATAAACATATTTGACGTTGCGATGGGGACTTCACAAATTTTAGTGAGTATATTTATCCAGAACTATGTCGTCTGGCTGTATCGCATTAGCCTTTTCAGAGATTTTGATTTTTACATACTTCCACTGATTTAAAATAAATCAGGTTTGTGCCTTTTTATGAACATTTTCGTTTTACATAAAGGTTTACATGGACATGTTTATTACAAATAGCAATGGAAACACGGTCATACTTGGGAATGCCATTTTGACATGAATGCATTCATTTGATTAGTAAGTTCGCGACGAGTTGATATGCATTCGCAAACATTAAATAGTTCCTTTTATCTTACTCTTTGGATGTTTAAGATCTTCCCTCTCTCCTTAAATGTGACTAATATATACACGTACATTCTTTTATTCAAAGGAAAGGGCTTTTACATTTTTGCAATAAAACAGAAATCATGAAATCGCAAAGTCAGAACTATTTTTTCAGTACATTCTTAAATCTTTATATTTGAGATATGGAGATGTACATTTTAATTGATTTGCGTTACTCGTTTTTTTTCAGATGAATTTTTTTTCAAGGTAGGTCATTATTATTTGCGGTTAAAGATTTAGATACTAAATATATCATAACAAAGAGAAGTCCCATCGGGATCGTTCATGACGTAGAAAGAGGCACAGGACCCATTTCCTACGAACAGTACGAGCTCCATACCATGTGCAGAACGTTGATATATTTACAAAGCAAGCTAGGCCCATTGCTTCATGGAGCTGCTGCCAAACTCTCTGCCTACCGTCAGTACAGAACTAGGTGTACCACAACTCATTAGACCACATGATTTTTTTTTCAATCTTCCAGTGTCCAATAACAGTGTTCGTGACACAACTGGAGAGAGGTGTCATTTCCTTTTATCAGAAATGAAGATCTAAAGAAAATATTTTTGCACATGTGTTATTGTTATTCGATTGGAACAAAAGTTTTGTTTATCTCTTATGTCGATCAGGCCACTATGGTAAATACACTCCAGTGAGATGTAATTTTGTGAAGTTTTGAACTTTGTTTTCATAAATTTCACATTTCATTGAAACCAATGACTTAAGGAGCTATTACATCACATAAACTCCTTGCCAATCTATCGGCTTCCTGTTAGAAATGTGTTACATGCATTACAGCCGAATTAATCGCAATTACATCTCTGGAAGTAAGCGAATGAAACGAGACACACCAGAAACACTATAATATATTCAACTCAATTCAACGGCACATACATCAAGTTCTCCGAATAATGCTAATTTCGGCGAATTAAGACATCGCATTATGTAAAACTTTAATTGTTACCTAAAAGCCAGATCATATTGATGAAATTTTATGACAATCTATTTTGTTAAACACATTGCTGTCTCCTATTTATGAAAGAACATATTCCTTATTACCGTACACCAAATTTAAAGTTCTAATGAAAAAAACATGTCTCAGCAGTGTTTGAGCAGCCTTAAAGCAGCATCAGTACTTGCGCATTTTTCTTTAGCGAAAATAATTAGATGTAATACGTGTATATTTCGGAGTCGTTAGACAAAACATTATTTTTTTATTTGCATTATCTCCATTCGGTATGTAGGAAACAGATTAACTTTTCTTTAGGCTTACCTCATTTCATGTTAAGAAATCTTATAAACGTAAACATTCGTTTTCAGGTAGGAATATTTTCCTTTAAAAAAAAAGCGCATCTTCAGTCCGGAATTCTTGAATTAAAGACCATAAATATCAACTAATAAAATTCAGTTCATAGCAGAATAATTTTCACTCTTTGCGAGAAACTACCTGTAATTATTGTTACAAATTACGATAAAAATTTGGCCGAAATTTTACATTTGCCAATTCTGAAAATACTCATTTGTTGCAGCATGTTGGATTTTTGGTTTTCTATGAGTGATATGTTTATTACAAAATAATACAATACTTCTCATTTTAATTTACAAGCAACATTTAGAAAGGAAACAAGTGAACCCTTTAATGGCTGCATTGCAGACTCTTTTTAAGTTCTTAAGAGGTATTATGACAATGAAACATTTATCTCTTCTGGTCTTTGTCGAATTTTCTCGCTGAGAAAAAAATTTTTAGTGACGGTGATATAAAACGTTGCATGGATGATTTCTTCAACTCCTGTTAACCACACTTCTATCATAATGGAATATTTGAGCTCGTAGACCGATGGAACAAAGTCTTCAGTTTCCATGGGTCTACCTGGACGATTTCGTTTGTGTTTTGTACGATTTTGTTGCTTGAAATACGGGCTTCTACGTTTTCCTGGTACTTTCTTTACAACCTGTAACTTTAATTTTATGCCCTTCACATTTAGCTGATAACAGCAAGATAAATGAAAGATAAATAAGTTCCATTTTGTTGTAGTTTTATCTTTCTCTCTCGCTTCAACAACACAGAAGAAATCAAGATCTTGTTGTGGGAAGTCATTTTTGCAACATTGTTGGTCAATCTGATATCACCAAGAATACAGATTCCGAGAACAACGCAGCACCGACTTTTCGATAACGACGCACACACTTCACTATTTTCTTTCAAACAATGCGTTCTTAGTAGATATCGCGTTTCGTAACGCTTTAAAGCGAGCCGCGGGTGGCTTAGTGGTAAGCGAGTCAGACTATTGATGCAAGGTCCTCAGGTTCGAACCTGGGCTAATCTTTCAGAGATGGTGTAATATACTAACAATCGCTGAATATCCGCCGTGCGTCGGACGAGCACGTTAAGTGACGGCCCTCATGCTGGACCCACTCATTTAATTGGTATCCTTTCTATGCCCCCCCCCCTGAAATTCTCTCACCTCTCTATGTGCAACATCGTACTTGTACGGTGGCGCCATCTACTGTTACTCTAATCTCACTACAAACTGTTCTGTCAAAGTCGCTAGGCTTGCTCTCATTCCTTCCGTTTCTGTGTCCTGCCCAAAAGGCGATCTCGCTGTAGGTGGCTGGGACCTAAACTCTACTCACTGTGGACGGAAGTCCTACAAGAAAATGGCAAATACTGTAGCTGGTCACGCTTTAAAGAAATACCAAGTTTGCCCTGTCATATTAACAGTTGGATACTATATAATAATAATCTTAACTGCTATCATTTTGCAAAAGATGATGAAAACACACAATGTATTAAATAACTTTTTTGTAGCGATGGTAGTCAAAACAACGGTGAGCAAGGAATAACAAGTGTAGTCAACGTCGTGTTCGCTATTGTGCCGCTGAGAAACGTAACATAAAAAAAACCAAGAACCAGAAAGGTTATCGCCCTGGAGAAATAAGTATTTTTTTATTTTATTACTAAGCAGGTAAGGAAAATGCTCTATGTGCTTGTATACATCTTTTTAAAACTGTTTTTGACCCTTGCTAAAGAATACAGGAATTCTAGGGAGTGTTTTTAGGTTTTTAGAACACGATCGATATGTCTGTGCATGCGGAAATTGCTGATTTAATCCAAAATGAAAAAAATCGAGTGTTTCCAAGAATAAACCGAAATAATTCAGCATCATAATACAGTAGGAAACAAAAGTATTTGGCGAAACACTTTTTCGAACATAATGTTTTTTTTCTGCTGGACCAAATCGGGTCATTTTGGGATATGATATGTGTTGATTCGTGGGTTACAATGCCGCATAGTTTGCATTTCGCTCAGATCGAATTTTTCGTTCGAAATGGGCCATATTCAAGAGTCGCCAATTATTACCCATTTGTTTGCTGCATGTATTAATGTTTTTCTTGTGATTTTTGTGGGTTTTGTAATGTGAAGTGTGATAATAAGTCAATCTTAGGTTTTCAGAAATAGGTAAAAAGGCGGAGATCCCTATTGGAGCTCTCCAGGCAGCCGTGAAAATGCTGGAATCCGGAATGCGCGTCACCGACATTGAGAGGGCCCTGAAGATCCGACACCAGTCCATTTTAGCTATCCTACAACGTTATAAGAAGACTGGGACCGTCGAGAAAAGTCCACGATGTAGTAGGCCTCGTTCCACTACGTTGCGTCAGGATAGACGCATCCCCCGTCGATCTCGTGCTGATCCCACCTTGACTGCTGTGCACATCGCCACCGAATTCCGCGACAGCCACGACCTGAACGTCAGCCGAATGACCATCTCCCGTCGTCTCATTGCTGGTGGATTGAATGGAAGACGCTTCGCCAAGAAACCACTCATCGGAGTCCAGATTCGACGAGTTAGAGTCGCGTTCGCGCACCGTTATAGACACTGGATCGCGACTGACTGGAGTAAGGTGCTTTTCCCCGCCGAGAGCAAGTTCAACTTGTTCGGAAGTGATGGCACCCGATACGTACGACGTCCGTATGGCCAGAGATTCAACCCCCAGTTTATTCAGCCGACTGTCAAGCACGGAGGAGGATCGCTCATGGTTTACGGCGCCTTCTCTCTCAATGGAATCGGCCCAATCATCAATATTTACGAAATAATGACCGGCCAGAGCTACAGGTACATGCGTATCAACGATGTATTACCATGGGCAAACCAGAACATGCCACCTGGATGGATCATACAGCAAGATAACGACCCGAAACACACTCCATAGTAGCGAAGGCAGCCTTCCAGCAGCAACAGGTCACACTTCTAGACTGGCCAAGCCAATCTCCAGACCTCAACCCCATCGAGAACATGTGGGAGGAGCTGGAGATACGATGTGCGAAGAAATTCTGCCGGATTAGGGACCAGAAGTTCGACCAGCTGTCTGCAGAATGGGCGCGAATTGCTCAGGTCACCGTCGAGAAGCTAGTGGACTCGATGCCGGCCCGTTGTGCAGCTGTTATTAAGTCTCGTGGTTATCCCACTAAGTATTAGTTATTGTTTGTCATTTTCTCGTACTTGTTTTCTGTTATCGTTGCATTAAATGAATGTGATACACACCTACTTTGTTGGTCAATTTGTATGATCTTTGCGATTAAGCTCGGTACCTGATCTGTGTTAAGGTTCCCGATCCATCTGCAGATGGATCATGTTTACAACTGAATAACACATATCATATCACAAATTGACCCGATTTGGTCCAGCAGAAAGAATATTATGGTCGAAAAAGTGTTTCGCCAAACACTTTTGTTCGCTAATGTATATGGAAGCTCTGATTAGAAGCATAGGAATAATTGGGGTTTCTTCATTGCGTATTATTTCAGACTTTTGTACCATTTCGTCACTCTACTTTGAATTATTATACAATATAAGTTTGCTTCAAATGTGTGATATACTAATCTGATGTATATTTCTACCGTAAATTTACTACTACTTCATTTTAAGGAAAATGTTTCTTATTTACATATATACAAAGGCCATTCCATAAAAAGTGAAAGTAATTTTTTTTGAGCTGGCAGTAATGCGAAGGAAAAAGGTAAACATCCAGACAAGTAACTGAGTTAAGGACTTATCTATGGCAACAGTTATTAGACGTGGCAGACGATTCTGGTTTTGTTATTGCACAGTTCTATAAGGTACGTCAGCATTTCGCCATACATCTATGGCAATGGTAAATTTTCTTTACACGTTTTCTTCGCAATTAATGTATCCCCAAGTATGAAAATTTGCACATCGATAATACTAACTTTATGTTATAGCATGAGGCACTTAATACTTGCTGAAAGATAACCATACATAAGCAATCCAACTTTTGTTTTTCTACTGACGTCATTAATGTACAGGTCGAGCGATTTACTAACCGGTCTAACAATACTCAAAGAAATATCATTGATTTTTACCATAAATATGGTTACGTTTTAGCAAGTACTAAGCATCCCATGCTATAACTTAAAGATAGTTATATCGATGCGTAAAGTTTCATCCTTGAGAATACATCAATTGCGAGGAAATTATGTAAAGAAGTTTTACCATTGGATACATAAGGCATAGATTTTAGGTGCAACCACCTTAAGAAGTGAATGTGTTGCGCGATAACATTTTGCTACCATTTTGGTAAACCGGCTCCAGAAACAGCTGATTTAATGAAATCATCTTACAAAGATAAATGTTTGTGTGAGAACGGTTATTAGATGGTGCCATGATTTCAAAGAAGAGCGTTTGTCGGCAGAATTCACTACTAGGCCTGGTCGACCTGAAAGTGTTGTTATGGAGCGTGTTGTTAACAACGTTTGGGCAATCCCTCAAGAAGATCGACGAATGACGTGTGAAGACATAACGGAGTCAACTAATATTTCAAAATCGTCGGCATTCCGCATTCTACGCGACAAATTATTGCTGCATCGTGTGTGATCCAGACGGATACCTCATCATCTGACGAGAGAACAATTGTTAGCCTGAGTTCAGGTGTGTCATGAATGGAAAAAAAGTTGTTGCAAAGGACCCAAACTTTATAAATACAGTAATATCAGCCGAGGAAACACGGGTCAACTATTTCGACACCCTCACGAAGCGCGCAACGAGTGTCTAGAAACATAGAAACACAAAGGCTCGCCTCCTCCGAAACAGTCTTCAACCGAAATTAGCTGAGAAGGTGATGATGACCATTTTCTCTGATCATAAATGTGTAACCTACCATCATCCCTTCCATCCACCAATTATTGTCAATGCTGAGTAATACATTTCCGACTTGAAGCATCTTGGACGGCACATATCGATTAAGCTAACGGAACTGGTAGGCAAATAGACCTAACACCATGATAACCCCCGCCTACATGTGGCTGCTTATGTTCAACAGTTTCTTACGAT
The DNA here is from genome assembly GCA_039090855.1 of Macrothele yani. Classification (NCBI taxonomy): domain Eukaryota; kingdom Metazoa; phylum Arthropoda; class Arachnida; order Araneae; family Macrothelidae; genus Macrothele; species Macrothele yani. The sequence goes on from CM077016.1 coordinate 12,693,815, forward strand.
ATGCGGTATTGAAATCATACCACAGCCTACCTACACTCGTGAGGTCGATTCTTTTGATTTCTGGTTGTTTCCAACGATGAAGCCGAAGTGCCGTGGTGCAACATTCAACAGAGATGCTGACGTTATTCAAGCTGTACAGGGGTCGCTAAAGTAGCTTTCACAAAATTCTTTCGCCACATGCTTTGAAAAGTGGACTGAACTATGGGACCGTTGCATTCATCTGAGGGAAGATATTTTGAGAAAGAATAACATATATTTTGCTGTACTTATATTTCTTCATTTTATGTGATTTTACACTCAGTTTTTATGAAACGGCCGTTGTACATATGTATATCACCTAGCTTTTTTTGATAAGTGTTTGACTTCTCTTGCAATATGGGATATTCTTACTGTGTAACAAAGTCATAACTATTACATTTTTATGTGAATGTATTCACGTTTCCTTATTAATTTTGGTACGAGAATTTGTCTAACGTTCTTGAAAACGCCATCTGGTTGATGTGCGAAAGCTTAGAAACGCTTATGTGTCTATTCCCTACGCCAATAAATCGGGTCATTAGTAAATTGTTACTATTTCTTATCATATTGTTGTGTATCACGTTTTGAAGAGAGAGGTGATTTCAACTTGCATATGAGAACAATAATTGTTGCTTTCATGAAAATACAATAATCAATGAAAAATGGAAAGATGAATGATTGTCATAAGAAGAATTGAATAGGTATTGACAGGATGTCCTGTGCGTCAGTGGAACAAAACAGGAAAACTATTCGGATAGAGGAAGTGAATGAAATGGTGAGTGGAATGCTGTCCGGAATGGTGTCCGGAATGTTGGATGTATGAAGAGAAGCTGGTGAAGGTGTTATTTAAAATGAGGAGACGAAGAACACAGAGATAGACAAGATGAATAAATTTGTGTATCTAAGATTCGTATTTGACAAAGAATACTGACTTGATTGTGAAGTTATTGAGAGAGTGAATTTACCTTTGAAGATAACATCACCTTTGGAATAGGCGTGATTTTATATAAAGATATGAATAACACAGAGGTAGACAAGTTGAATGAATTTGTGTATCTAAGAATCATGTTGGACAAAGGAGACTCACTAAGAATCTGTGAAAATCATAGCAGCCTTCGAAGAATTTCACATGAGAGGTGAGTTCTAAAGCAAATATCTCTGTAAAAAACTGGAATTGCTATTATTCTGCGGATGTGTAGCAGTGAAAACTGGGTACTACATGAGCGACACAATAGTCGCTTATGTACTGGAGAGATCCGTTACATACAGAATTTGGGGCAGAACATGTTCTGACCATGTGTGTAATAAAAAGCAAAATATTTTGGGTGAGGTTAAAACAACCACTATTTGGTGGCTTGGCCATGGTGAGTAAATGAGGTACAATGCAAAGAGTCTAACCCAAAACGTCAGGAAAAAAAAAGGGAAGAAAGCAAAAAAATCAGAGAAGGACCAAATTTTGCAATATTTCCAGAAGTAAAATGTAATGAGTTGGAAGTACAAAAAGTTTTCTTTTCGACGTGAGATGGATTTAATCGAGGACCGAATTGCCTGCGGAAATCACTGCTAATAGGGATATTTGATAAATGAACAGTAAGTAAAATCAAGTGCCATTAGTTTTAAACTTTAATCTTTCGAATGATTTTCTCCTCGAGAAGCTTACCTCGGAATATACAAGAAGAGCTTCGTAATCTGTATGCATGCATGCACGATAATAGTTAAGTGTCTTTCAAATGACAATAAAATTTAGCTGCTGTGGGTTCAGCACTTTGTAGTCTCTTCAGAGTAAGACAGAAACCGCTTGCTGCAGACGACAAAACAAATCAAGTATTTCAAACCTTTGACTTTCGCTACGACTGTGCAGTTGGATGAAAATATCTTGAAAGCTGTACTTTCTTTACAAAAGACATCAGAAATACCTTTTAAGTGTTATGTGACGGTGCGCAGCTCATAGTGGAATTCCTGCGAGTTTTAAGATATTCAAGAAGAAAGCTACCTCAAAGAAATGAAATTATCCAAGTTTTTCTCATCGAATTAGAATAACTGAATAGATACAATAAGGAGTTGTACCTTGATTACTAAGTTGTTGTGTTTTTCTTTTAGATCACGTAAAAGTGTCATTTTATTTACGCTTTCCAACCGTAGGTTGAAGAAGCGTATATGCTCCAGCTTTGTCCGTCCGTCTGTCTGTCCGCACGATAACTGGCATAAAAATGGTGCGACATCGATGAAATTTTAGTATGTGGTAGGGGACAACCTGGGGACAAACCGTATTGAAAATGGGACAAATGGGGTCAAAGGTCATGACGTAGGAGCGGGATCCATTCCATTGCACTTATGCGTCATAACTTGCGTAAATATGGTTCTATTTCAATGAAATTTTACTATGCGGTAGGGGACCACCTGGGGACGAACCCTATTCAAAATGGGTGAATTGGGGTCAAAGGTCAGGACGTAAGAGCGGGATGCATTCCATTGCCCTTATGAGTCATAACGTGCGTAAAAATGGTTCGATTTCGAAGAAATTTCAGTATGTGATAGGGGACCACCTGGGGACAAATCCTATTGAAAATGGATGAAATGGGGTCAAAGTTCAGGACATAGGATTGCGATCCATTCCATCGCCCTTATCCCATATGAATAAGGTGGACGTCAAGTAATTTTGCTTCCTATACTTCCAATGGAAAAACTTTTGAACACATTTCCTTCACAATTAATGTGCTCCCAAGAATGAAAATTTGAACGTCGATTAAAATAACTTCATATTATAACTTGGAATACTTATTATTTTCTAAAACATAACCATAATTTTATTAAAAATCAGTAACTTTTCCTTTGATGGTGTTGAAACCAGAAAAAGCATGGCGCGACCTGTACTTTGATCACTTCAGTAGACAAAAAAATGTTGCATGGCATAATTATGGTTATGTTTTTGAAAACATTAGGTATTCCAAGTTATAAAATTAAGCTATTTTAATGGATGTTCAAATTTTTATCCTTGTGAAAGCATTAATTGTCCAGAAAAAGATGGCGCGACCTGTACTTTCATGACGTCAGTAGACAAACAAATGTTGGATTGCATAATTATGGTTATGTTTAAGAAAATATTAAGTATTGCAAGTTATAAAATGCAGATATTTTAATCGATGTTCAAATTGTCATTATTGGGAACGCATTAATTGGGAAGAAAATGTGTATAGAATTTTTTCCATTCGAAGTACAGGAAGCAAAATTACTTGACGTTCACCTAAAAGAGCAATTCTTGTACGTATGTAAATTTTATTTTGAAAACGGGTCTAAGGATTTTAATGAAAGTCGTTAAATTACCGATTTCTGGTACTAGAAATCGATTTAGCTTGATCTCGTCGACTTTACGAAAATTCGTTTAGTGGGTTAAATGACCACCCCGAATTACCACGATTTTAGAGTAGTGTCATGGCGTCGAGCCATTAGATTTTTGCGCGCGGTCACGCCATCTGTTTCATTACGTCACGTGTTCTGTGTGAAACCTATTAAAGTTTATGACGTCACACTCATGCGAGCAGATGGTCGCGATTCCCATCTGCCTCATTACGTCACGCGTTTTGTGCGTTAGTTCGTCCGCACGATAACTCGCGTAAAAGTCGCTCGATTTCGATGAAATTTTAGTATGCGGTAGGGGAACACATGGGAAGGAACCCTATTGAAAGGGAACGAAAAGGGTTCAAAGTTCAGGACATAGGAGCGGATCCATTCCACAGCTCTTATGCGTCATAACTAACGTAAAAAATGTTCGATTTCGATTAAATTTTAGTATGTGGTAGGGGATCACGAGGGGACAAACCCTATTGAAATTTGGCGAAATGGGGGTCAAGGGTCAGGACATAGGAGCGGAATCACTTCCATTGCCATTATGCATCATAACTTACGTAAAAATGTTTCGATTTGGATGAAATGCTGCCTGGGGACGAATCCTATTGAAAAGGGGAGAAATGGTGTGAAAGGTTAGGACACAGAAGCGGGGTCTATTCCATAGCCCTTATGCATCATAACTTATGTAAAATTGCTTCGATTGCGACAAAACGTTATCATGTTATTTCGGGAGTATTATGAACCAGTTCTGTTGAATATTATCGAAATGGGATCAAAGGTCAGGGCACAGGAGTGAGATTTATTCCATAGCCATGTTCCTCATAACTTGAGTAATGATTTCGAGTATGTGGGATAGCGTACCATAATCAATGCATTGCATGATTTTACTAACTTGTTTATAGCTCATTTTAGCAAAACTTGAGTACTTCAGTACGAGACAGTAATAAAATGGAAAAATCTCTCTATATACACTGACGGGAAAAAAATCCTAACACCACGAAAAAATAGATGTACAGGAACAAAATGGCAGCAATACATTTCTATAGGTAACATATTTAATCGTTTAAGGTTTCAAGATCACAGCTTAATGTGAGCGCGAGAAAGGCCATTTTAATTGTGAAATGATGGTACATTAATAACCGGTGTAACCGCCAGAATGTTGAATGCAAGCACGCAAACGTTAATGCATTGTGTCGTACAGGTGCTGGATGTTAGTTTGTGGGATGGAGTTCCATGCCTGTTGCACTTGGTCGGTCAATACAGGGACGCTTAATGCTGGCTGGGGGTAACGCTGGAGTGGTCGTCCAATGATGTCCCATACGTTCTCGATTGGAGAAAGATCTGGTGATCTAGCAGGCCACGGCAACATGTCGACAATCTGTAGAGCATGTAGGGCTACAAAAGCGATATGCGGGCGAGAGTTATCATGTTGAAAAACACCCCCTGGAATTCTGTTCATGAATGGCAGCACAACAGGTTGAATCACCAGACCCACGTACAACTGTGCCGTTAGGGTGCGTGGGATAACTACGAGAGTGCTCCTGCTGTCAGAGGGAATTGATCCCCTGACCATAACTCCAGGTGTAGGTCCAGTGTGGCTCGGCCGCAGACAGGTTGGTTGCAGGCTCTCACCTGGCCTGCTTCTAACCAACACACGGCCATCACTGGCACCCAGGCAGAACCGGCTTCATCAGAAAACACAACAAATTTCCACTCCGTCCTCCAATGCGGTCTAGCTTGACACCACTGACGTCGCAAACGGCAGTGGTTTGCAGAAAGTGGAATGCGCACTACAGGGCGTTTGGCTCGGAGCTGTCCTTCAAGTAACCGATTTGTAACAGTTCGTTGTGTCACTGTGGTGGCAACTGCAGCTCGAATTGCTGCCGCAGATGCAGTACGATGCGCCACGGCCATACGCCGTACACGGCGGTCTTCCCTCTCAGTAGTGCCACGTGGCCGGCCGGAACCCGTTCTTCGTGAGGCAGTACCTTCCCTTGACCACCGCTGCCAACAATCATGCACAGTAGCTACATTCCTGCCAAGTCCTTCTGCAATATTGCGGAAAGAAAATCCACCTTCTCGTAACCCTATTACAGGACCTCGTTCAAACTCCGTTAGCTGTCGATAATGGCTTCTTCATCTTCTTAAATGCATTCTTGACTAACATCAACACACTACGTCGAATCTCAAAAATAACTAACGCTCACGAACGTTACAGCGCGTATTTACAGCAAACCGGCTTTGCATGTTACGAGGGGCGCTACTAGCGCCATACGTATGCGCCGAGCGCAAAATTTGCATAGACGTCATCTTACAGATATACTCTCACCGCCTAACAACTGTCGTTTATCTAACACAACCCCTTCTTGGTGTTGGGATATTTTTTTCCGTCAGTGTATATGCTATAACATTTAAAAATAAATTTATTCAAACTTGTAGAAAAAATTTAATGAGCCTTAGCTCACCTGTTTTCAAAGATGATTGTAAAGGCTGTGTGGAATTCATATAGTTTGTGACAACGCAATGACCTGAGTGTTTGATTTCACTGCCATTTAAAAGTTCAATCTTCTTGAAGTGACGCAGAGCACGGCGCCTTCAAATTATAAATGTCCTTATTCCGACTTACTATAGAAGTACTTTCAGCTTAATAACTGCATATATATTTCTTGTATGTTATGTGGTGACCAGCAAAAAAAACTTATGGTAATGGGAATGCCTGTTGGGGTTGGGCAAGTATGTATTTAACATAAGAAAATTGTTTCCAGCCATTGTTTTTAGGGTTCACAGCTACGGTGAAACAGGTAGGCAACCATCGTAAGGCACTGTGCACTGCTAACATTTGCACGTACGTACAGTGCACGTAAAGCGAATATTTTTCATGGTTAACGGGTTCACAGTGAAAAGTGGTGGGACGAGGTGTTTCACATAATATAGTCATTCACTGCAGTAAAAATCAGAATATACTGGTTAAAACCTAAACGGTAAACACAAGATTTATCTTTAAAGTATTGTAGGGCAGAGAATGAACATGTATTAAACTCATTGTGCTTCACTACACACCTTTTTGTATCATAAAAGTACATCCCTTCAGCTATCAAGAAGTAATAGTTATGTGTTTTGTTGATCCAACAGAAAAAAAAGGATTGAAAAGCAGCTAGATTCGTACATCTGCTAAAATAATATCACTCTTTCATTGTCACACTTCTGCATCACACGTTGGACAGGCATTTCAAATAAATATGCTAAATCGTTATCTAATTAGTCCGCGTTGCTCTAGAGCTACCCAGTGAGATAACGGTCTGCAAGTCTTGTCGTTACCGCCTGACTCGGGACTTTAGTATCATGCACAGAGCAAGAGGCTCAGAGGTTAATATTCTATGGTGATACATGGTAACAATTTGGCTCCGAAGATCTCAATAGAACAGCGCGCCAGTGGACGGACATGGAACTAAGACGTCGACCCGTAACCATCTGTTTTCCTTTTTTTACGAGTATACAACTCTCTCCACTGTGCTATTCACATAGTCACTGGTACCATATTACGTGTCAGCCGCTATCGTAGTTTGATGTCCGACAACTGGGGTGCTGTCCTAAACCCGTGAGTTCGACTTCTGTCTCTCCTTCTTTGTGAGCTCAGGGAATACACAATATGAAGAACAATGCAATGCCGAATATAAATCAATAAATTTCAATTTTTTCCAACATACCTTTCGAAAGGCTTTAATCAAGTTTTTTAATAAACTGCTCGAAACAGCAGCGTGGAGGTTTTATTTAAAATAAATAACTTCTTTTTCCTATATATTACTGGATATCGTTCAATAAAAGTTGTTTAACTTGCACAGAGTAATGCAAAGTTTACTCGGTATGTTTAAGGTACTACGCAATGTTTCTAAAACATTACATGGCCCATAACTACAAGGATAATGGAATTTTTTATTTTAAATATTATAGCTCGTATTCATAGAATTCGTTTAATGAACTAGAAATCCGTTGTTTTAAAAATAATTTCTTCGCTGATATCAAAAATATCACCTCAAGAAAATTTAGAATGCCGAAACAGATCGGATTTAGAGATAGTGTTAATAAAAAGCCTTTCAAATTGTGTAGATGAGAAATGTTAGCTGAAATATTTATTCTAAATATTCAAATGAATGTTTTAAGAGAAAAAGTATCTGTACAGTACTGGTGTTTCCAACAAATCAGCATATTGGCTTCCCACCGTACAATACCCTTAGGCAACCTTCTTTGAACGGAGTTCCATGAACCTCAATGAAACAAATAGTTGCTAATTTAATTCCTTTGTCCGATTTCTTGGTTGTATTGCTGGGTGCAGTGTATCTTAAGAGCCCTGTTTTTCCTACTCATCAGGAATAGTGTCAACTCACCCCCCCCCGAGAAAAAAAAACGTCGAGAGGTACAAATCATGGAAAAGCTACATTTAGTTGTGTAATGCACATTCCACAAGAAGGTATTTTTAAATATGCCGTTTTGTTCTTTACATATATTACTCTCTTCCTGGGAATAATATCTGTGCCAGATTGCCTCCCTTTCTGAGATTAATATCTGTATTGGATTGATTCTGTTGTTGAGACTATTATCTGTATCAGATTGACTCTATTCCTGAGAGTAATACAGAATATTCTTTATAAATTTTTCTCACTTCGAGAGAGGAATATTGTATTCCTTGGTCTGTATGATGGAATAGTGAGTGATAAAGAGATAGAAAGCTTTTACAAAAGTTTGGAGATTAATCGAGAATCTGAGGTTTTACCTCTCGATGAACCTTGATATATCGAAGATAGTATTTTAGAGACAGAAAAAATGTCATACCTTTCGTGGTAAAAAAAAAATTTATCACTATTTTCTCTGTGAAAAATCTGTTGAAAATTGACGTTGTGATGCTGAATATTTTTAGACAGATTACGTAGTAGTTTTGGACATGGTATATAGCCGAACGTCAGCTGCATACATTGGCCAAAGTATCTTATGGACTGTAAGAAATGTTTTCTAAATTTAGGACGTTTTTGGAAGCTTGAGCGCTTATAATTATTAGCTCCTTTGTGATTTTAATAAAACGTGGTGATTTATATACGTGTGGAATAAGAAAATGCCTTCAGACTACATTTATGTATTTTCGCTCAGCCAATGAAATAACTAACGATGTCCTGTACTTTGATAGGCTCTTGTCAAACTTTTATGTCAAGAAACAGCTATATTAAAGGCAACGGGAACAACATTTTGCTACTCGTTCGATGCGCAGCGGATATTCAGCGATTGTTAGCAAATCACACCATCTCTGAAAGATGAGCCCATGTTCGAACCTGAGGACCTTGCATCGATAGTCTGAACTGCTAACTACTAAGCCATCCTCCATTTCGCTACTGGTTTTCTGTTAATTTGTATAACTAAAAATCAGAATATAATACTGACAACAGGATTCCGTGTAAGCGGGGAATAGTCAATAGTATGAGATAAAATTAGTTTCCAAATGCATCTAACTTTCCAAAATAAAAAGAAAAGATGGCAATTCAAAATATCTTGCAAATAATCACTAAATACGGTACAAATGATAATACACTGGCGGAAAGTGAAAAAAGAACACGAAGAAGGAATTCGCGGACGATCATGAAATTTACATATGTTAATGGGATCGAGTTTACGTAGGTGTGATGCTAATTTCTGGACCAACCGGTGAGCGCTTACGCCACAACACGGCATAATATGCAAATTATCGTCGGTGGTATTTAAGGAGTACGGCGAAGTGAATGTAATCAGTCGTCGGCGTACCGACACGTGCAAAGACCCTGAAGAAGCTGCAATGCCTGGACATGGAAGACGTGTACGATTTCAGCAGTTATCGGACTTTGAGAGAGATGGTCTAGTCGGACTCTGCGAGGCCGGGTGGTCGTATCGTCGTATTGCGGAGCGAATTGAACGGGAAGTATCGGTGGTGGTACGATTGTGGCGTAGATTGTCCGAGGAACATTTCCACACGAGAAAACGTGAAACCGGGAGTCACAGACATACTGATGAGCGGACCAATCGACGCAAAAGAAGAGCGGCGTTGTCAAGCAGAACATCCACTGCGACGCAAATCCGAGCTGCCGTTGCACCTGAGGTGACTGCGTTAACAATCCGCAACCGTCTACTGGATGCAGGACTACGTGCACGTGTGCTTCCGGCATGTGTTCCTCTGACTCCAGCCCACCGTCACGAACGGCTGCAGTGGTGTCACCAACGTCTGCACTGGGGAACGCAATGGCGATCTGTCGTGTTCAGTGATGAAAGCAGATTCAAATTAGTAGCATGCAGATAGCAAATTAGTAGCATGCAAATGCATTTTGCTAGTGATAAAAAGTTGTTCTAACAAAAGTTTCTAGTGGAAACATTTTGAATAATTTAATGTGAAATGTATCGCGCCACCACTGAATTGCGCGTGTGGACTATTTTAGACGCATACGAAAAGGAACAACTGCTTTCTGGAAACGAATGTTTCTTGAAAAGTACAAAAATTATGAAGACATTTTGGCACCAGTAGAAATATTCAGTATACGTTCCTTATCTACTTCTGCGTGTGAGATTAGGTTCAATTTCGTGAAGAGAATCCAGGGTGATTGGAGGGACAGTTTAAACTTACCAACATTGAATACTGTCTTGAGTACTGATGTTGAACGTCCGTCCGAAGACAAGTTCGACCCCAGGCCTGCTTTTTTTAAGGGGCATAATGAAAGGACCCGAAACACAGATGATGATAATCCATACGGAAAATAATTTGAGATTTTGAATTGTGTTCTTGAATTTTGTCAATAAAGTTAAATACAAAATGTTTTTTAAATATTTGCATTCGAATTAAATTGTTAGAATTTATCTGTTACGTCATGAAAAGGTGAGTTATATCTAAATATTTGTAGTATTTTCAGCATTACAGTGTATCATTTACAGGGGTGAAATCAAAATTTGTCATGATTCACTAATAGAGGGAGGCATGTTAAAGTTTATTTTGTATAATATTAAACTTTCCCTAATATTTAATGCAATTTCCTAATAAAAACTAAGGACAATAGCAAGTGTTGCTACTGCTAAAAAAATCAAGGACTGCTGACATTCTTCTAGGAACCAGAATAATGAATTCTAGTTATAGCTGAAACAGGTTCAATAGCAAACTTTTCCACGTAGTTCTTTTTTCTAGTCTCAGCATCACTTACTCATTTTTTATTTGTTATTCTTTTATTTTCGTTTAGGAGTTGAATTCAGTAGACCATAAGCAGTCTCTTTAATTTAGGGCAATTGGTTCAAGGGAAGAGAGAGAGCCAGTGCCGTAAGTCAAACTCGACGTCCATGCCTCACAGTATTCGAATGCGGACCCATTTCGGACGAATGATTACAAGCTAAAGCTTAGACAACTGCGCCACCGACGCGGACACTCAGTCATTGATGAAAAATAGAAAGATGCGACACAAAAGGGGTTTGGATATTTGTCGCTATGATAACGTGGCAGCACTGAAATGCATTTAAAAAACATTTCCAATGATAAAATGAATATATGAGCTTAAACCATTCTTGTGGGTCCAGTTATAAATGACTATATCAGTGTTCCTTCTGTTAGTTGGATAAGAAAAAAGAGGTTTTGGAATTTGTAGTCTCAATCATATTCTTTAGTACGGAGATCTGTAAAATCTGTTCTGCTGTTTGATGACACTGAATTCTGATATTATTGTGCAGTTGGTTTTCTGATTTTTTTTTTTTTTTACTTAAATAGTGAAAACCTATTTTAAGTTTTGTTGTTAACCCTGCATGATAGAGCCCGATGATACATATGGCAAACGTAAATTCGGCCTAAGAAAAGCTTTTGCTATTGAGTCAGCCAGCGTCGATACTTGCAAATGTGTCCCCAAACCATAAAAAATACGCTTTCCAAATATGTGCATAAATCATCAGTATGTACCTTAGGTAAGTTCATGTGACATCGCTATCTTCCAGCTGATAAATTTTGGCGTCATTCTATTTCTGGTGGAAACATGAATAGGAGGGAAGGAGCTGAACGGAAAAAAATGTTTGCTACATTCAACTATTCTTGTTACAGCGACAAATTCCCCACGTTTTACAGATAAAAGTAATTTCCAAGAGGTTAATGTTTCTAGCGATAAAGTTCAAAGTGTCTTCCAAACACAAGATGTGTTGTGGTTGTCGTTATAATGCTTCGCGCGTGTGTTTTGCGAGATTGCTTTGTTTCGAATGACAATGAAAAATTCTCGTTCGACGAATTTTACTTCAGTTTTTAAACATGAAATGGAACTTTAAGGATATTAAGTATTAAAAAGTTCATCTTGCAGCGCCCTATAGACTGATCGCGTCGAAATAATGCAATTCCACTTTAATCTCGAAAAACTCTTTATCTGTTGCTAAAGTTACAGCTGATTTGAAAGCTAATACTAATAACAGTCAATAATGATTATGCTGCAAACAATTCCATACAGTCAGCATAAAACAGCGAAATATGATGTATTTTATTCACTGAAACAGAGATATATGGGAACTGAAAACTTTGACACACTGAAAGCTTTTAGCAACCAAATCAAAGATATTTTGGTCGGCAGTACCTGACCTCCTGAGAAAAAGGAAGTTACAAGGTTATGAATAAGGAACCAGTTAGAACGGAAACACAGAAATAAATTAGGGACAGGAAGATTAGGATATGGTGGTTTGGGACTTTTCCGTTATATATGACAGGATGGGTAGCGACATGTACCAGAGCTGGGGTCCGGACTTATTATGAACCTCCTTTGTGAACGATAACATTTTATGAACAACAATATTCAAACCTTTGTTCAATCACATGAATAGACGTTCTGAGATATTCCTTTGCCTACTCTGTCTTATAAAATTTTACGAAAGACGGTTTCCATCACTCTTTTACACATACTCAATTCACAGAAAAATATTTAACATTTTCTTTCACTTAAAACAACAAATTTCTTAAAATATAATATAATATAATATAATATAATATAATATAATATAATATAATATAATATAATATAATATAATATAATATAATATAATATAATGTAATATAATATAATATAATATAATGTCTTTCAATCATTGAACTGTTAAAACAAAGGGATAAAAATTAATGGAGATTACTTAACTAACCTTCGCTTCGCTGATGACACAGTCGTCTTTGCAACTACCTCTTCAGAGATGCAGAGCATGATCCAAGAACTTATTAACAAGAGTAAAGGAGTGGGATTAAAAATGAGCTTTCAGAACACAAACGTGATGTGCAATGCTTTTACAAGAAACGACGATTTATCGATTGATGGAGAAAAGCTTGAGACAGCCGATACCAACATTTATCTTGGACAGCAGATATCAAGTGAGGGTCACATTGATGAAGATATTAATCCACGTATAAAACTTGGATGGAGAGCTTTTGGAAGAAACAATACAATTTTTAAGGGCACTATGCCATTATGTCTTAAAAGAAAAGTGTTTAATTAATGCATCCTGCCAGTGCTTACGTATGGAGTTAACTAAAGAAGACATACACAGACTACAGCAACTCAAAGAGGCATGGGGAGATGCATGCTTCGTGTAACCAGGTAAGATAAGAAGAGGAACTTGTGGAAAAGTAAAATGACAGGAGTGGACGACATCATGACCAGAGTAAAATCATTGAAATGGCAATGGGCTGGACATGTTGCCAGAAGAATGGGTCAACGATGAACAACCGAAATTTTATACTGGATTCCTAAGGACAGGAAGAGATCACATATGAGATGGATGGATGAAATTCGAAAATATGATTAAATGACATGGAGGAGACAGGCCCAAGACAGAAAATTGTGAAAGAAATTTTTGGAAACCTTCATCCAGCAGTGGATTAATAATGGTTAAGAATGTTGATGATGAATATAATATAATATACTATTCAGTCTCTTTCAAGTTATTCAACTGTATACAACAACAGAAATTTTATTTTGCAGTCAAAGAAAAATCGTCGTAATATGGTACCTCCATATAAATCTGCATTTCATGAGAAAGAAAAGTACTGCCTATTAAACTTTCTGCATGTGGATTAATTTTTTTAAAGAAGTTGTGAGGCTAAGTACGAATTTAATATACTTCAGTTTCTGCATAATTTAAATATTATAAATTGTTCCATGACAACGAAATTTAATACCGTCTGTGAGAACAAATTTCAGTGTTATAAGCATTTTATGTGATTCAACTTTCCCGCGAAATTATGAGATCAAACGGTAGTTAGATAATAAATTTTAAGAAAAAAACATCAGTGTGATAGATGGGAGTTCTTTCAGACTTAAACAAAAGTCTCAGCAAAAAAGGTAAACAATCAATTGATATGAAGTATTTTTACAAACTCTGGCAATAATTATGGAATCACCGCCGCACAAACATTGAGGCGCATAGTAGGGATCATGTAGAAAAGAGACGAAGGATGTAGTCTAAATGAAAACATATTTAAACAACACTGTACATCTGAGCTAAAGATAGCGCTATATGTAAAAGCTAGGCTTATGATTTTACATGCACCACCTAAATGCAGACCTCAGAGATATGCGAAACTCTCTCATGATTGAAAAGTGACGGCGCTGCGCGAACAATCCTGCCAGGAACCGGAAACTAGTGTTTTTCACCTAGACAGGATCAGTTTTGGGACATGTGTGGGTCTCCCGCCCCTCACGGGACCGGTACTTTACACCCTTCAGCCATGGCTCGTGTGTGCTATGTGCTAATATGCGGGGAAGACAGTAAAATATTTCTCATTTCTAGCTGGGAGGCCAGTTCGCCAACGCAAATTTTGTGACAAATGACCTTTAATGGTATCTAAGAAAGAAATACATGCACATTTATATGAGGGTTTCATGCAATCCCTCTCACAAGGAAGTCAATCACAATTATATTAAAAACACACACTACACAGAAAAATTTACATGGTCCGCAGGACTAGGGCCTGTGATGCGGTGATGACGCCGGGCTAGAGTCATCAGAAACAACTCGGTCATAGACCAACAAAACGCACTCCAGAGCATCTGAATCCTTCCACAAGCGATCAACCATAGTTGACACTGTTTTTAATCTGCTCAAGTTCCCGTTGCAGACTGGGACAGGTCTTAGTAAAGCTGGAGTGGGCGTCGTCCAACTTCAGCCGGAACTTGGCATTCGCAGCCGAGCAGTTGCTGCATTTAGGCGTGGTCACAAAATTGTGATGCTGGTGCGCTGCCACACCTATCTTCGGACTCATGGCAGGTGCTCGGGTGATGGGCGAAGCCGTTACAACGGAAGCATCTGACTTCACGCAAGAACTCTTTAAGACGGAGGACTGACCAACCCAAGTTCAATTTGTTTGTCTTCGTTAAGAGCTTGAAGGCATTGAAATCCACGTCGACCACCCAGTGACCTCGGCCTTAGGTCGTTCAAAAAGTAACGAGCACGTTATGCTGAAACATTCAGCACGTTATGCTGAAACACCTGCAATGTCACTTACGTGACAACGTGTCTTTACAGCGCCCAGCCAGATCTTTCTTGTAATGAAGGGTATACAGTTCAGACGTGTTTCTGTAACCCAGAATAGTTTTGTAACTGCAGAAAAGAGAAGCGCTAAAATTTTGCGTTCGTTTGCATAAAACTGCCCCAGATACGTACGAAATGACAAAAACTGCTTATAAAGAAAATGGTTTGTCCCGCGCAAGCGTGTTTTGAGTGTCACAAGAAATTCGTGCATGGTGAAGAGTGCTTGGAAAATTCGCCAAACTCCGGTTGCCGTTCGATATTGACAACAGTGTTTAACGTCAATACCATAGAGCCACTCCTGTGCGAAGACCGCCGGTTGACAATTGAGGAAGGAGCTAATAGGATGAAAATGTCAGTTTGTTCCATTGACGACACTGTGAGAAACCGGTCGTCAAAAAGTCGCTGCGAAGTGGATTCCGCACCTGCTCACGGATCCCCCTGCACATCATATTTTGCTTACCTAGCAGGTAATCTAAGATCTAGCCATCGAAATGATGGCTCACCTTCTGTTTAAAGCGAACAACGCGTCTTGTGCCTGCCACCTATTTTTTGCTTTAAAGCATGTTGTCCACTTGCCCAGCACTGTAAGGCAGATCGTTATCGTCCTTGAAATGTCAGAAATCACCTACGGCTGCAGACATGCGCCATGACAATGTGTACGAGAACTCGACTATAGATATGAGAACTCACGGACGTCAGTCTGCCGTTTCGAATGAGGCACAGGTCCGTGCATTCACCGATACTTATGCCTGCTCAGACACTGAATCCATGTCCGCCTAACACTGATGTTTCCTGCACAAATTCTGGGTTATTTAGTGAACCGCATTCCCTCCAAATAAGAACACGGTGTTTTTCAGACTCCTGATTGAATTTCGACTCCTCAGAGAAGAAAACTGGACACCACTGTTATTGTCCGCAGACACAATGTTTCTCAGACCAATTTCTACGGGAAGTCTTGTATCGTGCAGTTAAAAGGACACACAATTGGTCAATGTATACAGAGGTCGCTTTGGTGAAGGCGATTGCGGATGTTTTGGGTTGACAACTTGCACCTTGTTGGCACGAGATACTCCCGCTGGAGCTGAGCAGCAGTCTGGGGCCGGTTCTGATCCGCTGTTAATAACAGATAAATGTCGTCTCTTCCTGTAGTTGCCCGTGTACTTCGCTGCCCTCCATTAATTCCAACATTTTCCATATCCTGAAATCGTCGGGGACACTCAATTAGCTTCTTCTACCTCACGTATTGTCTAACCTGCCTCCTGCTTCCCAATAGCACTCCATACTGTTGATTCCGGCAAATCAATTTTTTTGAGACATTGTTTGAACCGAAGACATGAAGAAATGAAATGTCACGATAAACTCGACTTAATAAGGGAACTCCCGAAAAAGTTCATTTTTATCACCATCTGTAATTTTGCATCCTAACGTCACAGATGCTAATTTGCAGAGGGATATGCATCATTCGACTGTCTAGGTCACACTCTACTTGCGTTTTCCAGTTTTCAGAAGGATATAACACGACTGGTCACATAATATCCCGAAAGTCGTATTTTACTCTAATTATTTTGAGCAGGTGTATATATGTTTGACCTTTGAAACAAAAGACACTATGCATCTTGCAGTTTGTATAAAAACGGTAACTTTCAGATATAAATTTGAAATAAAATGTATATATTAAAAAGCTGATAAAGTTAATCGCTGATTCTCAAATCAAAAAACTAAAAAAAACGGCACTTGATTTAAGTTAGTGTATTCTAAGGGTGTAAATGTTCTTGTGTCTTAAACTTCGGACGATTAACAATCACCTCTTTAAAGCGTTAGTGTAATCAAATTTTATTACAGGTTGAGGGATATCGCTGTTGTAGATCTGTATGATGAGATGACCAGGTTACTGGAACTTTTCAATGTAAGAAATGAATTACTGTATGGCTCAATGTTTCCAATTTGAACTACATCTACACTGGTTTTCTCAGAATGGAGCGGAAAACTATTTTTAAGAATTCCGTATCTTGTGACCTTGTCCGTCATGAATATAGATCGATTCAGAACCTAAATGGTTTTATTTCAAAA
This sequence comes from Macrothele yani, assembly GCA_039090855.1. Classification (NCBI taxonomy): domain Eukaryota; kingdom Metazoa; phylum Arthropoda; class Arachnida; order Araneae; family Macrothelidae; genus Macrothele; species Macrothele yani. The sequence goes on from CM077016.1 coordinate 12,710,789, forward strand.
TTATTTGTATAAACAAAATTTTTACGTTTGTGTGGTTCGTTAAGCACCCTTATTGTTAAATTGCCTACTAATCGGAAACGAATTTTAAGGAAACTTAATGGGTTTTGACCGAAAAAGTAAAAAAAAAATCTTTCCTTTACCAAAAACACAAAAAAGGTGTTTCATCTACTATATATATATATATCATCATCATCATCATTGTCAACCATTATCAATCCACTGCTGGACAAAGGTCTCCCCAAGTTTCCTCCACAACGGTCTGTCTTGTGCCAGTCTCCTCCATGTCACTCCCGCATATTTACGAATTTCATCCACCGATCTCCCATGTGGTCTTTTTCTGGGTCTTTTCCTGTCCCTTGGAATCCAATCTAAAATTTCGGCTGTCCATCTATGGTCTGTCCTTCTGGCAGTATGTCCAGCCCATTGCCATTTCAGGGATTTAACTCTGATCATGATGTCTTCCACTCTCGTCATTTTTCGGATCCACGAGTTCCTCTTCTTATCTCTCCTGGTTATACCAAGCATGCACCTCTCCATGCTTCTTTGAGTTGTCTGCAGCCTTTGTATGTCTCTTTTAGTTAAGGTCCACGTCTCTGCACCATACGTAAGCACTGGAAGGATGCATTGATCAAACACTTTTCTTTTAAGACATAACGGCATATTGCTCTTGAAAATTATGCTGTTTCTTCCAAAAGCTCTCCAGGCAAGTTTTGTACGCCGATTAATTTCTTCATCAATGTGACCCTCACTTGATATCTGCTGTCCAAGATAAACATACGTATCTGTTATCTCCAGTTTTTCTCCATCAATCGATAAATCTTCATTTCTTGTAAAAGCATTGAACATCACTTTTGTCTTCTGAAAGTTCATTTTTAATCCCACTTCTTTACTCTTGTCAGCAAGTTCCTGGATCATACTCTGCAGCTCTGATGGGGTAGTTGCAAAAATGACTACGTCATCAGCAAAACGAAGGTGGGTTAGATAATCTCCATTAATCTTTATCCTTTTGTTTTCCCAGTTCAGTGATTGAAAGACATTTTCCAATGTGGCATTAAAGAGCTTCGGAGATATGGTGTCACCTTGTCTCACTCCCTTTCCAATTTTTATGTGTGTTGTATTTTCAAACAGCCGAATCTTTGCACTTGCATTTTCATAGATGTTATTAATAATATTAATGTATGCATCTTCAATACCGCAGGATTTCAGAGCTGTGGTAACTGCTGATGGTTTCACCGAATCAAAGGCTTTTTCATAATCGATAAAAGCCATGCACAATGGAAGTTCATATTCCCTCGCTCTTTCAATTAGTTCTCTCAGTACGTGGATATGATCTATTGTGCTGTAGCCACTCCTGAATCCAGCTTGTTCTCTCGGTTGACCCATGTCCAGTGTTACCTTCAAGCGGTGTGAAAGAACTTTAGTGAAGATTTTATAAACCACTGATAGGAGGCTGATAGGTCTGTAGTTCCTGAGATCCTCAATGTCACCTTTTTTATGTAGCAGGATCATTGTAGCATTGTTCCAATCCTCAGGAATCTTCCCTTCATTAAGGCATCGAGTGAAAATTTGGGCGAGTACTGTTTCATTTTCTCCACTTGCTTCTTGTATGATGTCTATAGTAATTCCATCTTCTCCTGGAGCTTTCCCCCGCTTCATGTTCTTGATTGTATGAGCAACTTCTGCTGGGAGGACTGGAAGAACTCTGGTACCTTTCATGATGTCTGGAGTACATGTATCATCCCTTTCATATAGTTTGGAGTAGAAATCTTTCACTCTTGTCAAAATTTCGCCTCTATTTCTTGTTATAGAACCATCTTCTTTTCTCAGAGCCATAATCTGTTTTCTTCCCTTACTGAGATGTCCCTTTGCTATCTTTAGGCTTTGGTTGTTTTCAATTGCTTTCCTTACTAGTTCACAGTTGAATTTTCTTACGTCTTCAGTGATACTTTTTCTTACTGTCTTGCATAGCTCTATATATTCCACTTTGGAAGTCACATCTTCTTTAGTTGTCCTCATCTCTCTTCTTTTTTGCATCAACATTTTGGTTTTTCCTGATAATTTGTTTACATGCAACTTGTTCTTAGACCCAGCTAATTTTGTTGCTGTTTCCATAAGAGCTTTGGTTACTTTTCTGTTAACTTCAGAAATATCCACTTCTTCCGATGTTAGGCCTTCTAAAGCAGAGAATCTGTTCTTCAGTTCCAACTTGAAAGTATTATGGTGTTTTTTAAGGTTGGTTATGTCAATACAATTTGTTTGTCTTATGAGCTTGCCACGTTCCAGTTTAGTGTTGAGGTGCATCTTACATCTCACCAATCTATGGTCACTACCTGTGTTGAACTTGTTTAGCACACTGCAGTCTTCTATGACGAATTTTTTGTTACACATAATAAAATCAATTTCACTTGTCGTCCCAATTGGATGTCTCCATGTCCATTTCCTGTGTGGCTTTTTCTTGAAAAAAGGAATTCAAGATGAAAAATCCTTCTGCCTCTGCAAACTCAACGAGAGTATTTCCACGCTGGTTTCTGTTGCCGTGACCGAATTTACCTACTGAAGTTTCATTCTGTTGCCGGTGCCCTATTTTTGCATTGAAATCTCCCATAATTATCTTCAAGTGCTGCTTACCTTTGTTATTTAGATGACGAATTTCCTCATAAAATTCTTCAATTTCTTCTTCAGGATGACTTGTGGTGGGTGCATAAGTTTGAATAATCTGAGCCTGGTATCTTCTCGATAGTTGGATAACGAGTCGTGCAGCTCTGTAAGAGGAACTTTCAACTTCTACCACTTTATCCTTCAGTTTCTTGTTTATTATAAATCCAACACCACTAGTTCTGCCAGTATCTGTCCCACGATAATAGAAGAGATGTCCACTTTTCAGTTCAATGAGATCTTCTCCTTACCTCACTCAGCCCGACGATGTCCCTCTTGATCCTTTGTAGTTCCTCTTCCAATTCAAGAAGCCTTGAATCAGAAGATAGGGAGCGTCCGTTGTAGGTAGCCAAGGTCAGCATCAAATGGCAGCCTAGTCCGGTCCTCCGGGGATTCTTAGCACCCTCTGCCTTCATGTCGCACTGGCCGCTGCCTTGGCCAGGTACATTCCAGCTGCCGGAGACTGAGGGCCAAGATTTAAGTTGTAGAGTCATTTTGGAGGTGTTTGGTCATAACTCACCACGCTGGCCAAGCGGGTTGGTGAGTGTATGATAGCATTTCCTCTGATCCCGATGGTATAGTTATACCGCTATTTGCGGTCGTCAGAGCCCCTTTAGTGGGAACAGGATGCACCACGAGAAGGCGGGGTTGACATTTGTCAAGGAGAGGCTGTGATGTTACGCATCTCCTGACCTTATATATATATATTTATAATTCTGTTGAGATTAGCTGAAAATGAGAAATGTTTGCAAAAATTCTGTGTGTCTTTATTATTTACAATTATAATACATCAAATTATTTTTCTACTTTGTCTTGAATCGTCTGAAGCGTTAAATGCTTTATGCTGTCTTCTATGTTGAATCCTATTTCTGGGCCGTACTGAAAAGCAAAATGTATCTTAAGCCAAATGTTTCTCTTTTGAACTCTTTGAGACGCCCTTGTTTCATCTCGATGCTTCAAAGAAGAAAGATAACATGAAAAGATAAATTTAAATTTTCCTTTCAGAACTGTGCTCATCGGTTATTATATTTTTATTCTGAACAAAAATGTTATGTGCCGTTCTCTTTGAAGTTCCATGTGTTCTGAACTGATGCCACTTAGAAAAGTTGATTGGATGGGAATAAACGGACAAAATATAATAGAACACTCCTAACATGTCCCCTTTAGTGATACGGTCTCCTACGTAATTTCAGCTTCTTACAACAAATTGAACCCAAACTACCGTCTCTTAAGCAAACAAAGAGAGAAGCTTATCAAATACACAAGAACCAAAGATTCAAACTTTTAGGCAAAGACTCAACATTTCTAACAGGGTTTAGGACTTCTTACCCATACCAAGATTTATTGGCCTGAAAGATCGCTGCCTGCAGATTTGTCAGACGGGAAAGACGTAACGCCGTCTTGAAAATAGGAATGAAAATGTCTTCAACAGGAACGATTATAATGCAAAGAAGCTGAAATTGTGGAGTAAAGGTATTGCCATTAGATGAATGTTGATTAATAAAGAGAGATACAGCAGAAGGCGAACTGTAAAATATTTTATAAATTGCAATTTATACCTTGAAAAGAAACTTTAGATCTAGAAATATTAAAGTGGCTTTGATCTCCTAAGTGTTGACCCATATTAAAATGTTTTTCTCTTGTGGAAGAAAATTATATTTTAAAATCAGTGATAATTCAGGACTGTGGTAATTTCTTGAACGCACAAACCTTTTTTGTTCATTAGTATTTTTCTAACGCTGAGAAATCTAAAAAAGCATTTGACATTGTTTTGAAAAACATTGAAATACCTCCATTATTATCAAATTCCACTGAAATCATCAGCATCTGGTTTAGAATAATTCGTTTGAGGCCTCGAGATATATAAATCCGATAATAAGGCTTCATGCATTTCACGAAGCCACATTTCACTCAATAGGAAAGTGATATGAAAAAAATGTTCTGTATTATTATTCCGGGTTCAAATCCAGAAAATCGATCTATGGTTCATTGTAAATTTCAACTCACGCAATATTGTGAAGTTGCTTTCAGTACTTCTTTCACTGATTGCGAAGCAGAAGAAACTTATCTGTTCTACCTCCCAAAAATTGTAGAATTACAGGTAATTGAAGAATATTGTAAGATAAAGCATGGCCTCCAAATGAACTTAAGAAACAACCTTTTTGATCTATACTTTTTCTTATGCTTTGATTTCATATTTATTTTTATTGCGTGATGTACTCCGAAAAGGGAAATGAGTATTTAATGTGGCAATTGACACGTGGTTACACTTTTTCAAAAGACATGACATTTTATTTATGTTTCTCAGTTGCAGGAACTATCCGTTTTTAAAACTACCGCTTAATTCAGATTCAGTATTTTGTTGCTACACTTTGGCAACTGCCTATACGATTTACAGAAAAAGAAGTATTTTTGTCCTCTTCTTCTCAGAACATTGAAAAAGTCATTACATTTATTATAATGGCGAATACAGGCAAAATTATCATATGTACCCAGCTTTTGTGTCGAAGTCTTTTGGTTTCCGGAGAATACATTATAAGCATTTCTGAAGATAGCTCTCGGAATATCAGCGGTTAAATGATTTTTATTTTTACCATAAGGTTTTGCGTTCTGTCAGTTATATATTTTATTATGTTCTCCTGTTTGGGGTGGGAGGACTATAGTTAAAGTAAAAATTGGCACTTGTAATTGATAATGTAATCATTGTTCTTACGGTGAATGTCCAGTGAACTTTGTGAAATCCGAATTATGCGATACAGCTGTTAAAACAGCTTTTCAAAAGACATGAAACTTCTTCACGAAGCCTTCCGTTTCGTCCGGAGTATCCACAATATTTGAGTTCTTTCCTTCAGTGGCACATTCAAACTGTTTAGTTTGTCAAAAATATCCGGCAAATAGGCCAGTGTTGCTACAAATTCTACATTACACAAATGTTCTGCTAAGTCCGTTTTCCGAAGCAGAAAAGCTCTAATTTCATCATGCAACTCGAAAAGACGCTGCAAAACGTTTCCACGTGACAGTCTCCTGACTTCATTATGAAAAAGCAGATGCTTTTGTTCAGATCCCATTTCTTTACAAAGTTCATTAAAGCAACGACCCTGCACTGCCCGAGATTTGATGTGATTAACAATCTTAACAGCATTCGTAAGAACACTATGTACATCAGGTTGCATTGTTTGTCAGCCGAAGCTTCGCGATGTACAATGAGTCCATTTTACTGCCCAAGGTACAGATTTCACTCGAGTAACAATGTCCCTATTCTTCTCTGGCATAGCTGCAGCTCCGTTGAAGCATAAACCCATACAATTAGTCCAAGTCAGATATTCAGCACAGACAAATTCGTTAAGTACATAAAATATATCTTCACAGGTAGTTGTTGTTGGAATCGTTTTACAAAACAGTAAACCCTTCCTATTTCTTTCCCTGTCATATCTCACTTAACATACACTGACGGAAAACAATCACAACACCACGAAAAAATAGTTGTAGAGGAATAAAATGACGGCAATACATTTGTATAGGTAACATATTTAATCGATTAAGGTTTCAAGATCACAGCTTAATGTAAGCGCGAGAAGAGTTATTTTAAATGCGAAATGCTAGTACATTAATAACCGTTGTAACCGCCAGAATGTTGAATGCAAGCACGCAAACGTTCATGCATTGTGTCATACAGGTGCTGAATGTCAGTTTGTGGGATGAAGTTCCATGCCTGTTACACTTGGTCGGTCGATACAGGGACGGTTACTGCTAGTTGGGGGTGACGCTGGAGTTGTCGTCCAATGGTGACCCATACGTGCTCGATTGGAGAAAGATCTGGTGATCTAGCAGGCCACGGCATCATGTCGACACTCTGTAGAGCATGGTGGGTTACAACAGCGGTATGCGGGCGAGCGTTATCCTGTTGGAAAACACCCCTGGAATGCTGCTCATGAATGGCAGCACAACAGGTTGAATCACCAGACCGACGTACAACTGTGCCATTAGGGTGCGTGGGATAACCACGAGAGTGCTCCTGCTGTCATAGGAAATTGCTCCCCAGACCATAACTCCTGGTGTAGGTCCAGTGTGGCTCGGCCGCAGACAGGTTGGTTGCAGGCGCTCACCTGCCCTTCTAACCAACACACGGCCATCACTGGCACCCAGGCAGAAACTGCTTTCATCAGAAAACACAACAGATCTCCACTCCGTCCTCCAATGAGCTCTAGCTTGACAGCGCTGACGTCACAAAAGGCAGTGGTTTGGAGTAAGTGGAATGCACGCTACAGGGCGTCTGGCTTGGAGCTGTCCTTCAAGTAACCGATTTGTAACAGTTCGTTGTATCACTGTGGTGGCAACTGCAGTTCGAATTGCTGCCGCAGACGCAGTACGATGCGTCACGGCCATACGCAGTACACGGCGGACTTCCCACTCAGTAGTGCCACATGGCAGGCCAGAACCCGGTCTTCTTGAGGCAGTACCTTCCCTTGACCACCGCTGCCAACAATCATGCACAGTGGCTACTATCCTGCCAAGTCGTTCTGCAATATTGCGGAAAGAAAATCCACCTTCTCGTAGCCCTATTACACGACCTCGTTCAAATTGCGTGAGCTGTTGATAATGGCTTCTTCGTCTTCTTAAAGGCATTCTTGACTAACATCAACACACTACGTCGAATCTCAACGATAACTAACGCTCACGAACGTTACAGCGCGTATTTACAGTAAACCTGCTTTGCATGTTCCGAGGGGCACTACTAGCGCCACACGTATGCGCCGAGCGGGAAATTTGCATAGACGTCATCTTACAGATGTACTCTCACAGCCTACCAACTGTCGTTTATCTAACACAACCCCTTCTTGGGGTTGGGATTTTTTTCCCGTCAGTGTATAACCTGGGCCTTTGAAGAAATATCGGTTGATTCATCGAGTTGCAACGCGAATATTTGACTTTCTCCTACTTGTTGAATTAACTGCGATTTCAAATCCATAGCCAAGTCATCGACCGCCGTGAAACTGTATTATTTGACAGTGGAATAATTTGTAATGCCTTCGCAGCTGCCTCTCCATTCTAAATGCGACACTTTTCTACGGCTGCCGGAAGCAACAAACGCTTGGCATACTGTGTGGTTTCTTATATTTTCCGATTTTCATAACCACAACATAAGAAGCTTTCAACGCCTTCAGCCACACCTTAGCTTCTTTTTACATAACAGTCTTCTGTCGTTTCAATTCCACCTCTTTTCAAACAAAAAACTCACGATCCTTCTGTATATAATATTCATGCATAGTTTCCAGATTCTCTTAAGTTTCTCAGATCTAAAACTTTTCTCACAAATCGCAGACCTGTTAGTTTTCGCACTCACAGATCTGTTTTTGCAGGTCTGTAATTGGCAAGAACTTGAAAACAACTGACACACTGAGGCTGTTGAACTCCGTATTTATTTTCTACTGAGAAAAGGAAACCCGAACTGGATAGAACTTGCGTCATATTGCCTTCACTTTTTCTTTTCTTTATCCGGGGCTGTACTTGTGTCGTTAGTAGTAATCCTTCTACTATTACTAGGTTCACTTTGGTCTGCAGATTCTGCATTACTCATAGTTCTCGTCAAATAGCGGTCCATTCTCAATGTCAAGTAGATTAGTTTAGTTCTAGATTAAGTAAAATATATTGCAACAGTCACAACGAACGTTATTTGCGCAATGATAGAAAACAAATGAGAGTGACTGAAAAACACCATGTGCGTACGGAGGACCATCAAATAGTGTTTGGAGTGGTGTTTGTTTTCATCTACGTACAGTGAATAACATAGCGCGCAACGGCTCTCGCCTCCCCTGCAGGTGCTCCTCGGCGCCCAAGGGAGGTGCGCCTCACTGGTTGGGAACCTAGGGACAAGAGCGTTAATTTTCAGTAGAAATAACAAGATATATTTTTGGCTTGAAATATGCACCAGCTCACGAAAATAATGAATTGGACGTAGTATCAGTACCACCGTGTATTCTCAGTACGTAGTACCATCAAAATCTAGTGGTATGTCAAATATTACGAGTAGTCCACGAAATACTATTTATTAAACAACAGAATGAAAATTCAAACCAAAAACAATCCTGTGTTGCTCTTTTAAAGTATATTACTGATGAACAGCTTTATAAAATAAAACTGATCAATAAGACTAATGCTGAAGTAAATAACCATTATATTTGATTTTTTAAAATGTAGACACAGCTGAATCGGTCTGAATTGTTGTCTTTCTAAAACCAAAGCGTTATATAATAACGCAAGGAAATGTACACCCACTATATATAAGATAATATAACTATATTAGTTATCCGAATTTGTTGGTCTCATTCTCTCCCGCTGATTACATGACAGCTTCCTTTCGTTCTCGAATCAGAAGGACATTCGACATCTCCTTCTAGGCAATGCGAATTAAAAACGTCATCGAATTGACCACTGTGCCAGGATACGATCGGAATATGATACATAGATATATCGAAAGAAAAAGAAAGACGCTTGGCAATATTTCTGTGCAGCGGCTACGCTATCTGGGCTCTATTTCTTACGCAACAAATGTTTCCTATTAACTGTAGAACGCGCGCAGAAAGATTAACTGCGGTGTCGGCATGAGATCTATGACATCTTTATATGCTATGGTTAAGCGAAATACTGACAAGCTCCCACTTTCAAACAATGCAGGTTTTATGCAATCCCTCTATTATATCCGGATAGCTCCAAGCGATACTACATTGGGATGACCAAATGTTCATTTGGAATTAGAGTCAACCAGCGCAAGAAGGACTGAGAACGGCAAGTTAACCAGGACCCTTATCCAGATAAGACCAGTTCAAGTCCGCCGATCCCATTTGGGATGACAATAGAAAATAGCTTCCTGCTCTACTCCTAAATCCACTGCCATTCGGGAAACATTATAGATCATTACCAATGATTAGTCCTGCGATGATACCGTCTTGCTAGGGTTATCACGAATTTGGAACCAATTCTTCAAATAATGAATGGCTTTTGTTTCCTCCAAGGATTCCGAGTGCAAAACGAAAATGATGCCTCGTGTTTTTATTGAATAATTACATACACATCTCTTCGTATATTGTGAAGTCAAGTCATTTCGTTTAAATTGTTGAAGAGTTCTATTATCCAGTTTGCTGTCTACATTCCTCGAAAAAGCTATCTGGTTGATGTGCGAAAGTTTGTAAACTTTGATTTTAACTACGCCAATAAAGTCGGGTAACTAGTATAGTTATACTATCTTTTGCAAAGCGTTATATACTTACTCTAATTACCAAATTATGTCCAGATGTTATTAATCTACGTGGAAGGTTGGGAACATCTGCACCACTACGGAATTCTATATAAGATTTTGAGAATGGTTCACAACGCTGTCCACTAAATGTAGGTGTCCGCTATTAGGAAGTCCCAGTAAAAGAAGTTTCCATGAGCCTGAAAACGTTAATAATGAGAGCAGGTTTATGGAACACTAAAAGGTGACATTGATGTTTCAGGGAAAACATTTTAAACGGAAAAAAATATATTCGACGTAACAATCACATGAAAATAACATACATACTAAAGTGTTATTACAGCTAAGAACTCACCTAAAATACTGTTGTGCTAGTATAGAATTCGAATGAGTCCATCCAAATGAACATCGGAACAGCAAATAGTTACAAAATTACTATAATAACGCGATACACTCTAGTTAAGGAATGCTATGCAGTAATAGTTCATTGTAATCCGAAAGGAAACAAAATACGGTAAGAAATGAAACCGTTGTGAAATATTACGCCAGCTTTTTTTCAGTACTCTCTGCCTATTAGTTTATGGGCAAACATCGATGCTGATTTAATAACGTAGATATTGTTTCCTATAAACGTCCTTCGTGAAAATAAATAAGGTACAAGTATAGCAAAATTAAGTAAGAGCACAAGTATAGACACATCCAATACATTGAAACCGATTTTATTTACATTTTCCACCAATCTGTTTATTAAGGGTGAACAGCATGGCGAAACATTAAATTTGTTTTTAACAAAGTGCGATTGTTATCATTCTCTTTGAGTAATGTAATGCTTGCAATAATACACTGGCGTGCAAAAATTAGGGACGAGACGGTTTTTCGAATGTAAGGTCGTGCAGAAGTGCTACACATCGACTCAAATCATACCATAAGATCCCCAAGATGTAATAATATGGGAGAAGTAAGCAAAACCGTCCAAACAAGGAATCCAAAGGATACAAAGGCACTTTATTGAAAACGTAGCTTCGAGTACAACTGGACAGAAAACAGAAACGTCCATGTGACAGGCGGCTGCCAAGAAAAATCCAGTCTTTAGTGTTGGATATGATCACCCCTGACTGCGTTGCAGGATTTACAACGTCTGTCAATGTTGCGGACGAGGTTTTAAAGGAGCTGTTGAGACATCGCGGTCTATTCCTCTTGTAGCGCCAATCGCAACTGCGGAATCGTTGCTGGCGGCTGGTGACGTGCTGCCAAGCGTCTCCTAAGAAAGCCCCACACGTGTTTAATTGAAATTGGGTCCGACGACCTTGCGAGCCAATGCATGCGTTGAATATGTTCACTGTCCAGCAACTCTACGACAGCCACTGTACGATGAGCTGTAGCGTTGTCGCCCATGAAGAGGAACTCAGGACCCACAGCACCTCTAAACAGACTCACGTGAAGCAGCAGAACATCGATACAATAGCGGACACCAGTGACTGAACCTCCTTGGAAGATGTGGAGGTCCGTACGGCTACCAAGCATGATACCGCCCCAAACAAGAACTCCGCCACCCTCAAGCAGGTCACTTTCGATGACGTTGGAATTGTGATTGCATGTTCCCTGCTCTTTCCAGATGTGTATACGTCCAGAACCGCTCGTCAGACTAAATCGGCTCTCATCCGTAAAGAGAACTCGATCCCATTGCTAATGTGTCCAGTTCTTGGGCTCCTGGCACCACAGAAACCGACGTCTCCGATGAGCAGGCGTTAATGGCACACACCGTACTGGTCGTCGTGCAAATAGACCACCTTTGTGGAGCCTCCTGGCCACGGTAATACATATAACGGACGTCCAGTTTTATGTTGCATGTGCCTTGCGATTTCTCCCGCTGTCTGCCGTCTGTCTCTTCTCGCCTGTACGAAAATATACCGGCCGCCTGCCGCCGTGATTCCTCGTGGACGACAAGTTCTGCTAAACTCTCGGACAGCTGTTCCTGTCGTTTGAAATGCTCTCCATGCTCGTAAAACGATGCTGTGAGCGATCCCGAACTCTTCGGCCACACTAGTCACACTTCAACCTTCTTCCAACTTCCCAATGACGCGACCTCGGGTAAAGGCATCCAGATGTCGTCTGCTGGATTGCCTGTTGGCCATATCACAAGGTGGCAGCAACTCGACGTCGTTCAAACCGATGTACACCGTGCAATAGCTTTCACCGAAATGCTGGGCGTACACCGCCCGTGTGCTTTATACCCTTCCGACACCTCACCTCCCCCCCTCTACATCATACTGCCTAAATGAGCATGGCCTACCGTACCGGACCCTAGTCTATCTCCTAAGTGTCTTTCGGTCCGTTCTGCCAGCTCGTTTCGCTGTTATGCTAATTTCCCCTCTTCTTCCTTAATTTTTGCCCACCAGTGTATGTTACCAAGGGATATCCGCACAGTACGAACAAAGCCATTAATTTTTACTATGAGAAACAGAGCAGTTGTCGCAGAACATATGAACCTTTCTAAAAGCTGTTATTTCTTCCGAATGATTATTGTCGTCGACCTGTCAGCAACCACCGATACTACAAACATTTTACTTGTTTTCTGGCTTCCAAACACCTACGCACAGGAAGCACATGAAACGTTCATTCATTGTTGCAGTTAAAGCTAACAATTTTCTGAAACTTTTTATACACTTACTTTATTTTTCTAAAAAATTACTAAACGTAAAAATTCAAATATTAGAATTAATCTTCAAATACGATGAATGTATCTTAACTTAACAATAATATACTTAAAAAACATAGATTTCCCATATTCAAATGATAGAAATAAGTTTTCTGTGTCATGAAATATCTAGAAAGTATTCACTTTAGGGTAGAACCATGAATAGTATCTCTTCTTTTAGGAGATACACAATACGCTGCTCATAAAATCTAAATTCAGTTCGGCAAGTACATAATAGGTATTGCATTTATAGGTAAATGAATTGAAGCAGCCGCATCACTGGTGCAAAAACGATGTGAAGGATGTGGAAACAGAGATATTTGGAGATATCAACACATTACAATGCCGACTTTCTGTGGAAAGATTGGACCATCATATTGACCTGTACAAGAAACTTTCTTTCCACTTGTTTCGGATTTGGCGAGCACCTACTTGTTTGAATGATAAAAGAGGTCTCTCGTTTTTAAGTTAAAATCTGTTGCTGCGGAGCAAAGCCATTAAACTGGCGCGTTGCCCATTCCTGTTGTCAGTTTTGAGTCCAGGCCTGAGCTGAAAATAGTTGAAGACGGAAATGTCTAAGCGCTCATATTCACGAATGGCCATGAAGCTGCTGTATATTAACAAAGATGTTTTATAGTGTCAGTAAGATATTTTCGTTTTACCATGAATTCAAATTATGCGGAAATAAAATATGTGAATAAATTGACAGGCGAAAAGGCAAAAGCCAAATTTTCTGAAAACAATGTCTTCATTTTACTTCACAAAACGTGACGGAGGACATTTTGTAAATTAGACGGTAGCCCACGATTTCAGTGTGTGGGCGGGTTCACCGTAGAAGAATTACAGAAATTGTGTTTTGGCATTGTCAGTATTCCTACTAAGATTATATCCCCGTGGACACGTGGATTTTAAAATGTCTGAGGAACGAAGCGTTAACACGGTGCACAGCATAATGCGATAATTACAAATTGTTAAGATTCTATCGTGTAAATTATTTGCTAGAACTGTTTCTAAAGGCATCTATTTTAATTTCCATTGCACTTCTAGCAATACCTTGAAGATTGACCAGCACGTACGGTCAATCGCGAGAAACCTTTGAGCACCGCGATATTACGAATTTCTTGAAAATCCACAACTCATCGGATATGAGCATCTTTCTTGCGCGGAACAAACCAGTTGTGTAGTGAACTGAGTAAGTAGAGTGAAAAGGAAGGTTCATAGTGAGAAAGGAGTTATTACTCACTATTTGGTTCAAATTCTTTAGGTATGCGTAACCTTGATTGCAAATTGATTATCTTCAGCTTCAACTTAAGCATGTGACACGATAGTTCTCTTTCAATGTACCAAGCAAATAGAGATCGGCTTGTTTTTTAAGCAATAGAGACCTTGACTGTAAATCGTTTATTAGAATGTTTGCCAAGGAGCAAATGACTCCATCTTCTTGATGACCTAGCAGTATAGGACATGATAGTGAATAAGTCTTAATATGAATGTTCAAATTCTTCCTTCGATTTACGTCGGCGATCCACAAGTTATAGACGAGTATCTTTTATTGGTTTCACCCATATCGCCACTGGAGAAAATGAACTTTGGTATTCCTGAGCTTTGATTGATTTGGTTTCAATTCTACTTTTTATTATAGACGTTAACGTAATTTTTTAAACTAGAAATATCCTTTGTTACATGCCACGTAGTACATGGTGAGAGATGAGTTATGTTGCTTTAATTTTAAAAATGAAAAAAGCAAAGTGTTGTATATTTTTCTTGATATCCCAATATTTCGGAAAATAAGATATCGGGTGGAAGTAAAATTGATTATTTTTTTTTTAGGGAGTTTTTTTTTTCAGCGAGTTTTACTTTTGGAAATGATGTTGAACCTTTTCTCTTGTTATTCTGCTTGATAAAATTTGCTGGATCACATTGCTTCTTCATCGTTTTATAAGAGATCACTGTAGTTGTTTCCAACATTCAAATTTCTGCCTGCAGCCAGAAGGGAGGAGTTAACACAGGGTTACGAAAATTAACTGAAATCAACACGAATAAATATATTCGTTGTCAAAGTTGTAAATCGAGGACCGCTTAAACGAGTAAACTTGCGCATCTGATAGTGTTGCGTTCCAATTTCGATTTGTTTCGGAAAGTGGAAATTTCGAACTCAACGTTTCCGTATTCTTCAGATATGTACATTCCACGCAAAATGTTTGAATTTTTGTTGGCATAACACATAACGCTTTTCTTATGGACGTCAACTAAAGTTTATTCCTTCTGGCTTTTATTTCATACTGGAAAAAATTCTTCATTTCAAAATCGTATAGCTTATCTGGCAGTGTTCGCGATCTTTACTTTTGATATGCATTTTTGTGTTTTCGCTGTTATTCTCAATTAGAACGTTTTAATGTGCCACATAACTTTTGTTTTTGTTTTTGGAATTAATAATTGTTTATTTGTACAGAGTCTAATGAACCAGAAAATTTTGGCCACTACATGGAAGGAACATACATGTTGGTGAAAATATTATAGTGTGCTAAACAAAGAGAAGCTCAAATTTTTTTATTTCAAATTATGAAACTTGTTTTCAGGGATCCGGTTGCAACGCTTTTGTCAGGAAAGTGGGCAGTTCGGTTTTATATTACCATCTGAACTTCGTTCCAAAGCTTCGCATCATGCATATGATATCCGATATTTAGCTCTATCGCCAATAGTGAAGGAGCTCGTCACTACATTTCAAGTAAGTGACGCCTTCTAAATTATGGAAAATAATATAAGATTATAAGATTTATAATATTCAGAAAACTTCTCGTGCACCAATCAAACACAGCATCTGTAAAGCAGAAACAATATTTCTTGCCGAATGTATTGCTGGGTGTGAAGTGATCAATCGGTGAATACATTAGACTTCAACTGCGAGTTCCGAATCAAGCCATGATCTGCAGATACGTGTAATACGCCTCAGATGTCAGGTTGGTATGGTGCTTTCCATAAATTACGTCCGAGTTTACAGGTGGAGGAGGGTTCCAGACAACCAGACCAAATGTGACATGGGGAGAGGTGGGTGGTTTAGTGATTCGGACGTCCAGCGGCAAAAATATAGTGCATGGTATTTCTTAGTTTTCTTTTGTCTTTTTTAACATGTCTTTTGTAAAAAAAGATTGTGCTTACGTTATCGGTTTATCCGCCCCTCCGTCTGTAAACACGATATATCTGCAACTAATAGTCCGATTTGAAAAATTGATTTTGCATTATGAAGCTTGAAATGTGCGAATGATGATCCTTTTTTTCGTTTCTTTTTAAGATGCAAATTTTGCCGCTTGAGGCCGTGAAAGCAAATGATATCGAATTCAAAACCCATTCTATTCCATAATTTTGCTTCTAAACATCCAATTAAAAAAATTATTTCACTTTTCTATTCCATTTGTGTCGAAAGATTACTTTAGGTACAGTCGCTTTTCCAAGTTACGCATAGTTGCCCTGCTAGGGGGCGTAAAAGCAAATTACTTTTCCCAGATATCTCTGCTTCTAAAACTCAGATTCGAAAAATGTTTCCTTCAGGGGACACAGCTCGTGATGGGAAATATTTTACATATAATTTCTAATTTTTGGTATAAAATGGATTGACCACGAGGGGCCTAAGATTTGATTTCTGCTTCTGATGTATTTGCAGCAAAATTTGAGATTCGAAAATCTGCATTGAAGAAACTCTTTCGTCGACGAATTCTACTCACGTAGACAAACCGTTTTGGAATGTTTTCTTCTTAAAATAATGTATGGTTTTTCCGCCAGAAGGCGTAGATATGTATCTTGTTTTTGTCGATATCGCTGCTTCTAATGGTCCGATTTGACAAATTTTTTCTTTGTTGGGCAGAGTTTCCAGTGCGAATTGTTTCTAATATAATTTCAAAATTTTCAAGTAATTCATGGGCAATAAAGCTCAACTGCGCTTTCCCCGATATCTCTGCTTCTAAAATTCCCATTTGAAAACTTCTTTCAGCACCGGGTACAGCTGCTGACGGAAAAGTTTTTTTCTGTTGCAATTTCTAATTTTTTATAAAATATGGTTTGACCACCAGGGGCGTAAGCGTTAAAGTTCTGCTTCGTAGGTATTTGAAGCAAAATCTCAGACTCTAAACACCGATTAACAAAATTATTTCGTGGACCGATACCGCCAATGTCGATAAACATTTGAGAACATATTCTTCTTAATATAATTCATGGTTTCTCCATTAGAGGGCGTAGACGTCTATCTTATGTCTGTCATTATCTCTGCCTTTTAAAGTCGTATTTGAAGAATTCTTTCTTTGTTAAACAGTACTTCCGGTATAAAATGTTTCTCATATAATTTCAAATTTTCAAGTAATGTAGATACTTTACGCTAGAGGGCGTAAAGATGAATTTCCTTTTCCTCAATATCTCTGATCGTAAAACTTCGATTTGAAAAATTCTTTCTGCATCGGCTACAGCTCCTGATAAGAAATATTTTGCATGTAATTTTTATTATTTGATAAAGAACGGTTTGGCCACCAGTGGGGCGTAAGCTTTAATTTCTGCGTCTGATGTACTTGCAGTAAAATCTGAGCTCCTAAAACTCAATTGAAAACATTCTTTCTTGGACCGATACAGCTCACATCGAAACACCTTTTGAAAACACTTTCTTCTTTGAAAATGCGTGGTTTTCCTGCCAGAGGCGTAAATGCATATTTTTTATTTGCCGATATCTCTGCTTCTAAGTTCCTGATTTGAAAATTGCTTTCTCCGTTGGAGAGCTTTTCCGCTACGGAATGTTTTCTATGTAATTTGAATTTTTTCTTAACGCACAAGTCTGCCACCAGAAAGCGTCAGATAAAGTTTTCGTTTACAGCAATATGTACGGGATAAAAACCCGACTGGAAAACTTCTTTCTTCGGTCAGATACTACTGCTTTCCATACCAGTTCCATTGAGTTTGAATAGCTTTTGCAAATGTAATTCGCATCAGAACGGATTCAAAAGTCTTGCTCATCACACCCGACAAGTCGGTGTTATCTTTCTTTTTTTATTTTTATTTTGATAGGTAAGAAAAAGTATAAAATACACTGCTGGCCACCCAAAACGCAACACCAAGAAAAAAGCATCCGATTGGCCTGAAATTCGCAGTATCAGTCAACCGCGAGAGGACATGAAAACGATTAGCATTGCAGGGCATATGCAAATCATGCGCGGCCGGCACGCCACCGAGAAGCACTATAAAAAAGGGTACACATTAGGCAGGGTGTCAAAATTGGAAGTGTGTTGTGCTGCCGGACCTGTACGTTGGAAGCTTCCTGATGCCTCGTCGCAGAATGCGGCACTCATTCCAGCACGTTTCGGAGTTTGACAGAAGACGAATAGTGGCTTATCGCGACAGCGGTTTATCGTAGGCGGACATCGGCGCCCGTGTGGGACGACATCCATCCAATTGAGGCGAGTATGGATTCGGTGGGTGCAGGAGGGTCGGACGTACCGACGTGAGCGATTGGCGGAGCAGCGGCACACCACCGAACGAGAGGACCAGCATGTTGTGTGGCGGGCATTGACTGCTCGCACCGCCACATCACGAACGATAGCGCAGCAATCAGGGTGTGTTGCGCAACAACCTGTGTCAGCGCGTACCGTTCGACGTCGTCTTCAGGAGCGGGGCCTTGTCGCACGGCGCCCATTGCTCCTATTACCACTGACGTTACACCACCGGCTAGTGCGGCAGGAATGGGCCGTTAAACGCTGCACCTTTACTACGGAATGGCACGACATTTTCTTCTCCGACGAATCCCGCTTCTGCCTGCAACACCACGATGGTCGGATCCGCGTGTGGCGGCACCGCGGCGAGAGACTGTATGACGCCTGCATTATGCATCGCCATACCGGTCCGTCGCCCCGCGGTATGGTTTGGGGCGCAATTGGATATGACGCCCGCACCCCTCTGTTACGCATCGCCGGTAAACTCAATAGACATAGCTACATCTCCGACGTTTTGGAGCCTGAAGTTCTTCCTTACCTGCAGGACCTGCCAGCGGCTACTTTTCAACAGGACAATGCGTTCCCGCACGTGGCACGCATCGTGCAATTATTCTTCACGACCCACCAGGTGTCACTGCTACCGTGGCCCACCTGTTCTCCCGATATGTTGCCCATCGAACACGTCTGGTCACTGATCGGCAACCGAGTGGCCCGGCAAGCACCACCCGCGGCTACGCATGATGAACTGTGGCAACGTGTGGAAGCAGCCTGGACAGACATACCCGAAGCCCACATCTAAAGCCTCTTTCGTTCCATGCCGCGGCGTGTAGCGGCCGTTATTGCCAGCCATGGGGGCCACACTAATTACTGATGTCTGCGTGTTCCGCAAGTCGCACAGGCCTGTAAGCTGAATCGTTTCATCTTTGTATCTGTTGTTATGTGTCCAGTCAATCTGGTTTTGGTATCTCGTGTCCTACTTGGTGTTGCATTTTGGGTGGCTAACAAAGTATTTCAGAATTCTTATGATATTTAGCTAAATCACAATATTGAACTATGGTATTTGTACTACCAAATTTCTCGTGTTTTGTAAATGTTATGATCGTTATTGTTGCTACCTTGAATGCATGAGCTTATTTTTAGATCTTTATTTCAGAATGCAAAAATTTGGGTGAAAATTGGGAATAAATTAATGACTAAATAAAAAATATTTTCGGGAAAAAAAGTGTAAATATATGGAAGATTCTTTTAAATAATTAAATGTTTCCTTTTTGTTTCTCAACTGACTTTTAAAAGCAGTCGTCAAAAAAAAAAAAAAGAGGGGTTTAGTTGCGGGACTTAGGTCGAACTTTTTAGAAGGGGGAGGTGTCAGCAATCGAATAAACTGTGACATGGGGGAGGGGATAGTTTAAAAATAGTAAAAAATCAGGAACGTACTTTGTGGACGGCTCCTATCCCAAGAAGCAAGAAGTAGGGCGGTGGACTGCTGAGAAATGTACATTCATGATTTTATATCGCATGTGAATTTTTCAATTTTTTTTTATTACAAATTCGCAGATCGAAATTGCCATCCTATTTCCAGTTAAATAAGATTGTTCCGTACAATCCGTCCCAGTTTCATGACTTTAATACGGTTTGTCTTCTGTACTTGATGCTTTTTCTAAAGAGCTTGCAGTACCAAACCAATTGTTAGCAAACTGTGCATACTTAAAATTTGTTTTCTGTCTAAATTACTGAACGTATTTCTAAATGATGCTATAATTTCGTCGAACGAATTTTAAGTTACTTTACTATTATTGTCATATTTCTTTTCTTATTGGGAGTTTACACATCGAACGCCATTACCGCAAAAGAGTGCTACACGAATGCCTATTCAATTTCCAACACTCCGGTTGTCATTTACACACACAAGTTCAAATCTGTTTTGTAGGAATTCCTCCTTTAAGATCAGAGTAGAAAATAGCAGACAACACAAAACCGGTCGAGCACAGTTGGAATTCAGCCACTTTTATGACTGAATCTCCTCTCTTTGTGAACACTTTTTGGGCATTTATGGCCTGAGTGGAAACTGCAAATCCCCGAAAGTACTGGAGCTTAAAAAGAACACATACACCTTTCATGAAAATAGGCACGTCCTGAACACACGAATAATATGAATTCACATTTTAGTCCAATTCCGATTTTAATTAGACCATATTCTACTAAGTGTTACAGATCAAAAGATAGAAAAAAGGAAATGTACTAATAGATGAATTCAGAATAACTGTTTTGATAAATGAATACATTTCATTGGTTTTAAAAGAACAATAAACTACCTCAGAGCAAGAGACTCCGAGGTTAATCTTTCATAAGAGACACACGGTAAAAATTTGGCCCTGAAAATCTCAATAGAAGAGCACCAGCGGACGGACATGGAACTAAAACGTGGAACCGTAACCGCCCCTTTTTTTTTAATTGTTTACAATGCTCTTCCTGGACTGTATCACATTGCAAATGCTATCGTAGTTTTATGTCCGAACACTTGGGCGCTGTCTTAAACAACGGAGTTAGAACCCTGTCTTTCTTCTTCAGGTGCAAACAACTAAATATCGCCCTTTCCGAATATAGCACGAGTCATACTGTAATACCGGTGTATCGTCCAACACCGAAGTTTTAAAAGAAATGCTAAGTCATGGCAATTCATTATCCCAAATGAAACTATACTAATAAACTGAATGCCGTCTATGCATGATATTAACCAGGACTCACCGTGGAACCTCCGGTTACGTTTAATTAAAATACACCGAGTATAAAAGCAAAACGTATAAGATCTTTCGGACACCCCGCACCGGGTTCCATCATCAGATACATAAAAAAGAGGTAGTATGGGCTGGATGCAGACAATTTATAATTTCAACATGTGACGCAATTTCCGAACTGCCATCTGGTGTGTAAACGAAAAAAAATCGATTACAATAGAATAATGATTAAGTCAAGCAGCAACATATTAAATTGGACGGTCATGTGCACTGTAATCAGTAAACATAAATGTCCACGGTCTAGGTATGACGTATGGAAAAAAGTCATTACAAAACATATGCTCCTTCCATGCAATAAATAAACTTTCAGTAAATGTTAATTGAGACTTCTTACTTGGTGTGGTGAGGATCTCCGCTTATGTCCAGATTAGTACATGGGTTCCAGAGTCACATAATCGCGAGAGAGCGGTTGTTTTGGTACCCACTCGGACATTCTACATGTGTTCCTTCACTCTGGTATTCAAAGATCTTGAAGTGGAACCGATATGCTCTTGGTCAACCGCAGACGGATCTGTCGCTTTGGGTGGGATGCTATATACACGAAATATATTGTTTTTATGTATTGAGTCTCGATATTTTCTAATGCTCTGAAAAATATTTCTTGTTTTGTCACCAAAACCGATTCCATGCGTTTTACACACATTTTTTTAAATGTTGACCAAACATGGTACAAAACCAATCGATCCCACATACCTACTACTCCTGGGTAGTTGCAATTTCCTAATTTTGGTATTTGACGGGTGAGAAATGGCTTTACGCAGAAGGAATCTTATGGCAGCTAATTTGTGTGACATTGAAAGAAACGACTTAGCCGGGATGATGTCATTAGTGGAAGTCGGTTTTCGGTATACCGAAGTTTGCAAACACAGAGTTGTAGGGTTTCTCACTAAAATGAAATCCAGAAATGAGATGCAGTAATTCTTTTCACATTCCAAGGTAAATTTTTTGGAGGGGAACACCGATGACATAGATTCCGTAAATGAGTGAAGTTCTTCCAAACCAAATGTCCAGAACAACAAAATATCATCCACATACCTCACATAAAAACTTGGTACTCTGGGTAATTCTGACAGCAATTTTTCTTCAAGATGTTGCAAGATAATTTCGGCAAGGATTGGTGACAGTGGGCAGCCCATAGACGCCTCACTGCATTGGCGATAGATAATATCTTCAAACTTAAAGTAAGTACGTTTTTGGACCAATTTTAACGCTGACAAGGTGCCCCTTATCTCTTCTGGCGAAAAGAGTTCAGTATCAGTTAACTTGGTTTCTATATTCTCACGAGCTGAATCAACAGGTATGTTTGGGAACAACCAGACTACATCTAAAGATGCCATAATAAAATGTGTTCCGAAATGTTCATAGGCCTTAATCATGTCCAGTGACTGTATTGCGCTAGAAATTGAGTATTGGGAACTGGTAGTAAGAAGCTTCAAAAAGGTAGCCAAACTCTTTTCTAATGGACGGGTAGCACTCGACTGTTCTGAAACCAAGGGTCTTAGAGGGAAACCTTCTTTATGGGTTTTCAGTGTCCCGAATTGTTTTAACACTCTGGGTCCATATGTCGGGTATAAGCTGTTAGTTATGCCCTTCGGTAGCATACATTCATTTCTAAGTTTGGCAATGTCTCCCACAGTGGCTGAGTTAGGGTCTGATTTAATAACCATATGTGGGATGTTGGCTATAGCTTCTATCATTTTAGCTCGATAATCGACCTTATCAATAATAACGATTTGATGTGACTTATCTGCTTTAATAATAGCGAGTACGGGACGTCATGTAGCTGCATAAGTAGGTTAGTTTTTTCCTGAAAACTTAATATTATGCGATGAGTCCAAAGAATTTGTCCGATTTAAGATTCTGACAAGCTTGTGTCTTGTGCCGTCTTGGTCCTCCAACGGAAAAGCTTTAATTATAGCCTCAGCCTGTGAAACAAACTTAAACCAATTGACTCTATGGACAGGGTAGGCAAACTTGACACCCCTTTGTAAGGCTCCAATCTGGCTTCGGTTTGGGTGTACATTACTAAAATTGATGTATGGCTGCTGTTGGCAGCTGGGATTACCAGCTTTCTTATTCCTAAAGTAATGTTGTCCCTTTAAGCTACAAGCAACAAGTCCGCGCAGTTTATCAATATGCCGCTCTTGACATCTCAGAACCTCCGTGGAGCCGCCCCGGTGGCGCAGTGGTCTAAGGGGCTGGCCTCTGATCATTCGTCCGTAAGGGGTCCGGGTTCGAATCCCGGTCAGGCATGGATGTTGTGTTTGTCTTACGGCACTGGCTCTCTCCCTAATTTAGGGTCACTTGTTCCAGGGAAGGGAGAGAGTGTGCTCTCTCCCTTCCCTGGAACAAGTGACCCTAAATTAGGGACGGGCGACTGCTTATAGCCCATTGAGTTGCTCCCGGTGGTCGTTAAAAACCTCCAATCAAAAAAAAAAAAAAAAAAAAAACCTCCGTGGAAATAATAGCCAAGGTAACAATCAAAAACCTGTCAAAAATAATTCGATGGGAAACCATTTTTAACGAAGTGTATGCCAAATAAGTGGGTCTTTTTAGTTGATCAATAAACGGCGTTTTAGCCTAATTTCATGTTGCAAGTCGAAGTCTCTCAGCATTTCTCAAAACATGGTCATCTTTACGAGATCTCAGTTGGCAGGTCAATTTTAAAAACCTAGGTATCACATTCAAATCTCTGGAGTTGATTAAGAAGACGAGATGTGTTTGTTCAACCGCAAGTTTGCGTCTAAGTGAAAAATATGTCTCTTGAGCCAGCTCCATATAACCGAAATAAAAAGGAAGGCATAAAAACACATACCATCAGTGGCGGCAAGTTAGTAAGAAAACAAAATCAAGCAAAATACCTATATTAATAAACTGAATGCCGTCTATGCACGATATAAACCAGGGCTCACCATGGAACCGCCGGTTACGTTTAATTAAAATACACGGAGTATAAAAGAAAAAAGGTATAAGATCTCTCGCACACCCCGCACCGGGTGCCATCATCGGGCTATACTGACTCTCTTGTACATAGCATTTTTCGTCAAATATTACATGTACATGACATCACCTTATCGAGAGAGCGCAGAAGTAGAAGGTATGTGGGATCGATTGGTTTTGTACCATGTTTGGTCAACATTTTAAAGAATGTGTGTAAAACGCATGAAATCGGTTTTGGGGTCCAAACAAGAAATGTTTTTTAGAGCGTTTGGAAAAATCGAGACTCAGTACATAAGAACAATAAATTTGGTGTGTATAGCATCCCCCTCAAAGTGACAGACCCGTCTGCGTTTCACCAAGAGTACATCGGTTCCACTTCAAGATCTTTGAATACCAGAGTGTAGGAACACATGTACAATGTCCGAGTGGGTGCCAAAACAACCGCTCTCTCGCGATTAGTTGACTCTGGAACCCATGTACCAATCTGGACAGAAGCAGAGATCCTCGCCACACAAAGTAAGATGTCTCAATTAATATTTACTGAAAGTTTATTTATTGCATCGAAGGGGCATATGTGTTGTAATGACCTAGACCGTGGACATTTATGTTTACTGATTACAGTGCACATGATCGTCCAATTTAATATGTTGCTGCTTGACTTAATCATTATTCTATTGTAATCGATTTGTTTTCGTTTACACATCAGATGGCAGTTCGCAAATTGCGTTACATGTTGAAATTATAAATTGTCTGTATCCAGCCCATTCTACCTCTTTTTTATGTATCTGATGATGGAACCAGGTGCGGGATGTCCGAAAGATCTTATACGTTTTGCTGTTATACTCGGTGTATTTAAATTAAACGTAACCGGAGGTTCCACGGTGAGCACTGGTTTATATCGTGCATAGACGGCATTCAGTTTGTTAGTATAGGTATTTTGCACGAATATTGTCTTCTTCCAAATGGAACTACAATTCTTACTTAACTTACATAGAAATTTTTCTTGGAATTTATTTGAAGTTTCCAATTTAATTCTCATCATAGTGTCAAAAAATTGCAAAATTCATACGGCACCTAATACTTTGTCGGCTGCTTAGTTTAATTTAAAGATTTACAATGCACGTCTTTTTACCTCCTCTATGCAAATTCACAGAAAATGTGGAATTCAATACTTGTCTGCATTGTCTTTCGTTCTTCAGAAAAAATAGAATGACCGTAAATTTGTGGGACAGAGGAAGCAGAAGAAGAGGAAATATGCGAAACCAATAAACTTTTAACATGCATTTTCCCTCAGACGGAGTAAAAGAGGGATGTATGGTGGAATCGAATTTTGTGTTACTTTCTAGTCAGAAAGCGAACATTAGTTTTCCCACATGGGAAGCAAAATTTCAGAAATCTAAATTCCATTGTAAGCAATGTGTGATATGTAGATTTAAAAGATTCATGTACATTTAGAATTTAATCTAGAACAACTCGTGTGTTCCACTTTGTAGGTGATTTTTCATCGCCTGTGACTATGGCATTAGCCCATTAAATCAACCACAGCTTTGGCCGAGATTTCTTTATTATTACTATTTTCAAGTAAAGAACTAAAAACTGTATTTTCTGATAGTTAAGCAAATTTGAACGCAAATATAATGCAACTTAGCCTAGGAAAAGTTATCCTAACACAAGCAATTTTGAAGTACACCAGTAGATGCAGCGAAGTCCCGCAGCGTAGATAAGGGATAGAGCCGGCAGCTTCAAAATATGATGGCATTCAACTGCGGGACCACTAATGGGCCAGTGTACGAATTTTGGTTTTAGTAGTAACCTAGGAAAGCCCGACATTATTGTAAAGGTGGGGAATGAAATTCAAAACTGATTTAGTACATTGGTAGAAAAATATTTGCGCTACACTAGAGTACTACGACCTCTTTTGTCCATACCATTGCACATCTAAACTTTACAAGGCACTCACTGTCGCATTGCCCTTTTACAAGGCACTCACTGTCGCATTGCCCTTTTACAAGGCACGATGCGACAGCGAGCAAACAGTACGTCGCACGGTGGCTTTCCTGGGCTACGGGAGCATATTCCTCAAACGTGTGTCACGTCATCGTACATTATACCTTGTTTGGAGCCTTGAGTATCAAGTCGACTTCTGCAGCATGAGGCCATAAAACCGTTGTGCTAGTTCGGCTATGTTCAAGACGGTAGTGTTTCGGTATTGTCCTCAGGAATATTTTCGTGGACCACATTAGGTATCTCAGTGGTCTGGAGAGGTTCTTAACATATGCTTGCTACAAGGATGTGCTGGCTGATCGCCTATGCACTTTCTTGGTCTTCGTTCGTTCTGCGCTAGAAAGTCCTTTTGAATAGAATAACGCATCCTCTAAGGGCCTTAACTACCAGGCATTATTAGAAGAGGCATCTGAGTTTGGAACCATTCACTGTGCAAGAAGCAAAGTGTATCGTTTTTAACGACGCACTATTTAACCTGTTGAACTCCCCCCCCCATTTCGTTTTAATTGGAGGTTTAACGCCCAGAGTGAGCAACTCAGTGGACTGTAAGCAGTCGTCCGTCCCTAATTTAGGGCCACTGACTACAGGAAAGGGAAAGAACCAGGGCCGTAAGACAACACACAGCACCCATACGTCACGGGTTTCTAACCCCGACTTATCTATGCCGAATGATCAGAATCCATCGCTTAGACAACTGCGCAACCGTGGCGGCCTTTCAAACACCCTTGCCTGCAGATAATTATTTTCCGAATCTCATAACGGGTGATAGAAACATAAATGTTTTTTTTAAATATGGGCTGTAGTCCAGACAATACTATGTTTTGTTCAGGTAATTTCAGTTATTGATTTCAAACAAAATGGTCTGATGCAAAATGCTTGAGGTCTTTGCAAATCCTACTGGCATGAATTCGATGCTTCAATTTTTGTGTCATCTGACGAAAGTACCTTCAGCACGTTATCAGTTGCTACGAATTGCTCTATATGTTTGAACCCCCTATTGAACAACGACTATTATATTTAATTATAGAAATGTAAACCTAATCCTTCCATTTGAAGTAGCTTTTTTCACATATTCATAAATACAAATTATCGACATTAAATCAAATACTTATTTACCTGATCGGAATCTCTGAGATATTTTACTGTAGCACAAACAATTAATTCTTCTCTTTAATTTTGTATTTTAAGCGAATAGCTTTTTGTAATTTGTCTATTGACCAGAAAAATTTACAAGGCCTCTCAAGGCTAAATTACATTTTTTTGCAGTAATTTCTCTGCACATTGAATTTTATATAAAAATAAATCTTTAGAAATGTGTTTCCAAAACTAGTAAAAAACTGGTTAATTCCTTCGGTTGACACCTCCCTTCTTAGCGGAATGTGCAATATTTTTAAACTTACCTTTCTGCGACTGTTCTGAAGAAGTACATGAGTTGTGTTGTGTTCAGGATATTGAATCCTATGAAATGGTGAAAACGTACAAGATCCTGCATTTAAGTAGGGGTTTAAAAGATGGTGACCTTTGTTTCCGTGCAACTCCCAAAACTGACTGCATGAGTTGCGGCCCTTTTGTCCACTTCGTAAAATTGTTCGCATGCAGGAAATTCGTTCGTTGTGGTCGTGGTGATCAAATGCTTGATCACGACTAGCGGGTGTTCACATGCAGAAAATTTGTTCGTTGTGGTCGCGGGGATCAAATGCTCTATGACGACACCACGATGAAGACGCATTTTGTGTGATCTTTATTTTGTATTAAAAAGGTACCTGACGTAATCGCCATGAATTACATCCTTTTAAAAGAAAATCGGTGTAGTGTAGGAGTTCGTCATTTTAGGATATATTATTTTTGTGTATATAGAGCACATGTTCTACTTGTAAGTCGAGCCTCACCCATCGTAAAAGGAGTAATTTTTGTGAAATTTAATTTAATTCAACTCAATATGTTAAATTACTATTTTATCGTTTCTTTTTAGAAACATGATCCAACCCAATATTTATATTCAGCTGAAAATCCTTGTAGAAGTCCCACAGATAACCCCACCTCCAAAGGGGATATTTAACTGTATTTCTTGCAGTTTTGACATTTCCGATTTGAATAATTAATCATAGGCATCAGAAGAGGTGAATAAACAGTCAGCACAGTTATGAAAGTGAATTCCTAAAATACCAATTGTCACCGGAATTTATAAATGTTTAACAGAAAAGTAACATTTTGCCATGGCATATTTAGTTGCAGCATGTATTGCAAATATGGAGAGGTACCAGCTAGTTCTGTGTGACATAGGCGAAAAGACCCCAACTCTCTGGGTAGTGTTCCCGAATCCTTAGATGGAACCACCAAATGGAACCGTTAGCTGTAAGCTGACCACTCGCACTGATGTACCTCTATGATTTTTAAGACTCTAAGAAAAAATAAAAAGGACACAACTCTGGATTATGGTGTACACACTATGCTTGATAAATGAACATCAATTTCTTTGGGCGGTAATGCTCAAGATTTCAAATGTCCTTTCGCCGCCAGAGAAATACTGGTGATGCCAACAGCGTTCAATCCAGTACCAATCAAGGAGAACACGAAAGCCCAGTGGCACCATTACTCTGTTTTCGTGAAATCTAGTTAGCAGCTGGTACTAAATTTCAGTTCATTTCATTGAGTGCCACACTTGTTTTCCAGGTCAGTATTTTTATTAAAATGGTAATTCAGAAGTTATGACACTTTTTTCTCATAGATAGTGTTTGTAACGACATAATAACGCATAATGTGTTTGTGGAATTTCCTCACAAAAATCCACAGTAATGAAACAATTTCCACAAATTTTACACAAACGATGTCGGTTTAAAAAACTCTCACCCCGGTTTTTTTTTCGGAATAGGAAAGAAACGAGCAGCACTTATTGCGTTAATCCATTTCAGAGAACTATCTTCTGCATCACAGAGACTCGGTCGTGAAATGCTATAAGGCACAAACCACCAAAGCTAACGATTCCATCCACAGCTACGTCATTTACGACTCTCATAAAAATGCCCTCGTCACTTCGCAATGAATTCGACTCCATTCCTTTGGTTACCACAACTAATGATTACTTCATCATAAACAGCAGAGTTACCCACTTTAAATAATTGTTTTGACTATTAAAAGAATTAACATTCTACTTAAATACGATTTTGTATATTAAGATTTAGTTTGTAAAATATTACTGAACATCTTTGTTTTGAAGGTGATATGAGTACGCGAAATTTTAAAACACTTTAATGATCGGAAATATTTTAGAAAGAACAAATATGAAATTTAATTTAAATAATTCATATTTGTCTTTCATGATTCTGTCACATGGTAAACGCTACTTGAAAGTTTTTCAAGCAGGGTTTACACTTCATTTTTTATATTATTCTTAAAATTTTGAATTACATAGCGTTTCGAGAAAAAAATTATAGGATTAATACTGTTATTCTAACTAATTCCAAACGTCCAAAACATAAAGGCGAAAATAACGACAAAAGTACAGCAAGTGTAAACATTTTATCCCGAATGATTCAAATGTGGACCAAGAGCATTTGTTTTGAGCTTAACGCAATTTCAAGAGTTATAAAAAATCTTTAGTCCAGCATTTAAGGAATGATATCATTTGGATTTTCATATTCACATTCTTACCAGGATATTATAAATGATTTCTCGTCTTTCTCTTCAAACAACTCTATTGCTATGGCGATAAAGATAAAATTCAGAAATTCCTTATAAAGTCAGTTAGCCAAAACACACACACACACAAAACCTAGTAAGATACAGCTGGTGTAAGAGCAGGACATGTTACACCATGATCAAAATAAACACCGAGAAAAAACAATCGGATGGACATATATATAGAAAATATGACACCGTTGGTGAAATAAATTTTGCAGCCGCTGTGGCACAGTGGTCTAAGCACTGGCTTATGACTCTTCGTCCCACTAGTGTCCGGATTAGAAACCCGGTAAAACATGGATATTGTGTTTGTCTTACGGCAGTGGTTCTCTCCTTCCTCTGGAACAAATGGCACTACATTATGGAGTTGCAACTCCTTATAGCAGATTGAGTTGCTTACAGCGGTCGTTAAAACTTATATCCCCCCCCCCCAAAGAAAATGGACTGGGCACAAAGTCACATGAAAATATTGCGTTGGTAAAAAGTAATTTTCGATGTCGAGGTACCCGAAGTCGAATCCCCATCCACTGCGCAAATTGGCCATTGAGATTACGCCGCACATCGGCATGACATCAGCAGGACGGTGTCCTAAGTCAGTGGCAGTCAGCCGTCTGAAAACTAAGAGCGGAAGCGCCAATCAACATGTAGTTGGACAAAGAGCACATCCGCCTTTGCTTGCTGTCTGAGTTTTGAACGGTAGCCTCACCCCCACCCCTCGGCGCTGCACAAACCTGGTATGGAAAATTACCAGGGTGTACCCCTGCGAAATATAACATCATCAGTGCTGTCATTGGTTCGAACGTTTTCGAGAGGGAAATTTTCACCTATCAGGCCGTCCCAATGCCGGAAGATTCGCAGCACTGGATATGGAGAATGGTGTTTGGTTTCACCACCTACTCACATTTGAGCAGAAAGCAAATCACATGAGTACATGCCTTTCTTTGCTCGCACAAGACCGAGCTGAACCGTTCTTATACCGCATTGTGAGACGAAACTAGAAATGGGTCTGTATGACAGTGTCGGCACCCAGAAACAGTTGTTTGACATAAAACAGAAGTCCCTGCCGACGCCCAAAGCCATCTTACACCCACGTAATATCCTGCTCTCTGTTCAGGGGCTAGTCTGGGTTTCGTGTTCTTTGAGCTGCTTCCGGAAAAACTGTCTCAGACGATGTGTACTGCTGACAGCTGGACGATCTGCACCCATCATTCACGTCGAAACTACCAGCACTGCTGAACTGCAAGGGAATCTTCCAACAACAGGGTGGTCCGAGACTTCATAAAGAACTGGTGACTTGTCAGAAGATCAGTGACCTGCTTTCGGAGCAATTCCCAGCACTTTGCATAAAGCGATTGTAACCTTTTTCGGTCGTTGCAGCATTTCCTGGGTGGACATCTGTTAACAAAACGGGATGAGGTCGAACTCGCATATCCTCATTTCTTTGAGTCGAAAACGCCACACTTCTAGAGGAACGGTATCCAACAGCTACCAAGATGATGGGAGCATTTCGTGACAAACGATGACGTTTACATTTTGAACTGATATTTATTTGTATATAAGATAATTAATACTTTTCTGTTGCGTCGCGTTTTAAGACATAGCTTTCTTACCAATCCTATACCAAATGGAACTCTGAGTGCAAGACAAGTGTACGAAATTCGAAAGTACGCCGGAGATACAGTGAAAAGAATTGTTGAAAAAACAGATACAGAATTTTAGAATAGAATTAAGAAGATTTTAACTCAACATACTGAGAACTACTTTATGCTGATCCTGCTGTTGATGATGCGATATCGAAAGAGTGAATACTTCTTCAACAGAAGAGTAAAATATTTCATCCCATTTTAAATTCTACACCAGATGACAGGACCTAGTTTGAAAAGACTCATGACTGGAAAAAGGAAGCAACATTATAATGAAAACTTATCCAGGAAGATATAATTGACAGTATCCGTCGAATGAACGACAGCAAACGTAGTCACGTTTGACCGCACATTGAAAATATATTGAACTATTTCCATCATTATTTTTTCGGTCAGTTGAAAAACGTGTTTTTGATTATAATGATTTGAATGTGAAATATCTTAATTAAATCCGAACTCCATAAAATGCAAAGTTAAAAAGTAATTTTTCATTTCATACAACCGAAACGAATCCAATTCGAATTCTATCAAAATTAAACTAATATCAAAAGGTAAACTCACTGAAAATATTGATTCATTTGTCTTGAAAGTATTAGTGTTCCCAGACTTCAGTATGATAAGAACGTCTATGTTTCTGGGTTACGAAACGGTTGAACCTATTAAAGGAACACTATTTTTTAAGAACTAACGTAAAAAGGGAAATTTTACTGTGTTTAGGTCTGTAAGCATATGTCTTTGCAGATATCTAACAGCTATTGATCAGATACTCGTGTACAGTAAATGGAATGGAATCGTAATTTCAAATTGTTTTGATTACGTAACTTAATAAATAGCTTGCAACTGGAAGGGTGGTATAAAAATTTTACAATGTGATATAAGCTTAAAGCTGAAATAGTGCGTATGTAATGACAAATTCGTGCCGTTACAAACATATTCACTCGACCTCTAAATCTATTTGAGTCTGGTATGCAATCGAACACGCAGAAGTGTTGAAATGAAACAGAACTGAAACATGCTTTCATTGGAAGCAATTATTTGTGGATTGTATAGAAATCATTTCCCTAAAAATATTCATGAATATCTTAAAAGCGATAACTCGCGAAATTTTGCTTAAGGCATGAGTGTTAAGATGGAGGTTCCATGCAGTTTTCGTGAGCCATTTTTAAAACGTGGATGGTGAGGCGGTATTACTTTCTAAATTTAGCGTTTCATCAGAAATATATAACTAAATTCATATTAGCCATTTAACATTGACTGTTATTTTTTTTGCCTAACATTCGATATCAGGACATAACGAATGTACGGAAGAGGTAGTAGGTTGTCATACCGGTGTATGAAATCTTCGGCAACACGGCGATGTACCGAATAGAAAATTCATCGGACGGTGCCCTGAGATACTACTAGTCATGCGTCGTTGACCTATGTCCAAACTTCATCGACTTTGCAAGAGGGGCGTGCGGAGTCCTTAATTTACCTGCCAAATGTCATCAGACATGTTAACTATTGGGTAGAACGAAGGCTGTCTGGAAAACACAAGGCCATGACATTAGAAACATGATTTCCTTCCATTTATGATATCACTCTCATGTTACAAAGTCTGATACCTCGGTGTCCGACCCATTTGGATGTCTACCGATTTGGCCGGTGATATATGCCTGGAGACTTATCTGTATCTCTCGGTAGATTTCAAAGTTGCTCGTATTAAAACATTACCCGACATTTCAAAAAAGTTGAATAGATTGGTGTTTATCCTATAAAACCACAACATTCACTTCCTTAAAAGTTTTATTTGGGTTGAATTAACGCAAATATGGTATATTAGAAAATATGTTCTGCAACCAATTTCTTTGTCAAATAAACATTGGTTTCCCAATTTAGAAGTATTTTTTTAATTTCTTACTCATAATTTAATTATTTTCGATGACATTGCCAAAAAATGGTCGCTGGAAAATGTTCTAATTTTTATAGTTCTGAATTATGAGTTTTTTAAAACATTTCTCATTGTATTCGTTTTTTATTACATCCGTGGAAAACAGCTTTGTTGATCACTTGTTGTTTCGGCTTCGCGACGTCCTTTCGCCAGCCAGTGTTTGCTACCTTAGTTTCGTAAAACAAATTGCTGGCACTGTAAATACCAATTGTATTCAGATGTTAGCTTAGAAACTCACATCCGGCCATTTAACATAGCAGGAAGCGTTTTTAAATATACACATGGAATGTCAGAAAGTGGTAAATATTATTTTTTTTTAAATAATTTATTTTGCGAAGGAAATACTAGCTAAAACAATTCAAATACACCAAGGTATTCAAACTAGAACCAAACTTTCGTAAACAAGACGAATCTTATTTTTAAACTTTTAGTTTCCTATTTTCGGTGGTACACAGAATTGCTTTTAAATTTACTTCATTTTAAAGTCATTTAATTTTTAATTTTCATTGCTTTAAATTTAACCAAGGATCGTTTCGCCATAAAGTAAGTAATCTCCCTTTTGAATGTCTGCACCAAGGAGATGGTTACTACAATGATATATGCATTTCATGGGGACGTTGAAAATAAGCAAGTAATTTGGCAGTTTTGACAGAAATATAATTACAAAATCCATATTAAAACATCTACGGGAAATACGCTCCAAGGTACTAGAACTGAAATTTCTTAATTTAACATAAAGTGAATTCAAGAAATTATGTATACCTACGCACGGAAAGAATTTTCTGCTCTTTAATTTCCCTGTCTTCAGGAAGTTAGAAGCAAAAATTTGTGAACATATTATTTGAAATAACACCCATTCTTGCCTAATCGAAGATTTGTGAATGTTCATAATTTTGTTTGTGTGTGTTACATAAGTGGCGTTATTGTAAGATGTGTCACATTCCTCGGCTGATAAACGACATCTTCTGTTTGGAAAGTAAACGGGAAAGTGTGGAGCACCAGATGTCTGACAAAGGAAAGAATGAGAAAAAAAAATTAAGTGTTTGATGGACAACAATCAGTCCTCGATAAATGCTCGTTGCATACCCATACACGTTGTTTAAAAACTCAAAAGTTTTATATATTTTCTGAGAATTTTCGTGCGTATCATCATATGTACATTAGTTGAAAACGACAAGTTTTAATTTTATATACAACAGCCATCAATCAGCTAAGAAATTCAGAAAAAATTGAAGCGCTCTGCGTATTTCTACCTAAAACCACGTTCATTTAGCGAAGAATTAGTAAATAATTTTATGGGATGTTCAACTGTCTCCTAATTAAAACATGATTGTAGTTAATTTAGAGCGTGTAAAGAGTTTTGTTATTTTGTGTGTTTCTAAGCTTACTGATACCTTTTGCGTTTAAAATAAAAGCGTGGTTTCCAACGAACGCCTTTGTCAAGTGGTATACGCTGAACTTCCTGAAATATTACAAATATATGAAATTTTCCACATTTCAACGGAAGAAGTGAACGCTCTTGAAATTAGGAGGATATTTTCTTTGTTTTGTCTGTAATTCTTTATCCCTAGAGCTGTGAAACAAAATATTTTATTGTGTTTCCTAGATGAATTTTTCCAATTTGAATTTTTTACTTGAATCATATGTTACAATTATTGATTACAATTTTCCAATAAAATCTTAAGTGTACTCCCAGCTTTAACAGGGCTTTAAAAAACCGGCATTTTTGAAAATACCCAACTCCCTTGGTTTGTTCGGAATTTTCAGGATTTTTTTCGAGTTTTAAAGCAGTTCTTTGAGTTTTTCTAAATCTCTTTTTTTCTTTTTGACAACTTTTTCCATAGCTGAAAATTATTTGAGATCTATCGGAAATTTGAATTTATCTTAATTTATTAGTTCATGTTTTTTAAAAGTAAGTCATGCATAAAAATATTTTAGGTACGGTGAGTGTGTAGGAAAATTACGTTATTTACATACCTGCGTGAAATAGTTTAAAAAATCACAAGTTTACCCTAACCCACGTACAATCTGCACTCAAACATTTTGGGCCAAATGTAAGTACTCAGATAGTTTTCTTATAAAAAAATTATTAAAATGTTTTTAAACATTCTGCAATAATCTGTTGCATCCTGGGGAGACCATCACTTTATATATTCTCTTCCTTTTACTGAGATAAATATATCCCTTTTTTACTTAAGTTTTCTCTTCAGCAAACTCACTTTTGTATATTTTCGATATTGTTCATTTGCCACAGATTCCGCATATCACAACAAATTCAATGTGAAAGAGAGAGGTTGCATAAAAAGGTGCGACTAAAAATCTAAGGGTCAAAATATATAGTGGCAAATGGAAAACTAAAAAACTCAATGCAAGGTTGACGATAAAGAATAAAATGGCTCATGGAAAATGAAAATCTAAATCTTACTGACGAAACAAACAACACTCGTTGCCTTTCGGTCTGGTCCCACTCTTAAACGTTAGGTTTATGTGAATCGGTAATATCCCACAAAATATTTACAAAATTGGTAATACCTGGTAATTTAGGAATCAGTAGTATAATGAATGTTGTTAAGCAAAAATGTTATATCTCCTGAAAATTTGGAAATAAAAAAACCACGGAGCTACCAGACGAATGTTTTCAAGTAACATATCTAGCGAGCAGTTCAGAAAGCAAATTTCTCACGTTTTACGATAGGTAGCTAAAACCTGATAGCGGTTAGGTCCTATGGATGGAACAATTGATGACTAATGGTTGTTTACGCACAATTCCCTCCCGCAGGCCAAAAAGGTCTCAGTTTCTATTCATGTGACAAAACAGCTAATGAACGCAATTGGTTGGTCATGTGAAAGCAAATATTATATTGTGAAAGCAAATATTATATTGGGTGCTGATTAAATTTAGAATATTGAAAAAGCAAAAATAGAATCCAATTTTTAAAAATCCCAGGTGTGGCTTTCCCAGGTGTGGATGGGTTTTTACAACTCAGCCCAGCCCTAAAAAACCCGGCAGATTGTTTCGCGCTGCGCCTACCTTGGTGAACCTTGACATTAGTAACGCCACCTATCGATATTCGGGTGTCTTTAAAGCGTTCATGAGGCTGCTCTTAACACTGCATTGGCTTACTGCTTGTGTCACTTATAGGATTACTAACCTTCTCTCTGACACAATGTAAGCTGAGCAGAGATAAGGAAATACATTAGTAATAAGAACTAATTTACACTTCTGGAAAACCTTTTGTGGCGAAAATCGAAAAATAAAATTATATAGAAGAAATACACTGCTGGCCACCCAAAATGCAACACCAAGAAGGACACGAGATAGCAAAGCCAGATTGACTGGACACATAACAACAGATACAAAGATGAAACGATTCAGCTTACAGGCCCGTGCGACTTGCGGAACACGCAGACATCAATAGTTCGTGTGGCCCACATGGCTGGCAATAACGGCCGCTGCACGCCGCGGCATCGAACGAAAGAGGCTTTGGATGTGGGCTTGGGGTATGTCTGTCCAGGCTGCTTCCAAACGTTGCCACAGTTCATCAGGCGTAGACGCGGGTGGTGCTTGCCGGGCCACTCTGTTGCCGATCGGCGACCAGACGTGTTTGATGGGCGACATATCGGGAAAACAGACGGGCCACGGCAGCAGTGAAACCTTGTGGGCCATGAAGAATTGTTGCACGATGCGTGTCACGAGCGCGCGAGCATTGTCCTGTTGAAACGTGGCCGCTGGCAGGTCCTGCAGGTAAGGGAGGACTACAGTCTCCAAAACGTCGAAGATGTAGAGGTGGCTGTTGAGCGTACCGGAGATGCGTACCAGAGGGGTGCGGGTGTCATATCCAATTGCGCCCCAAACCATAACACGGGGCGACGGACCGGTATGGCGATGCATAATGCAGGCGTCATACAGTTTCTCGCCGCGGTGCCGCCACACGCGGATCCGACTATCGTGGTGTTGCAGGCAGAAGCGGGATTCGTCGGAGAAGATAATGTCGTGCCATTCCGTAGTCCAGGTGCGGCGTTCAACGGCTCACTGCCGCCGCACTCACCGGTGGTTTATCGTAAATGCTAATCGGAGCAATAGGCGCCGTGCGACAAGTCCCCGCTCCTGGAGACAACGTCGAACGGTACGTGCTGACACAGGTTGTTGCGCAACACACCCTAATTCCTGCGCTAACGTTCAGTATGTGGCGGTGCGAGCCGTCAATGTCCGCCGCACAACATGCCGGTCTTCTCGTTCATTGGTGTACCGCGGCTACGACAATCGCTCACGTCGTTCCGTCCGTTCCTCCTGCACCCACCGAATCCATACTTGCCTCAATGTGGCTGGATGTCGTCCCACACGGGCGCCGATGTCTCGGTACCATAAACCGCTGTCGCGATAAGCCACTATTCGTCCTCTGTCGAACTCCGAAACGTGCTGGAATGACTGCCGTATTCTGCTACGAGGCATCAGGAAGCTTCCCACGCACAGTTCCTGCAGCACAACACACTTCCACCACTCATACCCCGCCTTCTGTGTACCCTTCTTACAGTGTTTCTCGGTGGCGTGCCGGGCGCACATAATTTGCATGTGCCATGCAATGCTAATCGTTTGCATGTCCTCTCGCTGGCGACGCATGCTGCGAATTTTAGGCCAATCGGATGCTTCCTTCTTGTTGTTGCATTTTGGGTGGCCAGCAGTGTATATAAATAACGCATGAAAGCTTCACTTGGAATGCAGTTATTGCATTTATATTGGGAAACGATATCATTACACCACTGGGAACAGGTCCGTTATTTGAACTTTCACAAAAGGAACGAGGCATTTTTGGATGAAAATATTCTGATTATCTTTAAACATCTTTCTGTCTTGAGCCAGCGACTTCCCTGATAAACTGACTTTATTTCAAATTCCATTCTCCCATCTCACACGTGATCTTCTTAATAATCTGTTCCTTTTCTGTAAACTCCCGTAAGCATATCATTCGTACAACAATGGTTAGTTGTTCCAGCATTATTGGATTTCTTGTATTTGGCAACACACATGATAAGCCTAAAATCGTCATTTTCCAAATTAATGAGTTCCGCATTTTATCCTTTGCAGAAAAGATACTCGTTTTGTTAATATGGATTTCAATTAGATTGGAAAATCTTCGGGGTTTTTTCCAGCAGTTTTGCTATCTATTGTGTCTAGTATTAAAAAGAAAAAAAATGTATATATGAAACTCGTAATTTTTCTGCTTCTATTTTTTTTATTTTTAATTAAAAAAGAGAAACTTTGGCGCTCCTAAAATTAAAATCATTTCCATGTGATGCAGTTTATTATAGCAAGTAATCTGATAATGCCTGAGCTTTATTTCGTTTCCGAAGTATAATGCTTGCGTATCCTATAGCAAATTCACCAACAGAGATATGACCAAAAGCTACTTGAGAAAATTAAATTCCATTTTTCTGGTTTCCATACTTAAATACTCAAAAGTATATGTGAAAAAGAGACATTCATATTTGCGATATTTTAATTATATTTTGTCAGTTTGTTGGATTAATGAAGAAGATGACCAACTCCGTTGGCTATAAGCAATCGTCCATTCCTAATTTAGGGCGAATTTCAATCGTCCGTACCTAAGTTGGATGGATAGGAGGGAGTCAGTACCATAAGGGAAACACTCCATACATGGTACACATAGGATTCAAGTACGAATTCATTTCTGTGAAATGGTTAAAAATTTACGCCTTC
The DNA here is from genome assembly GCA_039090855.1 of Macrothele yani. NCBI lineage: Eukaryota > Metazoa > Arthropoda > Arachnida > Araneae > Macrothelidae > Macrothele > Macrothele yani. The sequence goes on from CM077016.1 coordinate 12,749,556, forward strand.
TACTATTCACGACATTCGGTGCAAATTAAAATTTTCGTGAATAAGTAATTTCACACATATAATGCATAGCGAAGTGGGAATGCTGTTGGACTGTATGTATTAACAAACAAAATTTGTTTAACAAAATATAATGTGTTGAATGAAAGGTAGTAGTAACGCGGCGATGTTCAGTGCACAGAACTGTGGCGTACTCTACTGATAACACAATCAAGTATCGGATTTGAGTGTTGGATGTTACATCAGTGTTTGTGTGGAACGAAAATGCAGCTGATGGAGCACTTAAAGTATAGCTTTTATAGGAAGGCGTGAAAATCATTTTTACACAGTCGGAACAACGCAGCTGGATAAAAATTAGGTTTGCACGCAGTCTCGAGGCAAAGAAATGTTGCTTAGGTCTGAAGGATGCGTGCTGGGATGAATCGCTAAACTGTCATACAATTGCACGATGGGTGAATGCTTTTCGCAGCGGTCGAGAACATCCAACATGTAAAATGACCGGGACGTCCGCACATCCTACAGGAAAAGGGGTGCCTTGTGCAATCTTTACGTGATCGTGATATACACTAGGCCAGGCACTAATTTGGAAATGAAATTGGAATCAATGATTCCCCAGTGAGCCACATTTTGCACGATTTCCTTGGCATGCGAAACATCGCAGCAAAGTGGTCCCCACATCACCTCACAGAAGTGCAAAAGTGGCTCCGATACGCCGCAGCAAAACTCCATGTAGAGCGGTATGACAATGAAAGTGATGAATTCCTTCCTCGAACCATTTCCATCGACAAAAATTGGGCGTAGGAGTCGGCACTCAAACGGAAATCAAAGAAATGGGAGCATCACTGATCCACACGCCCGATAAATTTACGGGAGGGACCTAGTGAAGTGAAAGTGTAGCTGATTGTTGCCTATGACATGTGAGGTGTAGTCCTCCGTCATGTTGTTATGGAGAAACAAAATGTGAATGCCCAGTTCTGAAAAAACATCAACTTCCCGCACTACAGAAGAAGTTGCAACATTTCATTAAACATAATCCACCATTGTTCATTCACGATAATGCTCGTTGTCATATTGCCGAAACTGTGCAGATAATTATTACTAGATGACGTTGGGAAACTTTGGAGTAACCATATTTTCCAGATATGAGTCCACGTGACTTTAATCAGTTTCGCAATTGAAGGCACACATATGAAGACAACGTTTTCGTGGTATGCCAGAGGTACTCCTTGCCATAGACCAAACTATTGCAGCTGTCAATAGAAAATGATCTGCTGACAGCACAGACAGTCTCCCGCAGGTATGGGCCAAAATGATTCATATGGCCGGTGATTACATTAAGGGCCCGGGAAATTGAATTCATGCCGAAGTAAAGCGTAATGTGTGTTAGATACCTGTTGTCACTACTTTTCGGTCAACCCTTGTAGATGCTTTCTCCTGATTGTGCCATATCTCTTCTACAACTTCTGGAGCCAACCACTCGATAACAGGAATTAACCTACATTTCGAGGATGAGCATCAGATGAATGGTAATTCTGTGATATGCTGTGTTCTTCAATGAAAAAAACACTGTATGTAAACATCAGGGATAAAAGTACGTTTGTATGTGCAACCCGTTAAAATGTTGGTGCTTAAGTAAGCGCCAGAATTGACACGCGTGCGGATGCTGAAATTCCATTCTATTAGGTAAACCAGCCGACTTCACATATATAGCTTTCTATATTATTCTTTGATTTTCGTTGGGAACTAAATGACCACCGTGAACAATACGACAGGCTATATTTATTCGGAGGTTTCTAACTTAGGAGAAAATTATTCCAGAATATGGAGGGGGCTAGTGTTAAGACGACTGTACCATCTTTTCACCTTGCAACAACAAGTAAGTGCGTGTGCTGTACTTGTGAAAACAAAGGAATACATATAGGTGATTTATTGGTTTAAGATAAATTTAATATCTATTGCTCTGGCGTAACCCGATACAAAATCAAAGGGTCTGCGTACAACACAAAAAGGGTAATTTATTAGTAGGAGCATTGTATTGCCTTTCATTAAGAGCATTAAATTTAAATTGAAAAACTCCCATTAATAGTAAAATGTCTTTAAAAACATTAATGTATGTTTGCAACCATAATCGATTTTTACTTATGTACAGTCATTAGAAAGTTTCACGAGTCCGAAATAGAGCGTGAGCGTTTGGTTATTATTGCGTTGTTGTTCAGCGTTACCTCAGTATAAAGGATTCACATGTTTGCGTAAAAAGCCAGTGTTATTACAGCGTTCAAATTATTTTTTAATAGAATATATTCCGGAGCTAGTTCCTTTGCCTGTTTACAATGGATATAAATAGCTGTATTAAACATGGAACAGTGGTATACGCAAACACAGGAATTACAGAAATGTGATCATTATGGGAAATGCAATATTTTTGTTTTTATTTTATTTTAACATGCGCAATTTACTACGGAATAAATCTTAAAAGATATGGTGTACTATGAGTAAATAAAACATATGTTTTGTCTACCTGTTTTATGTAGATAAATCCAACGGAATGCTATCTTAAAAAACAGAAGAATATCCCATTAAAAATGACGTCACTCAGTGTCTAAAACATCTTCGCAGTGCAGCCATAAATTTCTAACACGTACCACCTAGATATGCATTAAATCTTCTTCCATATGCACATCAACAAACAAAAGTAGAGGGAGCATAGAGGTGTTTTTATTTTTCTATTTTTATTTATCACATTGTTTTCCTATTTATTAGGTGTGCAACTTAATTCTCGGCCCTTAACCGCAAGCGATCATAGAACGTCGGCAAATGCAAACAGCTGTGTGCGATAATGGCTGATTGCAGCGCCATTCAACAGGTTTCCACGCAATCGTAACAGCTCACAGCTGTAGTGACATAAGGGACGAAGGTTGACGGTGAAAGTAATGTAGTTCGAGAATCAATATTTGAGGCACATCCTCCTGTTCGCGGTTTAGCTGACAAAACGTGCCGTGGAAGCCCAGCAAATGATTTGTGTTTCTTTAGGTGAGGCTGATGTGTCCTACAGTACGTGTAAGACGTGGTTCCAGCGGTTAAAGCAGGGAAATTTCAATTTCCGGGCTGGAACGTCCGGGACAGCCACGGAAATTTGACGATGAGGAACTGGGACAACTGTTGGACGCGGAGCCCTGTCTCATACAGTCAGAGATCGCCCAGGAACTCGGAGTAACACGGCAAGCCATTACAAAGCGCTTGCATAAGCTTGGACGGATTGACAAGGAGGACCGTTGTGTGGGCCACCAAGTCACAGCTGCGAACAAGACTAGGCGCTACGATGTTGCTGCATCCTTGCTCTCCAGATTCAAGAAGAAGGATTTCCTCCACAAGATTTTGACTTGTGATGAAAAGTGGATCCTCTACGATATCCTTAAGCGGCGCAAATTGTGGGTTTATCCAGGTCAGCCTACCACCAATACCGCCAAACGAATTTCCCGACCAGAAAGTTGTTGCTGTGCATATGGTGGGATCAGCGAAGTGTCGCACACTATGAGTTGCTCAAACTGGTGAAACGGTCAATGCTAAGCGTTATTGTCAGCATCACATTCGTGTGAGTGACGCAATGGAGGCGAAAAGGCCTTACACCGGCAAGGGCAGAAGGTCGAGCCTGTTGCTTCAGGATAACGCGCGTACTGACACCGCGAAAACGACTTTAAACACGATCACCGACCTGGGATGGGAGATTCTGTCCCACACGGCGTATTCTCCATTCTTCGACCCGTCGGATTATTACCTCTTCCGCTCCCTGAAACATCACCTGAGTGATACGCACTTCAATTTTGTCGAGCAGGTCGACACAAGTATTGATGATTTTATCAACTTGAAATAGCCCTCTTTTTTCCGAAGTGGCATTCGGCAGCTCCCTGACCGATGGCTCAAGTGTATCCAACACTACGGGGATTATTTCCCTGATTAGGTACGTATTCGATTTGGTATAATTTGCTCCCAACGTGTCGTGTCTGCGGCCGAGAATTAAGTTGCACACCTAATATCTGCAAACATACCAAGTTCCTAATAATGATTTTTAGAAAACTTCCAAAATATAGTATGTACACGATTAATAACTAAAGAGAAAACAAAGTAAAATAATCCGTCAGAATGGTTTATGTCAAAATTTTTAATCATGCCAAGCTTTCGCCTTCCAACAGGAGGCTTTATTAAGGCGAAACTTATATTAGAACAACGATCCATTTGGATTTTAATATAAGACAAGAGCACGCGTATTAAATTTATATGTAACGCGTTACAAACACGTTAATTGTTATCCATTGCCAAAGTCCAATGCTCACGTTAGGCATCATGTAAGGTATCATGTGATACACTATCTACCAACAAGTAATTGGACACCTGTGATAGCAAAGGAAAAGGAAGTTTATTCACCTTCAACGGTTGGTGGAGCCTCCACGAGCGGCGATTACCGCTGCGACCCTCCGGGGCATACGCTCAAACAGGCGTTGTACGACGGCTAGCGATATTTTCTTCCAATCGGCTTGGAGAAGACAGGTCAGTTCATTCACAGATTTCGGACGGTGGAGGCATCCTTTAAGTCCACGGTCCAACTCGTCCCAGAGGTGCTCGATATTGTTAAGGTCCGGGCTCTGCGCAGGCCAGTCCATTCGATTAACCCCATTGTCACCATACCAAGCCATGGTGAACCTCGCAACATGACAGGTGGCATTGTCATCCTGAAAGTAACATGGGTCAACTCAGTAAAACTTCCACAACGTAGGAAGCGCATGGTCATCCAAAATGGTTCAGTAGGTCTCGGCGTTGAGTCTACCAGGAATTGCGACCACGGGTCCTGTGCCATACCAGGAGAAACACCCCCATAGCATAATTCCACCGCCGCCGAACTTCACAGTTGGCACAATACATTCCGGCAGGAGGTGTTCTCCAGGCAGACGCCAAACCCAGACCCAGCCATCCGAACGGTAGAGGGTGAACTTTGATTCGTCGCTCCAGAGAACCTGTTTCCACTGTTCAACGGTCCACTGTCGACGTTCTTTGCACCACGTTAGCCGTGCAGCGCTATTGGACTTGATGATCAAAGGCTTGTGGGCGGTAGCACGTCCATGATAACCAAGCAGATGGGCTTCCTTACGGTTGGTATTCATCTAAAGAACACTTCCGGATGCCTGTTGAAATTTCTCGCGGATGTGGCTCATCGATTTGGTGCGGTTCTTCCGAATGTCTCTGGCCAGCACCCGTCGGTCTCTAACTCCCAGTTTTGTGGGTCTGCCGGTTCGCGGCACATTCCGACAGTCACCTCTCATCTTCCGCTGGCCAATCACGTAGGCCACTGTAGATTTTGGGTACTTCAACTCGCTGGATATGTCACGTATGGATCGATCGTTTCTGTGATACCCGACGATTACACCTTTCTCGAAATCCGAGAGCACCAAACTGCGTGGCAACTTGCATGCGACTGGTTACGTTGTTGTTTCCCACACGATATTTAACAGTGGCGGCCGTGACATGTATCAGGACCGCAGATATCGTCGATCGCAGGGGAGTCCCATTACGTGTTGGTAGATAGTGTATTTGTGAAAATATGCACCTTCTCTATATGTTTGATGAATTTAAAAGAGAGATTTTGCTTAAAACAAAAAGGTATTTGCCCCCTGCCCCTGGCGCAGTGGTCTAAGCGACGGCTTCTGATCATTCGTCCGAGATGGGTCCGCTTTCGAATTCTGGTGAGGCATGAGTGTAGTGTATTTTTAAGGCATTGGCCCTCTCCCTTCCCTGGAACCAGTGGCCCAAAATTAGGGGCACGCTACGGCTTATAGCCCACTGAGTTGCTCACAGAGGTCGTTATTCTTCCAATAAAAAATATATATATAACACCAAAACCTTTATTATTCTTTCGGAAGTATATGTGCAGTAAATTCATCAAAATAAAAACAACATTTATAGTATAGTCAGCATTTTTTTTTGTTTACGTTTCCAACCGTAGGTTGAAGAAGAGTAAATGCTCCAGCTTTGTCCGTCCGTCTGCACGAAAACACACGTGAAAATGGTTCGATTTCGGCGAAATTTTAGTATGTGGTAGGGGAGCACATGGGGACGACCCTATTGAAAATGGGCGAAGCATGGTCAAAGGTCAGGACATAGGAGCGGGATCAATTCCATTACTCTTACGCGTCATAACTTGCGTAAAAAAGGTTCGATTTCGATGAAATTTTAGTATGTGGTAAATAACCACCTGAGGACGATCCCTTTTGAAAATGGGAGAAATAGGGTCAAAGGTCAGGACATAGGAGCGGGATCCATTCCATTACCTTTTTGCGTCATAACTTGCGTAAAAATGGTTCGATTTGGATGAAATTCTAGTATGTGGTAGGGAACTACCGGGGGACGAACCCTGTTGACAATGTGTGAAATAGGGTCAAAGGTCAGGACATAGGAGCTAGATCCCGTACACCGCCTTTATGCGTCATAACTCGTGTAAATATGGTTCGATTTCGATTAAATTTTAGTATGTGGTAGGGAACCTCTGGGGCACGAGCCCTATTGAAAATGGGCGAAATGGGGTCAAAGGTCAGGCAGGACATAAGAGCGGGATTTATTCCATTCTGTTATGCGGCATAACTTGCGTAAAAATAGTTTGATTTCGATGAAAATTTAGTATGTGGTAGGGAACCGCCTGGGGACGATCCCTATTGAATATGGGTAAAATAGGGTCAACGGTGAGGACATAGGAGCGGGATTCATTCCATTGCCTTTATGCGTCATAACTTGCGTAAAAATGGTTCAATTTCGATGAAACCTTAGTATGTGGTAAGGAACCACCTGCGGACGAACGCTATTTAATATGGGCGGAATAGGGTCAAAGGTCAGGACATAAAAGCGGGATCCATTCCATTGCCTTTATGCGTCATACCATACGTAAACATGGTTCGATTTCGATAAAATTTTGGTATGTGGTAGGGAACCAACTGGGCACGAAGCTTATTGAAAATGGGCGAAATGGGGTCAAAGGTCAGGCAGGGCATAAGAACGGGATTTATTTCATTGCCCATATGCGTCCTAACTTGCGTAAAAATGGTTCGATATCGATGAAATTTTAGTATGTAGTAAGGAACCTACTGGGGTAGAACCGTATTGAAAATGGGCGGATTGGGGTCAAAGATCAGGACACCGGAGTGGAATCCATTCCATTGCCCTTGTGCATCATAACTTACCTAAAAAGTCTTTGATTGCGACAAAACGTTATCATGTTGTTCCGGATGTATTGTGAACCGGTTCTGTTGAATATCAACGAAATGGAGTCAAAGGTCATTGCACAAAGGCAAGATTTATGCCACAGCCATTATTCTCATAACTTGCGTAAAACTGCTTCTATTGCGACAAAACTTTAGAATATCATCGAAATGGGGTCAAAGAATATCATCGAAATTGGGTCAAAGGTCAGGACAGAGGAGCAAGATTTATTCCACAGCCATTATCCACATAACGTGATTAATAATTTTTGGTATATTGGAAAGCGTATCATAATAAATGCATTGCATGATTTTACTCACTTGGTGGTAAATACCCGCCATGCGTTGGATGGGCACGTTAAGCTGTCGGACCCCGGGTACTGGCCCCTCGGTATTAAAAATGGCGTCTTCCTCCCACTTTCTACCTCGCTTCCGTGTCACTTTTCTATACGGCACTTTAGCCCAAATCTCCTAGGTTCCTATTTCTAAGAGTTTGTTAAGACCTGGAGTCAGACACTCCATTCCTAAAATCCTCTACATGCGATCTGATCTGTTTTCAAAAACGTGTTACAATAAAACAGGCAGTGCAATAGCAACTTAAATTTCTTGTGAAAGAAATATAAAGCACGTTCTGGAAGAAACCTCCCGAAATTCGTACCTGGATGTTAGCAAAATATAGGAAATGCTGCTGTGATGACGAATCAAAAATAGACAAGTGTATTAGAATGTTGAATTTCGTGTCATAAAAAGTGGAATTCAATTATGATTTATATTTATTAAAAAACTTCTTCAGCGTCCCAATGCTGCATACAACGGTCATGAAGCTTATGCACCTGTTGACGAAAAGCCCATTTTTGTATATTCTTCTCGTCTGAGGTCATTGAATTCGGTCCATGGCATCATATATCCTTCTATTAAAGACGTTTCCAAGCAGAAGGTCTTTCATACAAGTATTCCTGCTTCCAGAAAAGTGGGGTAATCGTGATATATACCTACTGCTGGGCAGACAAACAGTGAAATTGTTCCAGTAAGACTATTTAATATTTGCATGTAAGCGATGTCTCACGCAAGCAGAGCAAAAATGGAAGTTTCAATTTGCAAGTGAGCGATTGCTCACGTATACAGAGCAAACCAGATAGTTAATTTGTCAGCGGACGTCTTTACATTTAAATTACTATATTAAATTTTATTCACAAATTACCGTAAGATAAGAGACACAATATTCCTTAGGCGTTAAACACAGCAAAACCTAATTTCTGAAAGTTGTTCAATAAAAAAGAGCATTTTAATAAACTACATAGTTGTCAAACAACAAAAGCATTAAAATGGTCATGTATTAATCAAGAAGGGCTAATAAGAGAAAAGTTGTTTTTCTCAATAGAAGATGGACACAATTTTTATTCTACGCATATTAAACAGAATTAGGCAGCGCCGGTTACTAAGTGATATAAGCTGTGGCTTATGACCATTCTTCCGAGATTGGTCCGGGTTCGAATCCTTGAGGCATGGGTTTTGTGTTTTTCTTGCCGCACTGGATCTTACTGTTCCCTGGTGTCAGTGGCCATAACGTAGGGACGGGCGACTGCTTATAGCCCGTTGAGTTGCTCACGGTTGTTGTTTAACCTCCAATCATTAAAAAACAGAATTAGTTAGAAAATAAGTGTCTAAAATAGAGGGTTTCCTTCACATCATGAAAATTAGCTTTTTTCTGTGGATTTGATAAACTTCTGACGGAATAAGTATCGTATTTTTACAATGCGATGATTTAGCAATTTTTTGATAGTGCTTCATTGAAATAGTTTTTCCTCTTTTATTCATTGATAAAAATTTAATGTAAATGAACATGTCAACAGAAATAGAATATTCTGTATGATTAGTTTTATGAATCGAAACACAGTGAAACTCGTGATAGCTGTCACCCGTACTCCTCCGTCACCAGCCAATACGGTCAGTTTGTCTGGGACGGATGCTATCACACACAAAAACAATGCATAAGAGACTATTATTTGGCGGCCACGGAAAGCCATTTTTGAAAAACATAATAATGTACTTGCCTTTCGAGGTCGGAAATGTGTGGAACGTATTGAAAATTCTTGTTCCTAAGTTTCTGAAAAGATAAGAAAAATACCTTGAGCATAAAACTTTGCAATGCCTGTGACTTTTCCTCTGTCTGTAACCACACCTCACGAGATTGCAAATGGTGGACGGGCCTTGGTGGAGTCTATGAAGTTCTTAGTATTTTGTGAGAGACGATACAGTGTTCCTTTACTGGGGTACCGATTTTCGATCATTTATTGTCCCAAATGATACCGTGAAGCTCGGGGAGCATTTCGTCCCCCCTCATCCTAACGAACAAAGCCTTCTCACGCAGAGACCTTACTGTTTGAGCAGATTGATGTTGCACTTCAGAAGGAAAAATAACCCATCGCTCATTTGAAGGAATACAATGGATGGGAGGGAGTTGAATTTGCCTGACGTCTGAACTGCAGTAGTGCTGCTATTATGCTTGGCAACTTACTTCTCAGTTCCTCCAGGGACACATTTGGTAAGAGCGCACAATTTGCAGCAACGTACATGCGTTCCTAAATTACAAAATGGCAAGGAAGATAGGAGATTGAAAGTTCAGCATTACAAAAACGTACAGAAGTTATAAAAGGTATTACTGGTTATCGTGGCCGCAAATTCAATTGTGGATGAACACAAATAGGAAACATTATGCAAAAGAAAATTGAAATGCTGAACGACGGGGAATGAAATGAAAACAGGTGAAGGAAAAGGTAGCGCCAAGTAACTTTTGAAGATGAAAACAACATGAATGTGAACTAGATTGTAAATGTGAGGCAAAAATGATTCCTATAAGAGGTTCTGCTCTTGAAAAAAAAAAAAAAACGCGAATTTTCGAAGTAGCTTGGAACTGCAAATTCTGACAGTGCAAGCAATAGCTTACTGGAAAGTTTCCGAACAACAACTTTCATGAAAAACATGAATTCATGCATAGCAGTAGTCATACACTGCTGGACAATTGCTAAGGACGGATCATAAACGGCTATATAGCGCATAAAAAAGTAAGTGTGGTTGGATGCCAAGTGAAATAAAATAATGTCAGAATGCCAGGACATTGCAAGAAAACAATTTATTGTGCTCTGAAATCCAGAAGGCTTTAGAACGTGTTCAAGGGACAAATAGGCCATCTTGTGCAGAATACGTAAACGTGAAAAAAAATGCAATTACCGTCCGCAGGCGTTCCGGCGTTAGATGTCAATACGGGATATGGCCACCATGGAGGGCGATGCAAGATTCCACACGTCGTGTCATGCTTTGCACAACATTATCAAGCAGCTGTTGGGGTAATTTATCCCATTCCTCTGTCAGTGCACTGATAAGGGTGTCCTTGTTTATTGGAGGGCATTGGCGACCAGCAAGACTCCTCCCCAAAGCATCCCACACATTTTCAATGGGATTCAGATCTGGAGAACGTGCTGGCCATACGAGGCGTTGAATATCCTCGCTCTCAAGACACTCCTGGACAGCGACTGTTCGATGACATGTTGCGTTGTCGTTTATGAAAATGAATCTATCACCGACAGCACCACGGAACATGCGAACATGAGGTAGCAGAACATCATTAATGTATCGTTGGCCAGTCATAGTCCCAGTTGGAAGCACATAGAGGGACGTACGGCCATTGATCATGATGCCAGCCCATACCATGACACTACATGTCGGATATCGGTCCCTTTCCTGTATGTTTGCTGGACAATATGCAGTACCACTATCACGCCAGATCAGTTGTCGTCGACAATCAGACGATAGACTGTATCTACTCTCATCTGAGAAGAGGACAGCAGACCAGTCGTTATCAGTCCAATTGCGATGTTGATGGCACCATTGCAAACGGGCGGTACGGTGACGTCTGGACAATGGGATGCACACAACAGGACGACGGGCGTATAGTCCTCCTTCATACAAACGTCTGGCGACAGTTTTTCGAGAGATCCGCTTGCCAGTAGCAGCCATAAACTGATTTGCTACCTCACTAGCTGTGCTGCGCCGGTGTCTTTTTGTTGATAGCACTATGTACCGATCTTCTGCAGGTGTCGTACTGCGAACACGACCTCTCCCGTGACGTTTGCTACACTCTCCATTTGTTTGAAATGATTTCCAAAGCCTTGAAACAACACTGTGGCTGACGTCGAACTCTCTGGCAACATCTGTTATTTTTCGACCTTCTTCAATCTTGCCAATAATACGGCCACGCGTAAAATCATCTAGGTGATGTCGGGAAGACATACTGAAAATTGCAAGTTCGTCAATTGATTCTTTCCCTTTCAACTTTGCGTTTGAACAACAACGGTCAATACGCGTCAAATCCTTTCTATCTCTTATCAGCGCTATGACATCACGAACAAGTTCGGCAATCCAAAATTTGCATACGTAGAACACGTCTTACCGTATCCCGCACTTATGCTAATTTCCACATTTTCCTGCCTTCCATTTTATGGTTGCTATCGTTGCTATTGTCATCCGTCCTTAGCAATTGTCCGGCAGTGTATTAGTCTCATAATAACGTATGTAAAACTGAAGTTAAAAATACTTTTCCTAAAACTTCGTTATTTCAAAAACTCAAGTATCTGTGAAGACGGTGTTTTATTCGTGCGAGACATAAAGTAAACATTTTAGGGCAGCTTCTCTCGTTGCACGATAGATTAAAAACCTTAAAGACCCATAGGAGTTAAAAACCCTCACTGTTCCAAAAGGATTTTATTTGATTAGTAAAACATGCAAATTAAAATATGAAACCGTTCGGGCTTTCACCAAGCCCATCTTCCGATGAGTAAAATAGTAACTCATATAGAGAAGACTTAAGTATACATTTGTCGTTGGGATTTGGGACATTAAGAAACGCGCAGTTTTTGGGTACTCTGTGGATATAGTAGCGAGCATGCACATCCAATTGACCATTGCTTGATAATCAAAAGGTAATTTGAAAGAAATTAAATCAAAATAATAGTTATACCTGTCCTTTACACAACCGAATAGGAATACTTGAATTAATACAAAGGATGATATAACAGGTCAAATAGTTCGGTATTTAAAGTCCAAATAATATTTGATGAATGAGAGAAATCTAAGAGTTTAAATTGTTGAATGATTTAAATTCATGTAATATTGAGGGGAAAGAAAAGTCACTTCCACAAACGAGTAGTCATTTCCACAAACGAGTAGCCACTTCCACAAACGAGCAGTCTCTTTAACAAACGAGTAGTCCTTTCCACAAAAGAGTTTATAAGTTCCTGGGGGACTTTGAAGTTTCGAGATGTTGTAATTAAAGTAGAAGCTATGATGTCGAGCACGTATAATGGTTTCCTCCTGTATAAATAGTTTCTGATTCCAAGTTCATGCTATATTAATGTACAGGGAAAGTTCATGGTCACCACCACAAAAGAGCTCAGACACCCGGGCCGCTCTGTACTTACAAAGTGTTGCGAATCCATGTAAATGTCACGATGTCTAATACACTTAACGGTTGTTCTCATCATGCCCCTCGCAGGGATGGGGTTTAACCAATCGTCGCCACGGCATCGGGACGAAAATAGGTGTGTTATCCTTGCAACAATTGAATCCTTTGCAGATTATATCCAGACTCTCTGTAAACAGCATAGATGATCTCGTGTACGGTGACACCAGAATATTGGCTTCTTCTCAAATAGGGGCATGTGATCCGTCTCCCACTTTACGTGCTAATGAGGCCCTCATTGATCCATTTTTGACATCGTATTTATGTTCTTTTTATCTGGAACCGTTGTGTTGATCCTATGTATAAGCTGTTAGGTATATCTTCTGCTAGACGTTTTAGCGGAACGCAATATACATCGTATTTATTATTCTTTGATACTTGGCCACGGTCCTTTTTGACCATTGTGGAAAGGTTGTTAGTTTTAATACCAAAATGACGTCCATAATGTCTGCAGGTATTTTTTAGAAATGGGGTGACCATTGGGTAATAGGTCATTGAACCGACGTACCTCCTATTACAACCGTTTCTTTGAAGAGTGGTCGATCTTTCTCTATGTATATTCTGAAGAATTTTGTTCACTGTGAATTCTGAGATGTCGTGATCAACAACAATCTGGAATACCTTGGATATTTCGTTTCGTCGTTTATGAATGTTTGATGAGTGAGTGAAGACACGCATCAATACAAAAGTAATGACGGACAATTTATAGCTTCTCGCGTTAGCAGCTGCAGCTGGTATAATAGTTGTTAAAGCTGTAGGTTTTCTATATACTGAATATTGGAGATCGTGAGGAACCAAATTCCTTTCAATCAAAAAATCCAAAAATTGCAAGGTGTCATCCTTCTGAAGTTCTACAGTAAACCTTGTAGTTGGGAGCTGAGAGAACTCAAATTTCGTTAATTCTGCGAGGTCGTGATTCCAGAATAATAGTATATCGTCCACATACCTTACGAAAAAACATGGTCGTGCGTTGTATTCGTCCAGAACCTTGCCCTCAATATGCTGTAGGACTATCTCAGCAATTGTTGGTGAGAGGGGTGATCCCCATGCCCCCCCTGTTTGTCTGTAAATTGTACCTTGGAGCTAAAAAATGGTCGGTTCTGAACTACACTGCTGGCCACCCAAAATGCAACACCAAGAAGGACACGAGATAGCAAAGCCAGATTTACTGGACACAGAACAACAGACACAAAGATGAAACGATTGAGCTTACAGGCCCGTGCAACATGCGGAACACGCAGACATCAATAGTTCGCGTGGCCCCCCATGGCTGGCAACAACGGCCGCTACACGCCGCGGCATCGAACGAAAGAGGCTTTAGATGTGGGTTGGGGTATGTCGGTCCAGGCTGCTTCCGCACGTTGCCACAGTTCATCAGGTATAACCGCGGGTGGTGCTTGCCGGGCCACTAGGTTGCCGATCAGCGACCAGATGTGTGCGATGCGCGACATATCGGGAGAACAGGTGGTCCAGGGCAGCAGTGACACCTGGTGGGCCGTGAAGGATTGTTGCACGATGCGTGCCACGTGAGAGCGCGCATTGTTCTGTTGAAACGTGGACGCTGGCAGGTCCTGCAGGTAAGGGAGGACTACAGGCTCCAAAACATCCGAGATGTAGCGGTGGCTGTTGGGTGTACCGGCGATGAGTACCAGAGGGGTACGGGTGTCATATCCAATTGCCCCCCAAACCATAACGCCAGGCGACGGACCAGTATGGCGATGCATAATGCAGGCGACATACAACCTCTCACCGCAGTGCTTCCACGCGCGGATCCGGCCATGGTGGTGTTGCAGGCAGAAGCGTTATTCGTCGGAGAAGACAATGTCGTGCCATTCCGTAGTCCAGGTGCCGCGTCCAAAGAGCCACTGCCGCCGCACTCGCCGGTGCTTTAACGTCAGCTGTAATCAGAGCAACGGGTGCCATGCGACAAGTCCCCGCTCCTGCAGACGACTTCGAACGTTACGTGCTGACACAGGTTGTTACGCAACACACCCCAATTCCAGCGCTAACGTTCGTGATGTGGCGGTGCGAGCCGTCAATGCCCGCCACACAACATGCTGGTACTGTCGTACGCCGGTGTGCCGCGGCTGCGGCAATCGCTCACGTCGGTCCGTCCGTCACTCCTGCACCCACCGAATCCATACTCGCCTCACATTGGCTGGATGTCGTCCTACACGGGCGCCGATGTCTCCGTACGATAAACCGCTGTCGCAATAAGCCACTATTCGTCCTATGCCGAACTCCCAGACGTGCTGGAAAGACTGCCGTATTCGGCGACGAGGCATCAGGAAGCTTCCCACGCACAGGTCCGGCAGCACAACACACTTCAACTAGTTACACCCCGGCTTCTGTGCACCCTTCTTATAGTGCGTCTCTGTGGCGTGCCGGGCGCACACGATTTGCATATGCCCTGCAATGCTAATCGTTTGCATGTCCCCTCGCGGGCGACGCATTCTGCGAATTTCAGGCCAATCGGATGCTTCCTTCTTGGTGTTGCATTTTGGGTGGCCAGCAGGGTAATTTCAAAACACCGATAATCGATTGAATTTCCTGAAGCTCATACCCTAAAGATATCAGTTTAGATTCTATAATGTAATGAGCAACAGATACAGGAATATCCGGGAACAACGCAATCCCATCGAGTGAGGCCAGAACAAACGATTTGCCATCGAGTGAGGCCAGAACAAACGATTTGCCATCGAGTGCGAAGTTTTTTTTTATTCTACTAAGCGCATGTACTGTACCGCTGACATAGTAGGCTGAACCCCTGGTTAAAGGGTTGAGGGATTTTGTGACGGCTCTTTCCAATGGTCTCGTGGGGGAAGCAAACTCTGATACTAATGGGCGCATAGCGTGCCCCTCATTGTGAATATTTACTTTCCGAACTTTTCGGGAACCCTCGGACTAAGGGTTGATTTCATGTCCTGTTTGATGGAAGTTGGAAACATTGAATAGTTTTTGAGTTTACTTACTGCTGTCAATATTGCATTTGTAGGGTCATTCGTTATAATAACACGTGGAATTTTGTTAATCGCCTCTTTCATTTTACAAATATAGTCTTTCTTGTTCAGGATGATAATTTGTGAAGTATTGTCTGCAGGTATTACCACTATGCTAGAATAGTAGTGCAGTTCTTTTAGTTTTCTTTTATCTTCCTTAAATTTCGTAGAAACCGGGTGCAAATGACGTGAGTTGAACTTGTTAATCCATTTAATATTGCAATGCCTTAAAAATACGATGTCAAAATTGATCAATCAGGACCTCATAGTACGCAAAGTGGGGGAAGAGACGCATACCCCTACTTGGGAAGAAGCTAATATTCTGGTGATACCGTACACGAGATCATCCCTGCTGTTTACAGAGAGTTTGGTTATAATCAGCAAAGGATTCACCAGTTGCAAGGGTCACACAATTATTTTCGCCCCGATGCCGTGGCGACGATTGGTTAAACTAAATCCCTGCTAGGGGCATGATGAGAACAACGGTTACGTTTATAACACATCAGGACTATTACATGGATTCGCAACACTTTGTAAGTATGGAGCGGACCGGATGTCTGAGCTATTTTGGGTGTTGACTATGAACTTTCCTTGTACATTAATATAACATGGACTTGGAATCCTAAACTATTTAAACAGGAAGAAACCATTATATGTACTCGACATCATAGCTTCTACTTTAGGTACAACATCTCGAAACTTCAAATTTACCCAGGAACATACAAACTCTTTTGTGGAAGTGACTACTCGTTTGTGGAAGTGACTTTTCTTTCTCCTTAATATTACATGAATTTAAATCATTCAACAATTTAAACTCTTATATTTCTCTCATGCATCAAATATTATTTGGACTTTAAATACCGAACTATTTGACCTGTTATATCCTTCTTTGTATTAATTCAAGTGTTCCTATTCGGTTGTGTAAAGGACAGGTATAACTATTATTTGGATTTAATTTCTTTCAAAACACGTTTTTATAATCAAAGATTGTTTCATTGAATGTTCATGCTCGCTACTATGTCCATGGCGCACTCAAAACCTGCCCGTTTCTTATCGTCACAAATCTCAACGAGAAATGTATACTTAAGTCTTCTTCATATGTGTTACTATTTTACTCATCTGAAAATGGGCTTAGTGGAAGCCGGAAAGGTCTCATGTTTTAATTTTGATGTTTTAGTAATTGATTACTAATAAAATCCTTTTGGACTTGTGAGGGATTCTAACTAATATGGGTTTTTAAGGTTTTTAAGGTATCGTGCAACGAGGGAAGCTGCCGTAAAATGTTTACTCAAGTATCTGTATGTTTGGATTTTTGTCACCATACATATCTTTAATTGGAATCAAATTAGCCCAGGTTTCACATATTGTTTTCTGTTGGCAGTTCGTTCAGTCGGTCGCACAACGAGAATTAATGTCTTGACTTCCGACCGGCATGCGTTATTCCCATGATGTACTAATGATGCGTTTAATTCGTATCGTGTATTCGGCTACTCACTTATATTTGAAACTATTAAGCGTGTTTGGAAGATGCGAATCCTTTTGTCGGTGTAAATATGACATGAATGCTAAGTAATATAATCATGGATGTTAAATCCCGTCTTCCCAATTTGTTTTCACAATGGTGTAATTCCGTATTTCATTCATTGATATTAAGTACATTTGACACATTCAAACAGTTGGACAGGGTTTAAACCAAATGTTTACGGTCTCATTCAAAGGAATGCGTTATACATTAACAGCGGTTTTCATACTACATTTAAACAAGTTAGTAAAATCATGCAATGCATTGATTATTATGATACGCTTTCCAACATACCAGAAATCATTACTCAAGTTATGAGGATAATGGTTGTGGAATAAATCTCGGTCTTGTGCCCTGAACTTTAATCCGATTTCGATGATATTCTACAGAACCGGTTCAGTATAGCTCCGAAATAACATGATAAAGTTTTGTCCGAATGGAAGCATTTTTACGCAAGCTATGATGCATAAGGTCTATGGAATACATTCCACTCCAGTGTCCTAACCTTTGACCCCATTTCACCCATTTAATAGGCAAACTCCTAAAACATACTAACATTTCATCCAGATCGAAGAATGTTTACTTACGTTATGACGCATAATGGCGATGGAAGTGATTCCGCTCCTATGTCCTGACCTTTGACCCCATTTCGCTCATTTTCAATAGGGTTTGCCCCTAGGTGGTCCCCTACCATATACTAAAATTTAATCGAAATCGAACCTGTTTTACGTTAGTTATGACACAAAATAGCAGTGGAATGGATCCCGCTCCTATGTGCAAAATTTTGACCAAATTTCGTTCACGTTCAATCGGGTTCCTCGCCAGGTAATCCCCTCCCACATACTAAAAGCTCATCGAAATCGAACAACTTTTACGCAAATTATCATGCGGACGAACATACGCACACAAAGCGTGACGTAATGAGGCAGATGAGAATCGCGGCCATCTGCTCGCAAGAGTATGACATCATCAAACTTTAATAGGATCCACACACAACGCGTGACGTAATGAGACAGATGGCGTGACCGCGCGCCAACATATCAAGCGCGAGATTGTGACGTCATAAGATCGTCCCCAGGTGGTCCCCTACTACATAATAAAATTTCATCGTAATCGAACCAATTTTACGCACGTTATGACGCATAAAGGCAATGGAATACATCCATCTCCTATGTCCTGACCCTTGAACCCACTTCACCAATTTTCAATAGGGTACATTCCCAGGTCGTCCCCTAGAATATACTAAAAGTTATACGACATTGAGCTATATGTACGCAAGTTATGACGCATAAGGCCATGGAATGGATCCCGCTCCTATGCCGTGACCTTTGACCCCACTTCCCCGATTTTCAATAGGGGTCATTCCCAGGTGGTCCCCTACAATATGCCAAAAGTTCATCGTTATCGAACCATATTTACGCCAGTTATGACGCATAAGGGCAATGGAATGGATCTCGCTCCTATGCCGTGACCTTTGACCCCATTTCGCCCATTTTCAATAGGGTTCGTTCCCAGGTGGGCCCCAACCACATACTAAAATTTCATCAAAATCGAACAATTTTTACGCGAGTTATCGTGCCGACAGGCAGACGGACAGGACAGAGCTGGAGCATATACGCATCTTCAACCTACGGTTGGAAAGCGTAAAAAGAGAATTTCTAATACCTGAAGTACATATTTGTATATACACTAAGTGGTCAGAAATAATTTGAGACATACCTGCAAAAGCCTAGGCCAATGTTTCTCAGGAGAAGAACAGTTAAATTTTTGAATCATTGATTTCACTATGTAGCTAAGCATTTCCGCAGGTGTTTACACCATGCTTACTGCACCTTTCAGCATAATGTCGTCTCAATCCTAGGGATTTAAAAGCTGTGTAGCACCATTCCACAGTGTTTAAAAGACTGTCCACAGATTTCATGTCCGGTGAATGTGGAGGACATTCCAAGGTGCGATCTTTTGCGAAATGTTCTGGTAACCGTGTTCTCAACACAACGGCACTGTGCGGAAGGGAAGCATCATTCTCCTAAAATAATCCCTTGCTCTGTTGATAAATGTTGACCATTAACGGATGCGGATGGATAAAATCGTGGACACGTAACGAATGCCATTGATAGAGGCATCAAAGGTAGCAGAGGTTGCAACGTCTGAAAGTTGAACATTGCTCGACCACTGGTGGCGAAATGGTCGAAGTACTGCCTTCTTTCTGACCTTTCGTCCGTGATGGGTTCGGGTTCGAATCCAGGTGAAGCATAGGCATTGTGTCTGTCTTCCTGCACTAGATCTCTCCCTTCCTTGGAATCAGTGGCCTTAATTTAAGGACTGGCGCCTTTTATTCATCTGAGCTGCTTACGGTTGTAGTTACACCTACAACCAAAAAAAAAATAAAAAAAATAAAACACCTCTCAAACATAAAGTGAACTACCACGAGCCTAAACTGTTATCCGTATATATTCGAGGTCCATAGCTTCATACGGTATCGACCAGATCCGCACACTCACGTCTGCACAAAAACACGTAAAATGGGAATCATCGGCCCAGGAAACCCTTCTGTAATCTTCCGCGGTAAAGATTTATGATGTTTTGCCCAGTTAAAAGGCATAGTCCAGTGATGTGAACTTGGCAATGGGGGACTCTTGCGTCGGTGCTTCCATAACCTATTGGGGCTAATAAAACCTGGTTTGCTTTACAGATACGTTTCTTGTAGCTCCCTTGTTGAAGTAAGCCGCGACTTATGCTACTGTCGCTCTCCATTGACGTTTACGGTGGCGTCCATTCGTTACCTTTCTCCAACCCCAGGGCTGCCCACGATGCGATACTATTTCGGAAATCGCGTATGATATTAGACGTACAGGTCAGTTTGAAGACACTCTTCTCAGAAACTGTATTTCGCTTATGACAATAAGTTGAATTTGAAGAGAGGGGATTAATTTTATATACTTGTTATCTGGTGACTAATTCAAGCAACATACGATAAAAATTAATCAATTTATTTAGATTTAAACAGCGCTGGGCTTTGAAGTCAGAATAAGAAACAGGATTGGAAAAAAGTGTTGGATCTCTTCATTCACCCCGAAGTTTTCAATTCTCTATAGCTCCCGAAGGTGAGATCACGTATTCTCTCCTCTAAAAAGGAATCTGCTTGTCTCATACAAAGGGTGGTCTTTAGCGCCTTACTTAAATAAAGCAATACCCTTTCAAACAAAAATATGAGTGATAAATTAACTTTTGGCAACATGAGTTTTCATTAAATGATAAGGTAAAAACTCTGTGTTATGCACGATAAAAACGAAGTCTGAAAATGACAGATGTACTTCGTAAAATAACATATAATGAACTATATACAAGGTTAAAAGACACTCATAAGATCTTTCAGACTCCCCTGGAGTCTTTCATCAGTTGAAAATGACCGCACAAAAAGTTGTCATGGCATATAAATAAAGTAGTTGTTTCCACTTAATTCAAATCACAGAAGCAAATAAAAAGTCAAGCAATTTACAAACCGGAGGCCTGCACCAAACACAGGTAGAAGGTGACACACACTGTGCCAGACGTCAAGGTGGAATGTAATTATCTTTACCTTTTACAGGTACAATGGCTTTCCAAGCCTGGGACCACTTCCTACCTGTGTTTGTTGCAGACCTTCGGTATGTAAATTGCTTGACGTTTTATTTGCTTCTGTGATTTGAATTAAGTTGCAACAACTACCTTACTTATATGACATGACAACATTTTATGAGGTAATTTTCATCTGATGAAGGACTCCAGGGAGTCTAAAGATCTTATGAGTATCTTTTAACCTTGTATATAGTTCATTTAATATAATTTTACGAAGTACATCTGTCATCTTCAGACTTCGTTTTTATCGTGCATAACACAGCGTTTCTACCTTATCATTTAATTTTTAGCCTGCACGCACCGTCATAATCATTAATGATTTTTCATACTTGCCAACTGACTGTGTTACGTGGTGCTAACGTCTATCATTTGCTATTACTCTTGTCTTTGTTAGTCCTGGATTGTTTGTTACAAGTGTTTTCGGGCACCGATATTTTTTCGTATTATATTTCATATTTCTAAAATTTTTCTGCATTATAGCAAGGAGAAGAAAGTGACTTAAATTACCTAATATTATTACTACGTTAGATATTTTCTGAATTTCCAAAGTAGTTTTCACATATTGCAGGATGATGTTATTATTATTATTATTATTTTGTATTTGGTAAATTGTGTTTTCTAACTGTATGATGAAGGAACGTGTATGTTTTCTTATAGTTATTATCTTCTTTTTCCAACCCTTTGATAGCCAATTGAGGCTATAGGTTACAATCATCTTTTTCTAAATGTTTCTGTCCTGGGTTTGTTTATTCCACAGCTTTGCTGCAGTTTTGTTTATATCATCCATCCATTTGCTCTCTGGTCTTCTTACTCCTCTCTTTCCTTTATATGGTGTCCATTCTGTTATTATTTTTGTCCATCTATTATTTTCCATTCTTGCTATATGGACAGCCCATTTCGATTTGAAATTAAGTAGCTTTTCACCCATGTTTAAATTTTTTTGGATCGTATATCTGTATTCTTTACTTTACCTTGAAGTCTTATGTTTAGTAGGGATCTTTCCATTTTACGTTGTCTTCTTTTCTTTTTGTTATTATATCCATCTTATTTATTTCTAGTAGTAAAATGAGGAAGGTGGCATTTACTATATTTCTCCAATTTGCTTTGCAAAATGAACAACCAGTGGTATTATTTTCTGTATTTCTTTAATTAGCTACGATAAATAAATTACGTAGATGATATTTATTCCTTTTTATTAATTCGACTAGCTTCAACTATGAACCATTATTAGCCGAAGTTGTGATTATTACTGCATTAATTGTTTTCTGCGAAATCATTCCCATAATGGAGAATACATTCATTTTCAAAAGTATGAGTTTTACACTTCTCGCAGGCTGTTAACTCGTATTGTGAAGCACTTCCAAATAAATTTTTAGGTAGTCTAACATGACGAAGGTCTCCTGAATACCTACCATCAACTTGTATGTTTCCTGTTGATCATCGGATTTGCATAATAAGATGATGATGGTGTATTTACCTCATAAGCCAAATACAAGACAGATGTAATGCGCAGTAAAGTACATAACCACGTCATAGGCAGCAACTAATGAAACCTAAGTAGCATGATTTAATATACGCTGCTGGCCATTAAAAGTGCAACACCACGAAAGGCAAGAGATATTGAAGCTACATTAGTTGTACAGAAAGTAGATGATACAAGGGTGAATCGATTACAAATACAGCACGAAATGACTAGAATATATAACAATCACTATCTGGTGTAGCCACCACAGGCGGCATTTGCAGCTGCTACACGTCCCAGCATGGAAAGAAGGAAGAGACGTTGGATGGTGCTTGGGTGATGTCCGTGCACACAGCTTCTATACGATGCAACAGTTCCTCAGTTGAAAGCGGGGGTGGTCGCTGGCGTGCTGATTGTCCGGCGATCGTGAACAACACGTGTTCAATAGGCAACTTATCCAGGAATCGCACGGGCCAAGGAAGACGTGGCACATCCAAATAGTCTTGGCGATCCCGGAAGTCTTGGACGTTGCGTGCTACATGCGGTCGTGCATTTTCCTGTTAATAAATGGTACCAGACAGTCCCTGAAGAGAGGGTACAACAACAGGCTCCAACACCTCAGTGATCTAACGATGGCTGTTCTGCGTACCGGTAATTTGGACCAGGCGCTTGAGAGAGTGGAATCCAAATGCACACTATACCATAGTGATGGGTACCGGTGCGATATGGCGCAGTATAATTCAGGACTCACTCAGACAGTCGCCACGGTACCGCTACACACGGATTTGTGCATAACGGGGCTGCAAAGTGAAACGGGATTCTTCGGAAAACACGATCCCTTGTAATTCGCTCTTCCATGCGCTTTGTTCTTGGCACCATTGCAGGGGCAGACACCGGTGTTTTGCAGTAAGTGGCAGCTGAAGCAGTGGGAACAGTGTAAAATTTCCCCGCTGCTTCAGACGAAGTCGAACCGTCCGTGAGAAGACAGGATGTTGTGCAGCACACCCGAACTGTTGAGCTATGGTGGTCGATTTGCCTGTACGATCTGTCATATCCACGCGCACCAGATATCGGTCCTCCCGTTCGGTGGTGAGACGGGGCCATTGGGATCCCCATGTCGGTGTGTTCGTTCCTCCGCTACCCACTGACGACATATTCTTCCCACCGAGAACGCCTGCCGTCCCACACGAGCACCGATGTCTCGGAATGATAATCCTGATGTGTCACAATTCTCTGGCGATCAAAGTCAGAACCGTGCTAGTAAGGCTGCCGTTATCTTCGACGGGGTATGCTGCAGCTGTCAGTGGCCAGGAACGGCGAGCAAACACATATGGAGTACTTAACACCGGCTCCTTGTTCACTCCTCTTACACGAATTCCAATAGGCGTAACTGTCCCACATGATTAACATATGTGGTTCCCGGTTAATAACTTACATGTGTCTCCGTGTTCTACACTTCTGCTAAGTTTCGAGCCACTGGGATGCGATATTCCTGGTGTTGAACTTTTAATATCCTGCAGTGTGCATTATGTAACTAGCAAAAAATCTTCCATTACAATATCTCGTAATAAATGAACATTAGATATAAATTACAAGCCGCAATTTAAGTGAACGTCCTACCCTGTAAAAATCCTCGAACACTCTATTTGTTTACATTAGCGTCTTCACGAGTGATGATATATGCTAGTGAGATTATCAATATTGCCAAGGAGAGTGAGAACACTGTTACTGGAGCACAGGAACTGGCAATAAATAGTTACATTTTTTGAAACTCAACTTTCCATTTTTATGAACATTTAATTGCATCAACTTTTGATCGTTGATGCCTGAAAACAACATTTGGGCATATTCGGTTTTACATAGAGTACTTAGTTCGGAAAAGATATTTATATATAAAAACACGTACAATTTCTGACTAAACATATTTGCTTACTACAACTTTCGTGATATTACCCCAGCTAATAGGCTAAGGTTAAAAAGCTCGAAAAATTTGTCAGTTGTGAGAGCTCTAAGCATTCACAATTGGTATGGATACCCATTTTAAGGGGTATAGAGATTAAAAATTAACGAGAAATATCACTGTGTGTAGTATAAGAGAGGGAAAAAATGTTGGTGAAAGCAGATGACTGAATTTGGTCTGACAGTGTAGACCCTCAAATTCATTCAATGTGTTACATGCCGGAGAGGGTTTTAATGTATATTCTGTGAATCTTTCGCCTTTGGGGGAGAGGGATAGAGGTACGTCAAAGATCCCCAACGAGAACACTTTGTAGTGTTTTCCATGGGGTGTTTTGATCTTTGAAGACAAAGCGTCTGCACTGTCTTTTAGTTCAATGACGGGTTGTATTCATGGCAATATGTAGTTTCTTCTCTTTTTAAAATATGGTGTTTTTAAATAATTTTGGATATGTCATTCCCAACCCTAAAAAAATCTTAACTGTTCCTGAAAATCACAGACTGGTGTCTGTACGCCAACGACGTACAAAATGTTAAAGAAATTTATTATTATTATATATCCCACATTATACCGTATGTTAAAGACGTTTTAGAGAAAACCACAACATTGAATATCAGCTATGCAGGGTTGAGCCTTTGTTATACTGAATGCAGCTTTAACATTTTGGATGGGACTGGGTTGACGTTCACAGCAGGGATTTGACGTTCCGGTCAAATGGAACTTGCTTTCGTTCAGAGTGGACGATCAGTTGCTTCCAACGCCGTGTTTCTGCATTTGTATACATCGCAGTTTCCTTTGCAGGGTCTTAGTGAATCACTTTCATTGCAATCATCAATGTTGATTAGCGAATGTTGATGTTTCAATATGAATAAAATGTGCTAATATTATTTCACGAATTATTTAGAAAGTTGTTGCAAAAAGCTGAAGGGAAATAAACTTGTCTAATATTTAAATTTGAAAGTTTCACGCAGAATGAAAGAAATGTTAATGTTTAGACGAAACTTACAAATTACTTCACACATTTTTGCTTAGAATGCGAGCCGATGGAAACTTAGGAAATTTGAAAGTGTTCGCAGTAAAATGAATAAATTGTGATGTTGCTTTCTTGACATATTGCTTCAAAATTTGCGACACGATATACGAATTTTCAGACGAAATTAATAGAACTAACCTAACAAATCACTTCGAAGGTTCTACTTAAAAATCAACAAAATGTATTTAAAATGAATAAATGTATTATTTTAAATTTGGAGCACCAAGCGACGGAAAATCTACTATTTCGACGAACCTGAAAAATTACTTCGATGGTTTTACGGATATTTAAAGAAATATGGAACCATTTTACTAAAAAACTAAGAAATATATCGCAGAAAATGAATAAAATTGTAGCATTTAATCGGAATTAATAATTAATTCGATAGATTTCGCACTAAGAGAATGAACGTAGAATAGTTAGATGAAATGTACAAATTTGTTCGAACTTTTTGAGCAAAGTTTCCCCACGACTGAACAGATATAGAATTTTGGAAGGGAATATTCGAAGGCAGAGATTTTGGGCATCAAATAATCATAAAAATTATATTTTGAACGACTTAAACAAAATGGTGCTGTTATATACCATAAACCAATTATTAGTAGTAGTTTCATTGATTAAATCATAAGTGATAATTTTGCCCGTTGGTTGTTTTATTAACTAACAGAAGAAAAAAACCCGGCTGCACCGACCAGTTCAGCCGTCTGGTAAATCCAGGCATCCGCTGAGATTCCGCAATCTGTCCTTTCTCAGATTCCGATAAATCCTTCCATTTATCCATCACGTTCCGACTTGAACTACTTACATACTGCTGCACTCACGCATTATATATGGTTTGTCGGTCGACTAACAGCGCCTTCTAGGAAAGCACTTGGTCAACAGGCAGCTTCCCCATTTTATGGGGTTTGTCATAATTCCGTAATCACTCGATGTGAATTAATGAAACGAAATGCTTTGAAGGTAAACTTCTTTAGATTTTGTTTGACTAATATTGTTCAAGCCTTTTACGAACTGGCAGTTCCTTAGAAACCATCGCCTTGTTTCATAGCATAATTTCAAAATACACAGTTTTATATTTATCTTATTATACTATCTTATTCATGTATAATGTTTCTACGAAATTGTCTGTTGCTTGTTTGATGAAAGACGAAATTCTTTAAACAAAAGAGTAGGGTATTTTTAGTGAGAGTTCAAGCATACAAACGTACGGTGAGCTTAATGAACATTTAACATTATTTACTTCGTATATTCAGTACTACATTTCCCGTACAAACATTTTCCCCAAGGTGAGACATAGTAATTTTAACAATTCTGATTATTTTCGGCAGTTATACGTGTATTGCACCTAGAAAGCAATGTCATTTTGTGATACAGAACATAGTACCTTTACCTACCGAAAACTATGGAAATTTCGTAATTTAAGGGCAACACCTTTCCCAAGTATTATAACTGTTACTAATAAAAGGAACCACGGGTGCTTAAAAGATGATAATAATTTTGATAGAAAAGGCTGAAGGGTGCTTGGTGTTAGTCTGGGATAAAATTAAATTCTGTTATATCTATCGGCACACACACACACACACACACACACACAAACGCGCGCAGGCGCACGCACGACCCCACAAGTATTTTTACTAGTGCATATTTGCGTAATCGTTCAGTTTGTGCAGTATGCTCCTTAAGAAAAAAATTCATTAATCAAAGGGTAAATTCAGATTCGTTTAGTTTTGTATACATGCAGTTGTTCTCGAATGCTATACAGAATTGAGCGCGAAGTGTATTTTAACACTGGCGATTTCGTTGGGTAACATGGATAGTTTACGCATTTTTGAGCAATGTTTTATGGTGCTTCCTACAAACAAGGAAGTCTGATATAACCACATTTTTTTAATATCACTAACAACACTTTCAGTGCATTTAAAAATTACTGAAATTTGAAAAGCGAAGCAAATTGATTGTTAATGCATGGGCTTTGCTTCTTTTTGAAAACCTGCCATATTACATGACGTTGAATTCCGCTCACTTACCTGGAAAGGAAATGCTTTTTATTTTGAATCTGTGCGATGTTTTATTACCTTTAAATTATTCTTTGGTAAGAATTTCAATTTTTGTTTTTAGAGTGTTTATAGACCTTATGTAATGAAAGTATCCGGACACCCAATTTTGGGAAGTAGATTTGAAAGTATCCGGACACCCAATTTTGGGAAGTAGATTTGACTTTTTACGTCAGACCCATCACCATACAGGTAAAAAAGACGCAAATGACTTAGCACGCATTACGGACAAGCACAAATAGCAGAATCGGTCATAAGGCAAAGCTGAGTAACTTTCAATGTGTCACCGTTGTAATATAACATCTTAAGAATTGGTCATTTCGTGAAACCTCTTACCAGCTGTAGATGCCATGATCAACTGGAAGTGATACACTGCCGGACAATTGCTTAGGAGGGATGACAATAGCAACGATAGCAACCAAAAAATGGAAGGCAGGAAAATGTGGAAATTAGCATAAGTGCGGGATACAGTAAGACGTGTGCGTATGCAAATTTTGGATTGCCGAACTTGTTCGTGACGTCTAGCGCTGATTAGAGATATAAAGGATTTGACGCGTATTGACCGTTGTTGTTCAAACGCAAAGTTGAAAGGGAAAGAATCAATTGACGAACTTGCAATTTTCAGTATGTCTTCCCGACATCACCTAGATGATTTTACGCGTGGCCGTATTATTGGCAAGATGGAAGAAAGGCGAAAAATAACAGATGTTGCCAGGGAGTTCGACGTCAGCCACAGTGTTGTTTCAAGGCTTTGGAAATCATTTCAAACAAATGCAGAGTGTAGCAAACGTCACTGGGTGGTCGTGTTCGCAGCACGACACCTGCGGAAGATCGGTACATAGTGCTATCAACAAAGAGACACTGGCGCAGCACAGCTAGTGAGGTAGCAAATCAGTTTATGGCTGCTACTGGCAAGCGGATCTCCCGAAAAACTTACGCCAGACGTTTGCATGTAGGAGGACTATACGCCCGCCGTCCTGTTGTGTGCATCCCATTGTCCAGACGTCACCGTACCGCCCGTTTGCAATGGTGCCATCAACATCGCGATTGGACTGATAACGACTGATCTACTGTGCTCTTCTCAGATGAGAGTAGATACAGTCTATCGTCTGATTGTCGAGGACAACTTACCTGGTGTGATAGTGGTTCTGCATATTGTCCAGCAAACATACAGGAAAGGGACCGATATCCGACATGTAGTGTCATGGTATGGGCTGGCATCATGATCAATGGCCGTACGTCCCTCTATGTGCTTCCAACTGGGACTATGACTGGCCAACGATTCATTAATTATGTTCTGCTACCTCATGTTCGCATGTTCCGTGGTGCTGTCGGTGATAGATTCATTTTCATGGACGACAACGCAACATGTCATCGAATAGTCGCTGCCCAGGAGTGTCAGGAGAGCGAGGATATTCAATGCCTTGTATGGCCAGCACGTTCTCCAGATCTGAATCCCATTTAAAATGTGTGGGATGCTTTGGGGAGGAGTCTTGCTGGTCGCCAATGCCCTCCAATAAACAAGGACACCCTCATCCGTGCACTGACAGAGGAATGGGATAAATTACCCCAACAGCTGCTTGATGATGTTGTGCAAAGCACGACACGACGTGTTTAATCTTGCATCGCCCTCCATGGTGGCCATATCCCGTAATGACATCTTACGCCGGAACGCCTGCGGACGGTAATTGCATTTTTTTCACGTTTACGTATTCTGCACAAAATGGCCTGTTTGTCCCTTGAACACGTTCCAAAGCATTCTGGATTTCAGAGCACAATAAATTGTGTTTCTTGTAAGTCCTGGCATTCTGACATTATTTTATTTCACTTGGCATTCAACCACACTTACTTTTTATGCGCTATATAGCCGTTTATGATCCGTCCTTAGCAATTGTCCAGCAGTGTATTTGTGTACGCTTACAGACTAAATGGTGGCTGTTTTGCCTGTGGTCCGTTCGCCTCCATTTGACAACTTCTCTCTTCTACTCATCAGTATTTTTTGCAAAATTGTTACTGCTTCATATCTTTAGATATTTCCCCATTTCAATATTGCCACTGCTTAATTTCTTTAGCCAGTAGAGGAGTTCTCGGTTTGGTTAATATGTACTGAAAAAGAAATGTCGGACAACGAAAGAGCAAACTTCAATAACTTTGATAATGGATATATAGGTTTGTTTTACATGTGATTGATACACATCGAAAAGTAGTACAATAGAAATTTCCGAAAGTTTTACACATTAATCTGTGAATAACAATAGTTCATTAAGTTTTAAAAAATCTCTCTTGGAGTAAGCATTTGGAGCTAGAAATGGTTAAGTGCTCCAGCATCAGAGAATATACTGCTGCTGTGTTAGTAGATTTTGATTTTCAACCTGAAAAAAAAAGAAGTATATTTGTTTTCTAGCTATCAATTACTATTGGGATTGAGATCGTTGAAACATCTGTTCCCGAATATCATGACTTGAAGCAAATATAGCTGTTAGAAAACTGCATGACTATCAGATTGGCAAACGAATTTCGCTTCGGTCATACTCTTTTACGTTCCAAAATATTCTGCATTTTCTCCCAACATACTGATCTTGTTTCTTTTTTCTTGTGTTTTTGTTCCACCGAAATACCTTTTCTTTCAGCAATGCTATAATGTATGCTCTGTCAGTGAATAATATGCTGGAACGGTGCCTCATTTCATGATGAATAAATATTTGTGATGATAAATAGTGATTGAAACTGTTTCGCCTATTCAGCAATTTACTTTAAAATTCACAAACAACTGATTTCTTGATTGACATTATGGTGACTTCATGCATTACTGGCAAACCCGAACTGATTGGTTAATTTGCTTACACCTTTTAGATGTAGATAAGTACAATATCTCCCTGATGTGCCCATAAAAAAAGACGCATCTGGAACACAAAATATTAAATTAATACTGAAAAATATGTAATTACTTTTATGAGAAAACCACTATTTTTTGTATGCCTAATTATATCATTTAAGTATAAGAGAAATGCTCGTATTTGCAAGGACACTTTTCGTCTTTTTCATGAACACCTCTGCCTTTTTGTAGTTTTTTTACTGCAGCAATTTAATGAAGATAATTCGATATTTCTTTGAAGAAAATACCTTTACATGCCGATGTTCGGAATGGATACTATTCGTTCGGAACGGTACACGATATAAAGCAAAATATGTGCTGCGAGATCTAGGTTAGCGATGCCAGATTTTCAAATTTCCTAGCCTTAGTGACGTACAGAACATCGTTTTCTAAGAATTCAAATGTTCCTATATTGTTGCTCAGGCATCAAAAATGAAAAAAAATGCTTTAGTCTCAAAACATCGTTTTCTAAGAATTCAAATTTTCCTATATTGTTGCTCAGGCATCAAAAATGAAAAAAAAATGCTTTAGTCTAATGTGAAAGATTAAAAATCCTCCATATACCGTCAGTGAATTACAAAGTTGCTGAACCTACGTTGCGGATTTATTGTGTCAGAAGCTGACAGAAAAACACACATAGCGCCGTGGATTACTGGCCACCCTGGTGTAAGGCTAACGCGCCTGGCCGGATGTTGAGAAATCCGGGATTCAATTACCCAGCGGTGACCGAATAACAATTTTTTGGTTAATGTGTGTTGCTAAAAGGCGGAAAGAGCGATGTATTTGTTTATTTATTTAGTCTAATGATGGAATTGTTGTAGTCTAACGTTTTGAATTGTTTTAGTCTCGATTGTGTGTTTGGAACGGAGATACAGTAACAAATGAATGTTTAATAATTTAATTTAGATCAGTCTTCATTTAAGTGCCTATTGGAATTTGTAGGGTAAAACTGCTTCAGATATTCAAGAAAAAAATTTTAATCTTTTATCATATTTCAGGAGAGAAATGGAAGAAAAAAATATGCAACTTCACTGAAATATTTTAAATCTGAAGAACAGTTTTATTACAGATGGCAATATTATCTATTATCGCATATTTAGTTTAAAGTAATTTCTGTTTAAAATAAGATATATATTTTTTAATATTTTGAACTGAATGGTTTAGATTCACAAGTAATAAAATTGCTTTAGCCTTCTACCTTTAATAGTGGAAGGCACTGTGTGTATTTTTCTTCGGTAGTGTCTCCGTGCCTCGGTCACCCCACGACGTTGCACATATACTTTCCGTACCGTTCCTTCTGTTGAAATGCAAAGATAGTTTTTCATGATTTCTGAGTATTCATCTCTGTGTCTCTTCGTCTCCGGGGGAAAGGAGTACGGGTCTTCTGAGATCAACGGAATTCACTATGTAGTGGTTTTCATGAGGTACTTTGATGTTACAAGACAAGGTAGAATAAGAAAGTGCTGTATCAGAAATGAAAACAAATCTGTTTCTAAAACGTGAAATTATGGTTTTAAATAAATTTTACCACTAATTTCGGAATAGAGTAAACAATCATATACAGTGCTTAACAAAGAAAATGCCACACCATTTAGGAATGCTCGAAAATCGATCAAACTGCACGCACATATAGCCAAGTAGGTCATGAACAAATGATTTAATCGGCACTTACAGACTCGTCTGCTGTAGCCTTCTATGTAGGATGATCAATAATGAATGTGGCCCCCATTTTGGGCGATACATCGTTGAATCCGATGTGGCATCAACGCCATGACAGTCCTAATAGGGTTTTTGGTTATCGTGGAATACGTGGTTCTGATCCGAGACCACAGTTCATCTTCATTTTGCGGGAGTGGGAGGGTACTCAACTGACGTCCAATCGTGTGCCACAGAAGATCGATGGGCGAGAGGTCGGGGGATCGTGCTGGCCACAGAAGAATCCGCACACCATATAAAGCATAAAGCACTCATACTGATCCGAGCGGTATTCGGCCAGGCGTTATCCTGCTGAAAAACGGCGTTTGGGATTCCCTGCAGATACGGTAGTGTAATGGGCAGCAGCACCTCATCAACATAGCGCCGTGCCGTTAATGTTCCCGTAATGCGCACCATAGGTGGGGGCTGTTAGTGCTGAGAGCACCCCACTCGATGATTCCAGGTTCCCGGACCGTGTTCAGCTACACAATGGCGAAGGAATCCGCTCGTTAGCCACGTCGCCTCCGGACTTTCACACTGTGATCAGTCGGGGAGGCACAACCGCATATCGTCGCTAAACACCACACTCTTCCATTCGGCAATACACGCAGCTCTGGAGTAGCACCACACCAAGTGCTGACGACGATGGCATGCTGTTAAGGGTAGCCTTCGCAACTTTCGGTTGGACAGCAAACCAGACGAAGACACTTGGCGCGACATTGTCCGGACGATAGTGGAGCACCCAAGCCGCGCCGTTGTGGTTTTTGGGTGCGCTACGGCATGATGTCGGATGCGACGATCGGTGCTGCTGGACGTCCGTCTCCGTGCACCGGTTCCCTTACGATGTTGCACAGATCCTTCCTGGGGGGACCTTCTTCAAATGTTACCGACGGTTGTGGCATCACGTTACGTTTCTTCCGCGATGGGCAACAATGACCATCTGGCGGTAAGAAGGCTTACCTTGACACCTTTCATCAACTCATCCATTTGACGAATTCGCGTACGACGGCGTCTCAATCGCATTGGCACCCCTTCTTCCTTTTGCATACACGGTTACAGCAGAACTACTTACTTCTCACGGCCATGACGACGTCTTGAATGATGGCCTCATGGCCTGGATGTCCGTTTATATCCTGCGCGCCGTTCTTGCGATTAGCCGGCAAATGCAAACATTTGCATAATTTGTACGTGTGCACCCACCCTGCAATATGCAACGTTTTGCGTTCAGGTCTTGGTGATGTGGGATTTACTCTGTCAGGCAGTGTATTTGAGTAAAATACGAGCATTTCAGGAAAAGATTGTTGGTGATCAACGCTCAATTGAAGCTGTAGTCTGTAAGGAGTCCAAAAGTTTGTCCCATTTGCAGCTAGAAAGCTTTATGATAAAGATGTACATATATGCCCACCTCAGAACATGCTATTGTTTGTATAGTAAGACCATTTGCGAACGTTTACACAGCAGCAACGATCCAACTGTGGTAACAATCGACAGGTTTTGAGGACAGAAACTTTCTAATTCCAAATTTCTCATCCACCATTGAAGGGAAGTGCCGTCGTTCTAGGAAATGGTCAATGTAGCAAAGCACGTGGTGGTCAGCCGGGGAATATTTGGAACTGTATGGAAGATGGAGAAGAATCTCACACAACTCCAATACCTGTAATGTTGTGTGATCAATGTGGAGGTTCGATTTGAGGTACTATACATTAGCAGCAACGCCTGCTTGATATTGATGAACGCTGGACATCGTTGACGTACAGTATTAAGAAACAGTTGCCGTCGTTTGGCACGGAATTTCCAGTTCAGATCCTGATCATTTGGTTTAACAGGCCATTTCTGAAGACCAAGAGAATTCCACAATTGCATTGCATCATGAAATTTGTTTGTTTGTTTCTTGGTATAACTTTGTTTTTCACATACACTGAAGTGCCTGAAAAACTGGTACACCAGTCTAACACTAGGTTGGTCCCCCACGGGAGCGCACGACTGCAGAAATACGACGGGGTATGGACTCCACTAGATTCTGGGAATATGCTGTAGGCAATGCACACCATACTTCCTGCAGAACGTTTCGAATTCGGGTGTATTCCGAGGTCTCAGATAACTGTGTTCGATAGCACGTTGCATGGCATCCCAAATGTGTTCTATCACGTTCAGATCGGGGGATTTGGGTGGGAACGGCAACACCCCAAATTCAGATGAATGCTACTCTAACCATAATGTGGCGTCCCGACA
Source organism: Macrothele yani (assembly GCA_039090855.1). Classification (NCBI taxonomy): domain Eukaryota; kingdom Metazoa; phylum Arthropoda; class Arachnida; order Araneae; family Macrothelidae; genus Macrothele; species Macrothele yani. Next base: position 12,783,759 of record CM077016.1, read on the forward strand.
CTTGTGTGGAGGTGCATTGCACTGTTGGAACAGGCCCAACCCATCAGCATGATTGCAGGACATGAACGGGTGTACCTCGTCAGATGTGATGCGCACATAGCGTTGGCCGATCACAGACGTTTGTAGACGTACCAGGGGTCCCAGTGAAGTCCAGTAAACGCACCCCATACCATTATGGACCCCCACCAGCCGGTACAGTTCCCTGTTGACAGGCGAGATCCATGGCTTCATCTGTTTTGCGCCACACACGAATACTTCCTTCTGCCAGATACAGTTGGAAACACGACTCGTCAGACCAGGCTACTTGTTTCCAGTCATCATGTGTACCGTGGTGGTGTTGCCGTGCCCAAGAGAGGCACATACCTCTGTGCCGTGCACCCATCAAGGGTACTCGAATTGGGCGTCGGCTCCCAAAGCCCATATCGTGCAAGGTACGTTGCACAGTCCAGACGCTGAGGATTTTTGAGGCTCCAGCATTGAATTCCGATTATACCTGCGAGAGTGTTGCACGGCTATCGCGTGAAATGGTTCTTGACAGCCGACAATGGTAACGTTCACCCAATGTCGTTTTACGGCCACACTGGTATCGTAGGTTAGAGGTTTTACCGGAATACTTGTAGTCACGGTACACCCTTGCAATGGTAGTTAATGAAAATCCAAACTTCGTTTCCACTTCCGAAATGCTATGGCCCATCTCACGAGTGGCAACTATGACACCACATTAAAAATCACTTAAATCGTTATTACTTGTCATTCTCATGTCGAAAACCGCTCTGACAGCGGACAATGATGTCTATCGCTCTATATACGCACTGGTGGCGGACGCAACCGGGTACGCGCATAGGTGATTTTGCTATGTATTTTGCATAAGCTCTTCTGTACCAATTTTTCTGGCACTTTAGAGTATATATCCCTAATAATACAATAATGGAATTACCACTCTTGGCCCAGTTAACAGCGGCGAAACGACGTGGCGTGGGCGCAATGAGGTCCTGGAAGGTTGCCGGAGACACACGTGCCCATTCGGACTGCAGCAGAACACGGAGGTAACGGAGAAGACATGGCTGTCGGACGGCCTGTTAAGCCTGCTGATCCAAATAGTTACACAAATGTTCTATGGGATTGAGGTCGTGTGATTTCGCCGGAGTAGGAAGAACGGAGGCATCGCTGTCGTGTTTCTCAGACCAGTCACGCACCCACTTACCGAATTGGAACGGCGCATTGTCCTGTTTGTTTACACAATCGCTTCCAGGTAAACGTCCAACACGAAGGAATGCATGTGGTCAGAGAGGATAGACAGGTAGCCATTTGCGTTCAGGAAGCTATCCAGTGGTACCAGCGGTTACAAATCATACCGGTAAAACATCTACCAGACATAAACACAGCCACAGCCGGCCTGTACTTGAAAGACAAGCGTGTCCGTGTGTTAGTTCTTGTATATCTCACGCCGTATCCTCAATCGCCTATCATTTTTGTGGAGTAGAAACTTCGATTAGTCAGAGAAGGCCACCTTTTCCTAGTTTTCCGATGTCTTATGCCGGTACACCCATGCGAACTGCAGGCCTAATTGCCGATTGACCTGGGTTTACATGGGCGTATTGACGCAACGTCGAATTCGGTAACCCATGCATAACCGTGTTCTCTCTACCGTCAATGAACGCTGGGTGCCTCAACGTTCATTTGCGTATTCATTTGCTGCATTGTTTCGCGTCGATTGCCCTTTACCATTCGACGGAGGCGACGATCTCCTCTGAGAATGATGTCCTTTGAAGCTTCACCGTTATGACGTCGGGAGACATTCGCTGTTCCAGCAATTCATTCATGGTATACCCTTACTACAGTCCCTCACGAACAGCACACGAAATCTGCTGTTTCTGAGATGCTTCCGCCCTTGGCGTAGTAGCCGACGATAGTTCATTTTTAAATAACCGTCAAATCACTGCCACTGCCTATAGTGCTCACCTGAGTCACTGTGGCTCATCTGCTCTGGTCGGGTACATCGTGATTATTGGGGTGTTTCTTTCTATTCTGATACGACCGTGCATATATATATACTCAGTCGAGTTACATTATTGTGACTACCTCCTGTTTTTGACGTCAACAGCGCGTAGCCAATGAAAGAAGGCACGGGTCTTTTGCTTGCTTTAAGCTGTGCTGTAGGCATTCTGAAAAAATATCAGTCGTTGCTGTCGAGGATAAAAGGAGCGATTCATGAAATTTGCAAAAAGGGATAATTATCGGCTTTCGGGCTAAGGGTGGCAGTATTCTTTAAGCAGTGCACTGTGTGAACTGTTCGCGTGCTGGTGTGGGTAAATTGTGTCGCAAATTTATTAGATCGTAGAGGGGACTGTACGTATCGACGGTGATAGTGATATAGCCCGGTAGAAGTTCAAAAAACACTAAACATTACCTACCCTACCAAGCAGACAGAAGAACCTTACGTGGGTGTAAGCCGGTTTCTAGGGTCAGCGTGTTCTTCTGTTTTCAGACACAATCAGTGTTTCCCAGCACTGACATTATCGTATAGAATTAATTTTTCGTCACCCATAACAACGAGTTCCAAGAGCGGTTTAATTTGGTTACGTGCAAGCAGAGAAAATCATACACTCATGCGCCTTCCCTTCTACTCAACTTTGATTTCATGGGGTACACAAACTCCCCTCTTATTGACCTTCCCAAGCTGAAGGACGTTGCGTGATAATGCTCGTGTGGGTAGATACCAAGTGTGCAGGCCAACTCTTACGTGATCACACGTAGGTTTGTCTTCATTAAGATTGTCATGTCCATATCGACCGTTGTGTGTCTTTCGGCTTTGGGACGGTCTCACAGGTCAAAATTTCCCTACTGAAACCGTTCAATCTAATGACAGCACTGATTATGTGGTATGGTATTAGGGTACACACTGGTGATGTTCATTACCGCACTCACGGGGATGCTAGCGCGAAGACATTCATGCAGCATTCAATGGCGGTTGTGCTCCTTGTCTATTTCTATGATCGCTGGCGCTTACACTGTTCACTATTTGACCACTAACTGCCAATTAATTAAGACACAAACCTGTTGATGTCATGCAGGAGTGCTGTGCAATCTCAGTGGCCAATGTGCTCCGTGGCCAGAGCTTCGACTTCGGGTACCTCGCCATCAGGTGTTAATTTCTTTCCAACACAATACATCAGCTGAGAAATGTGAAATACCGTTCTTACGGTAAAAATGTACAGCAAAGTTTTATTCTAAGTGCCCTAATTTTCTTATTTGTCGCATTTAGTTGAATCACAACTTGCTGGCTATGAATACAAATGATATTGATCACTAATCAAAATATCACTCCATATAGTGCAGTCTACGCTTTGAAGCGGGAGTTTTAACTCCTTTAAAAACACTCTGTTAAAAAAAGCAACTTAATGGTATTTTAAATCAACGTTTCCTATCTTAGGTTTAGAGACCTGAACCCACAGCAAGCTGTGCCTTCTGGCAGGTGAAAAATGTAAAAGTGAAAGACGTGGGAACAGTGTGTCCTGATGGGATAGTATGAAAGAAAAGTACGTAATAATTAGAGTGCAAGGAGTATACGGTTTCCCGTGAAGTATTGGAGTTATAAACTAACCTACATACTTACCTGCAGCAGCATCATACTCCGAGCAATAACATTAGCAACCAACATCCAGCGGTAGCAAACGCAGAAAGGACAAGGGAAGGGCGAACCTAAAAAGAAACAGACAGCACACACGCACAATTCTCCCAGAGGAACAACCAGTTCTCTCACAAAACAAAACTGTTAAAATACGTTCAATTTTTAAAAGTTAGGCACCTGATAAAACAAAATTGCTGTTTGCTCAGTTTTCTGGTAGGAGTCGACTATTGCCTCGTTATTCAGGAGCCAATGAGGGAAAATATGTTTTCCCATTGATGGGCTCAGCAGAGTTTGGTATTGCAACTTAATGGAAAACATATGCATATATACACTATCTACCAACAAGTAATTGTACAATCACAAAAACTTAAGGTAGCAATCTTAAAAGCACTATAATTAAAACATTACGCAGGCTTCCGATGAAGTGAAGAAATTATGTAATGTATAAGTTAAAAGATTAAAAATAAGGCCATAAGAACTTTCGGTCTTCCTAAAGTCCTTATGGCTTTATTTTTAATCTTTTAACTTATACATAACATAATTTCTTCACTTCATCGGAAGCCTGCGTAGTGTTTTAATTATCGTGCTTTTAAGATTGCTACCCTAATTTTTTGTGATTGACTCATTCCGCACGAGAACCTGATATCTTGAAGTAATTGGACACCTGTGACAGCAAAGGAAAACGAAGTTTATTCACCTTCAATAGTTGGTGGAGCCTCTACAAGCGGCGATAACAGCTGCGACCCTCCGGGGCATCGTCTGAACCAGGCGTTGTACGACGGCTAGCGGTATTTTCTTCCACTCGGCTTGGAGAAGACAGGTCAGTTCCATCACCGATTTCGGACGGTAGGGGCACCCCTTAAGTCGACGCTCCAACTCGTCACAGAGGTACTCGATAGGGTTAAGGTCCGGGCTATGCGCACGCAAATCCATTCGATTAACCCCATTGTCACCATACCAAGCCATGGTGGACCTCGCAATATGAGAGGTGGCATTGTCATCCTGAAAGTAACATGAGTCAACTCAGTAAAACTGCCACAACGTAGGAAGCGCATGGTCATCCAAAATGGTTCAGTAGGTCCCGGCGTTAAGTCTACCTGGAATTGCGATCAAGGATCCCGTGCCATACCAGGAGAAACACCCCCATAGCACATTTCCACCGCCGCCGAACTTCACAGTTGGCACAATACATTTCGGCAGGAGGTGTTCTCCATTCAGACGCCAAACCCAGACCCAGCCATCCGAACGGTAGAGGCTGATCCTTGATTCGTCGCTCCAGAGGACCTGTTTTCACTGTTCAACGGTCCACTGTCGACGTTCTTTGCACCACGTCAGCCGAGCAGCGCTATTGGACTTGGTGGTCAAAGGCTTGTGGGCGACAGCACGTCCATGATAACTGAGCAGATGGGCTTCCTTAAGGATGGTATTCATCGAAAGAACACTACCGGATGCCTGTTAAAACTGCTCGCGGATGTGGCATATCGATTTGGTGCGGTTCTTCCGAATTTCTCTGGCCAGCAAACGTCGGTCTCTAACTTCCAGTTTTGTGGGTCTGCCGGGTCAGGGCACATTCCGACAGTCACCTCTAATCTTCCACTTGCCAATCACGTAGGCCACTGTTGATTTTGGGTATTTCAACTTGCTGGATATGTCACGTGTGGATCGGCTATTTCTGTGTTACCCGACGATTACACCTTTCTCGAAATCAGAGAGCTCCGAACTGCGTGACATCTTGCATGCGACTGGTTGCGTTGTTGTTTCCCACACGATATTTAACGGCGGCGGCCGTGACGTGTATCAGGATCGCAGATATCGTCGATTGTATGGGTGTCCTAATACTTTTTGGTAGATAGTATATATATATATGTATATTTTACGAATATTTTAACGCAAATTCTTATAAATATTTTCTTTGAAACCACAAATGTTAATGGCATGTTACAACTGAGTGTCAAGAATTAATGAAAATAAAATAAAATATCAGGAACATGAAATATTTTTTTTTACAAAAGAAAATTTTGCAATACTTACCTTTCGTGTCGTTTTTCTAAACTTTCTGTACAATACTTATTCGTTCAACAGGAATATACATTTGTTTCATCATTCGGTCAGTTTTTATCCAGAAAATTTAATTCCTCTTAAACCTGCTTTCCTTTAAATGTATTTGTGGCACAGTTCTAACAGCGGAAGTTCTATGGAAACGGGTTAGGGAAAATCTTTATGTGAAATCTGAGACTCCTCACGAGCAGAGAAGTCGAGTCTGGCGATTAAGCAAGCTTCCCAGGGCACGGTGGAGATTCGAGGCTTAATGGAGCAGCTGCAATCAAAGTAAGCTTTACACTGGGATGCGTTATAGAGAAGAAAATGATATTTGAATAAGTAATATTTTAAATTTATTTTGTGTGATGATAATCGCATGTATTTTTGTGGATTGTGCATTGTTTTCTCTTTCGGATAATTTTTGGGAGATAATATTTGCAAAGTCATTTGAAAATCTCGCAGTGCCATGCACTTTCATGTACCTACCAGACCGTTTTTGTTTATATTCTTGCTTTAGACTTAGGTTCGTTTCTTTTCCATAATTCTGTTTTCCTTCGCTTAAAGAGTGAGAAAATTGTGCGATTCCTTACGAAATCCGTTTTTATTCCACCTGTGCCATTTGAAACATAGATTTCCTGCAATCTCTAAAAACTCTTTGGATTTCAAAGTTATTGAAATCACGAAAATGCGGTAACCTTTCTAATCTCATTTAATTGCAAACAAGAAACGAACCAGATAAAAACCTGTCTTGTGTAATTTTCTTTATATTTTAACCCTTTATCTGGATATGTACAAATGAATGTTAGGTCTCCATTTGTTGGCTATCTGAAGACAAAAAAAATGTAGCCTATTCATATTGAAATTTCTCGACTGGTTATGTTAATCTGGTCCAAATAAGTTTTTTGGGTGAACTCCTCCGGGATACAATTAGGAATCCTTTAGTAATGTGTAGCCTTCAGTATTTAACAATATATTCTTTAAACTCAAAAGTAAAAAGCTAAAATTTCGTAAACTTAAGACTTTTTTGTGAAAGGCTGAAACAGGTTGAAAATAAAATAGCCGCCCCGTTGGCGCAGTGGTCTAACCCATGGCTTCTGATCATTCTTTCGAGTTGGGTTCGAATTCCGGTGAGGCATGGATGTTGCGTTTGTCTTATGGCCATGTTTCTCTGCTTTCCTTGGAAGCATTTCCCGAAATTAGGTGCGGACGACTGCTTATAACTCACTGAGTTGCTCACGGTGGTCGTTAAACCTCCAATAAAAACACAGAAAAAATACATTACATTGATTCTCCCGTTATAATGCAGACGAAAGGATCAATTACTACAAGCCCAATATCTATTGCTTTTTGTGGTCCCAAAGTAGTTTAGTCTTTTTATATATTCTTTAAATTACAATTCCAAAAACTATTTTGTACTGAGTTATTTTGCCCGCTTTTCTGTTTCTTTTTCAATGGGAAAAACTTTGTGAAATAATCATGATTTTAAACAGCAAAACGCAGTAGCTCGATGCTGCGGATCATATTTGGTATCACACATTTAATAGACTCCTGTCCATTGAAAATTATGCACGAAGAAATGCTTGTGATATTCAAGTGAAATGTATACAGTTCATTATTTAAAAAGAAGATGAATTGATAAGAACCGACTTGTTTTGGATATGATGTGAAACACAATAATCAGTGCATTGTGTACTCTCCACGAGAGAAGAAAATGTCTGGTGACTGCGTGGCTTCGACAGGAGGTCATGTGGGTCGCAGTGCGTAAAGTCATTCAGTGCTGTCTGGATTCGTTCCAAACTCATCTTGGGGTACAGGGGCGTAGCCTAACATACCATGCGTTAAAAAACCATATCCACAATTGTTCAATGATCAAAAACTCAAACGTTTGCACTTGCAAATGAAGACGTTGCCCATGTCGGGCATCCATCAATTGTAAGGCATTCGGCGGCAAATAAAGTCAACCTTTGTCCTGTTGAAAAGTAGGAGCGTGGACCGTCTACATTTATGGCAACACTTTAGCTTCCATAACGCGCAGCTGACTGATAGTGGTCCCTACAATGCATAGGATGTGGGAATATAAGCGGAACCTAACAGAGCTCATAATACTGTATTACTTATTCATATCGCTCGCAGCGTATCGAAGAAACATGGTGATATTTATAATCTCAGCATACAGCGAACAAAAAATTTAAGGAGTGAAAAAACTGTATATAAACATACAATTTTTAAAGGTTTTCAACTCCAAATAAGAACTCATAAGTCCTTTTTACGTAAGTTCATTATCAGCACGTCAACAATTAAAAGTACTGCAGCGTTATTCAGAATGTAAAAAAATATTTTATGAAAATACTAAACGCTACCGAAAAGCAAAGATCTGAAATATATTTCGTAGTAAACCCATGTGTTAATCAAAATATGTTAAACATATTTTCCAAATTACAAGCATAATTAAAACCGAAAAAATTAGGAAATGATTAAAATATAATCTCTGTAAAATAAAAGATATGATACCATTCTTCCATTAGGAGGCTGTATAACTAAAACTTTTCCATAAGCAGAAAAGTGAAAAGTTTGTATCATTTCAGCGTAAAGTAAAGAACGACAAATGAAAAATTTAGAATACTTGTAGAAATATCAGAGAAAATCAAGAATTCTGATGTAAATGTTCAAAAGTAACTTCATTTGATACACTGAGGTACATAGTATTCGGTAGGATAACTATTTGGACAAGATATTTGTGATTATGTAAGGCTGTGCTGCCGAGAATTCTGTGCCTGGTACTATCACATACGATTCAATAAAATAATTCATTTATCTCTTATAATAAATGACTTGCATTGTTAATATACGTATAAGATGAAGATCCTAATTTTTTTGAAGAAACAAACACATAACGGTTTTTCGGTAAAGATGAAAAACGCCTTGTAGTATTAAGAAAGCGAAAGTAAATAAATCTTGATTTGCATCTTTTGGTAAATAGAAATGAAAATTAAATGAGTTAAAGAGAGCCATAAAGTAATAATTTGAAATAATTTGCATAACATTCGCCGCATTTTGCAGATTGTTGAAATCATCAGCGTCGAATGTCTCGCTGTGTCCGTCCAATGAGCATTAGCCTTCAGCCTTTGATGATCCGCTAAGAAGAAGGTGGCTTAGCAGCTCACGTTTAACTACTGTTCCGGTTATGTGCACGTGTTAATTTTTCAAATCAATTAGCGAATCATAACCAAAAAAGAAACGTACATCTTTAAGAAATCAAAAAGCACATAATCTAAAATTACCATTAGTCCATTTGATTGATTTTCCACATTTGTACGTAATCTTTCACTTCCTTTCCGAGCAGTTTGTGGTGATAGTAACTATGCCGGAACCATATGGTTTCCGTCTCTCTGATCAGTTTTGATCTCACCTACAGAACGACAAATATTAATCGAGTACGGATCATCGTCAGTTGAGTTTTACGTTGACAAGGGGCAAGTTTAACACAGCCCAGGTTTTGCAAAATAATAAGTGCTTTTGGTAACGGCATTTATGTCCGTTCGTTTGTTTCTGAGTATAGTACGTATACCCATCCTTCTGTGTGTCTGTGTATGGTCATCAAATGTATGAAGCTACTTGTTCGATTTGAAAAAAACTGACTCCATTAAGTATTTTTGGTTCTAAATGTGAGGAAGATTATCTGTCACTTTTGCTACTTTACGACATATTATCTTCCCAGTAGAGAGCATAAATGCCTACTGCTAAACGCTCACTATAAAATTGAGCATTTTTTTTAAATTCAATATCAGGGTTTGCAAGTTTTCTGTCCGAATCGTTCCATCACTTATTACATTTTTATGTGGCTTCCAAATATCATCTAGAATAAAGCTCAAAAAAATTAATTATGAGGAATTAAATAAGGTTTACAGAAATAAACAGGTTGGTAGTTACACCAGATGATAACGATTCTTGTGAAAATCCGTTTATTCTGGCGTAATATACAGTAAATAAAACGAGCGAGCTTTCACTACCAGCGGGTAGCTTCTTCAGGCTGGAATAACGTCTAAAGAATATATACAAGAATTTACAAGAATTTAAATGCAAGATAACAATAATATAAACGTAAAAACTTCGTGCAGGTGGGTGAAAGGCAGGTGCTAGGCGTGCGCTGCACGCAAAAAAATGCGCCATGCAAAAGGTAAATCAAAAGAAAGCTCATCGTTGCACGCGATCGGGTTGGCTATAATTTCAATGGATTCCCTTATAGCAGTGGCCTTGGCGTTCGTGTAGGCAGCGATTTTCTTCATGTCGCCCCCTTGTGGAGTGGCTGAATGTGTTGCCACCTCCTTCGCTAGTGCTGTGTTTACTCTTCCCGCTGCAACATCTCTCTTGTGTTCCGCTAATCTTACCTTGAAGGAGCGCTTTGTCTTGCTCACATATTCTTTCAATGACCCGTTGGGGTAGATAAGCAGTACAGAATAGACTCCGGCGTCTGAAAGATCCTTGATATTGCTCTTTTTTGAAGTGAGGATCCTGGCGAGTGGTTTTGATCCTCTTATCCCAATGTCAAGCCCAAATTTCCGGAGCGAGTTCTTGAGAAATTAACTGAAATGCTGTATGTAGGGGATGGATCCAATGTAGCGGGGTGGGTTGTCATATGTGCGGTTGTCAAGGCTGGTTGATTTAATTTTCGCCCTTTCAATAATGGCTTCTATTCTCTTTACGTCATAACCTGCTGTGGTTGCAAGGCTTCGCAAGTCATTGAGTTCTTTCCAGAGAGTAGGTAGATCAGAACAATGCGTGAAGGCACGTCGTGCCCTGTGTCGAAAATGGCCCATTTTGTGCATCATCGGGCATGATGAGGAAGGCAGCATCACGTTTGGGATGTGTGTTGGCTTGCAGTAAACACTTGTTAGCGGCCTTCCGTGTGGTGTCTTCTTGATAAGTACATCAAGGAACAGGAGCGTGTTGTTGGATTCCTGTTCCTTCGTAAAATTGATGCTTGGGTGCATAGTATTGATCCTGTCGAAAAAACGATTGAGATCAATATTGTCATGAGGCCAGATGAAGAATATGTCATCAGCATATCTCAGCCATGTTGTTAGGAGCAGGGTTTGAGCGCTGAGGATTTTCACTTCTAGTGGACGAAGGACAGCTTCAGCAAGCACGGCTGAGAGTGCTGATCCCATTGGGACTCCTTTAGATTGCTTATAAATTTGGTCTTTGAAACAGAAATAATTAGAGTCTGTGACGAGTTCAATAAGGTGGAAAATCTGGAGGAGCGAGTCTTGTTGAAACAAGGCAGAAGCTGTCAGCGCTTGTGTAAGATTGTCAATGGCCTTAGCAATCGGGATGAATGGGTATTAGGACACTATATCAAAACTACCCATAAGATGTTTTTCAGGAATGGCAGCGCTGGAGATTCTGGAGATGAAGTCTGTAGACGAGCGCAGAGCATTGTCGGATTCAGGCAGGAAGGATGTGAGTAAACGCGCCAATTCTTCTTCTAGGTGGCAGGAAGTAGCAGATCTGCGTAAGCCAATCGGTCTAATAGGAAGCTCTTGTTTATGTTGCTTTAAACGCCCAATAAGTTGCAGGATTTTGAGTCCTGGAGGGAGCTTAGCGGCTCTCATAAGATTTGGTGGTAGGTGTGCATTCTGTGCCACTCTCTTTTGCTTGGCAGTCCTTCGGTTCAGGGGGCTAGTGAGTTGCATTGTTGACTCCGATTGTTGAATGAATTCATTGATGTTCCGCTCGTAGTCTATAGTATCCAAAGCTGCTAGTGGTTGGGATTTATTGGTTAAAACAAAAACAAATGTTGGATCCTTTTTGAAGGCGTTTATATCCGTCCTTGGCACTGGATTTATATTGTTATCTTGCAATTAAATTCTTGTAAATTCTTGTATATATATTTTTAGACGTTATTCTAGCCTGAAGAAGTTACCCGTTGGTAGTGAAAGCTAATCTCGTATTCTTTACTGCATATTACGCCAAAATTAACAGAATTTCACAAGAACTGTTATAAATTTTAGTTTCTACATTTTACAGCTAGCTTTATGATATGTATTCAAGGCTGGTCAGAAATTTCACTCATAACAGAGTTAGCATTTAATTCGATACCTCAATAAAATTTACAAAAAAAAACAATGTAAAAGTATTGTTTGAAACTACCGACGTGCTTTATTTCTCAACGTAGTTTATTTCTCAACTTAGTTTACCTCTGTCCAACTTCGAAGTTTTAACCTTCCATGCGCAATATCCCTGATGTCCTTATGGATATTTCTAGGTGCAAAGATCTCCTTACCGACTACAGATGTGAGATTTAATGTCCAAAGTTTAAAATCAGGATGAATAGCAAGGCGAATAGACTGAAGCTTATAGTTTAAGCCACAGGTTTTTAAGAAACCGAACGAAACAAAAATTGGAGCTTTAATCATATTATCCATTTAATTTCATAAGGAAGTCTCCAAAATATTGGTGCAGTACTTCGTGCGCATATTCGATATGTACACTGCTGTGCAAAAATTAAGGACGAAGAGGAGAAAATTACCATATGAGCGAAACGAGCAGGCAGAACGAACCGGAAGACCACTCAGGTGATAGACTAGGGTCCGGTACGATAGGGCATGCGAATATTTGCAGCATGACGTAGGAGGGAGGGCGGAGTGCCGGAAGGGTATAAAACACGCGGGCGGTGTACGCTCAGTATTTCGGTTAAAGCTATTGCACGGTGTAGATCGGTTTGAACGACGTCGAGTTGCTGCCGCCGTGAGATATGACCAACAGGCAATCCAGTAGACGCCATATCGCTCACACCATCGTTTCTCGAGCTTGGAGAGCAATTCAAATGACAGAAACAGCTGTCCGAGAATTTAGCAGTGGTCTTCCATGAGCAACCACGGCGGCGGACGACCGGTATATTGTCCTACAGGCGAGAAGAGACAGACGGCAGGCAGCAGGAAAAATCTCAAGGCACATGCAACAGACAACTGGACATCCGTTATCGCATTTTACCGTGGCCAGGAGGCTGCACAATTGTGGTCTATTTGCACGACGACCAGTACGATGTGTGCCATTAAAGCCTGCTCATTGGAGACGGCGGTTTCTGTGGTGCCATAAACAAAAGTACTGGACACATCACCAATTGGGTCGAGTTTTCTTTACGGATAACAGCCCATTTTCTCTGACGAGCAATTCTGGACGTTTACGCATCTGGAGAGAGCAGGAAATATGCAATCACACCTCCAACATCATCGAAAGAGACCGGTTTGGGGGTGGCAGAGTTCTCATTTGGGGCGGTATCATGCTTGGAAGACGTACTGACCTCCACATCTTCCAAGGAATTTCAGTAACTGGTGTCCGCTGTTGTACCGAGGTTCTTCTGCCTCACTTGAGTCCGTTTAGAGGTGCTGTGGGTTCTGACTTCTTCTTCATGGACGATAACGCTACACCTCATCGTACAGTGGCTACAGCAGAGCTGTTGGAGAGTGTAGATATTCAACGCATGGATTGGCCCGCAAGGTCCCCGGACTTAAATCCAATCGAACACGTGTTGGACCTTCTCGGGAGACGCTTGGCAGCACGTCACCAACCGCCAGCAACTATTCCGCAGCTGCGATTGACGCTACAAGAGGAATGGGCCGTGATGCCTAAACAGCTCTTTGACAACCCCGTCCTCCGCAGTGACAGACGTTGAAAATCCTGCAAGGCAGCCAGGGGTGATCATATTCCCTACTAAAGACTGGATTTTTCTTGGCAGCCGCCTGTCACATGGACGTTTCTGTCTTCTGTCCAGTTGTGCTCGAAGCTTCCTTTTCAATAAAGTGCCTTTGTGTTCTTTGGATTTCTTGTTTGGACGCTTTTGCTCACGTGTACCATATTCTTACATCTTAGGGATCTTATGGTATGAATTGTGTCGAAGTGGAGCCCTTCTGCACGACGTTACATTTGAAAAAGTGTCTCGTCCTTAATTTTTGCACGGCAGTTTATATTTAAACTTTCATCAAAAATAGAGGATTAAACATTTTTCTAAAAAAATTCAAATACAAATAAGATCTCTAATTAACAACACGGAAATTTACCCCAAATATACTTAGATGGTATAACTATAATAATAATTCGAATTATTTAGTGTAGAATCGAAATGCAAGTTCCCAAGCTTTCGCTCATCAACTAAATAGATTTTCAAGACGTTTGACATCTACCCTTTTTTGGAAAAAAAGACGTCTGGTTCACGCTCGACAGCCTAGAAACTTTGAATTGGATAATACACCAAGAAATTGGGATTACTTGAATAGTTATACTATTCAAATACAATTTCTTAAAATAGTTAAAATAACCATACTATAAGAACCAGCAAAATGTTGAAAACACTTTTCCTATACATGAAAGCTGCAAAATGCTGGCCGCCCCGGTGGCGCAGTGGTCTAAGCGATGGCCTCTGATCATTCGTCCGAACGGGGTCCGGGTTCGAATCCCGGTGAGGCAAGGATGTTGTGTTTGTCTTACGGCCCTGGCTCTCTCCCTTCCCTGGAACCAGTGACCCTAAATTAGGGACGGGCGACTGCTTATAGCCCATTGAGTTGCTCACGGTGGTCGTTAAACCTCCAATCAAAAAAAATGCTGAAACGGATATTTAATTAAGAGCATATATTACTCTATGAACAAAACAAATCGGAGGTGGAAAAAAATTTTGCTGTGTTCACCCCTTTTGAGAATTATTTAAATCTCACTGTGTTCTTTATAATCTGTTTATTACATATTTTCTATTCGCCAGAACGATTTGACGGGAAGTTAGTTTCTATCTTACATGTTTCCACGTTTCCTTTTTCTGTAACTACGAACCGCAACAAGTTGAAAAGGTAGCTTTTATTTCAAACGATGCGAGAATAAGCGAATAATCCCGAAAATTCTGCCTATTTAGATCGTCTTCTGATTCGCAATGTAAATGTTATTTTTCAGATATTTATAACAAAGAGAAATCTTAGCAACCCTTAATTTCAATCAGAAGGACCATCTTGAAGAGCTACTCAATTACTTAATGACGCAAAAAATCTTTCTCTGAATCAGCAAATTATTTATAATTTTAGTATCCCTGAAAGAAATGAGTTAGAATTTGCACGAAAATTTACATATTTTGGCAAAATCACATTCCATTCTGTGTTATTCTAACAGTTTCTGATACCCCTTCACTTTGGCCTTGCTGTTACCAAAACGAACGGGAGGCGGGGGACTTTCGTTGTCATATTTCTTGGATACTATTGGATTAAAGTTTGAATCAGGGAAAGTTTCTCAACCCACTCTCACTTATCCAACCTTTACAAACTGTGCAGTAGCTTCCTATGGTTGTTGTTCGTATCGAACTACGGAAACCATGTTGGCGCTGCGTGTTTAGTATCTCAGAGCATTGATGAATACTGAAAAATCAGGAAATAGAAATGTTTAATTACAAATTTTGTTATTGGAATGAACCTAAGAAAAACGTGACTCCCTTGACTTTGCACCATATTTTTTTTATTTTTTTTAGTTATTAGTTTTTCAAAAGTTCAGTAATATACATAATACTTTCAGTTATATCTTCGAAAGAATAATTATATATTATAAACGTAGCGAAACCTGTTTGTACTTAAAGTTCTGTATGTCAAGAAATTTGGTAGCGATGTAAAATCGCATTTTAAAAACAAAATGACATAACGTAATAATAATATGTTTCAAATAAAACTGCGATCCATCTAATCGCTTTCTCATTCAGACGCGCTAAACCGGCGTAAGAGAATTATATAATAAATAAAAATAAATTAGCGTGGTCGTTTGAAATACTTGTCGAACGTGTTATGAAACGAAATAGTTGTAGCAGAGATGTCACGAAATAGTGTGTGAGAATAGCGGTAAGACCCGCTTGAGAAACCGTTCTATTCTCTAGCTAGGTAAAGAATTTGACGTGAATTTTGGAGAACATTTGCTGGGTCGCATTAATTCTTGCCGTAGCTACCCAAATGGATCAGTTTTTCTAAATTTTATAAAGATCTTCTGCATGAAAAAAAAATTGGAATAAACATATTAGAAATTCCCTGCCCAATGTTCCCATTGCGCATTTACCTAATGTAACTTGTAGCACTCCCAACAGATCAACATGAATCTACTGTCAAAGAACACTTGGATGAAAAAAATTATTGAAGCATATTGGAAATTTTCAACCCCATGAGATTGCGTCTGTTTCAAAAAGAAAAGTGTGCCTTTCCATAAATAAAGTAGTTAGTTCCAGTGATAACCAAAAGCTGGCAGTACGTCAAAGCTGACTTGATCGAGCAGAACGGGGCTAAGTTGGAAGCGTAACCACAATTGCAGTTATATTTGGTAATATATCCTGCAAGGTAGCATATGCCCCTATCAGAAGAGTCTACAATCTAGTAGAGTTGAAGCGTCTACAATCTAGTAGACGCTTCAACAATTGATCAATCATGTGATGTAATGTCTCACATCTCAGTTTCCGCCTTCGATCACTGCCAGTAGTTCAGACGTATCGCGTAAGATTCCACTAAACAACTGGGAATGCAGGAACATACGGTCGTGATCATCTAATACAAATGGGGTAGCACTAGATATTGGGATTTTGGAAGAATTACACCTTAGTTGCAAATGGCTCATGTGGTACTTCTGCTGGCAATGGATGATCAAAAAAAGGCGAAGTTCCCATATTTGGGAGAACAGATTTTCTAAGCAGTCTAGGTTAAGTCGAGCTGTTAAGATGTATTTAATTTTCAGTGTCTGTCAATAGCAAAATGAACATTGGTAAAGAGCGAATGATCGTTACGAAACCCTTCAGAAATGTTAATAAATCACTTGTTTTACCTACCTTCATGCATGTATTTGATTTTCAATGGATGTAAATCAGCTAAGAGAATATTGGTACAGAGCAAATGACCGTTATGAATCCCTTTTGAAATGGTAATACATCTTTTGTTTTACCCACCTTCATTTATGTATTTGATTTTTAATGGCTGTAAATGAGCTAAAAGAACATTGGTAAAAAGCGAATGATCGTTATGAAATGGCGATAAATCTGTTTTAGCTAACTTCATAGATGTATTTGATTTTCAATTTCTGTAAATCAGCTAAAATAACATTGGTAACAAGCGAATGATCGTTATGAATCTTTCTGAAATGGTAATAAACCATTTGTTTTACTTATCTTCACATTTTGCCAACATGAAGCTGTCTAAAGATTGTTTTCCAGAATTTCATTGTGAATTCCAAATTCACAAGCTAGTGGTTTGTCCGCAATAGGCTATAATGAGTTTAATGGCAAACGAACAAAGCAGTGTTGCCAAATAAAAATGCTGGCACGCACAACCTTTACTGTAAAATAATCAAGTGATAATTTAGCATATATCTTTACCTCGCCACAATCCAATGTTAGTAGTTGTTCAAAGGTATCTGGTTTTAATAGTTTTTTAGTAGGTAGTCCAAATTACTCATATTTCAGATCAAAAAGAAAGCCTTTGTCATTAAAAAGTTCGTAGCACCCAGTTAAATTCCAAACAATAAAATGATTTTTTCTCCCACATGTTAGAACACAAATCTTTTGTAAATTTTGATGTCTTTTGGAAATCTATGAAATGTAACTGCGCAATCTTCCGTTTTTCTGCTGTACGTTCTACAGCTTGAAACAGCACACCCCGGGATCTGTTTTTTTCTAATGACGTTAATTTTCCGATTTTCTGCGCATTTATTTTTTTGAATAAAAAACTCAATTCAGTACAGGGCTTAATGGATTTAATACACTTATTTCCTACAAAAGCCGAAAAGGAAAAAAAACAGAAATTATTTTAAACAAGTAAGCAAAAGACAGCGTTAAAAACCGAAAGCATGAAATCTCTTGTTCCCCAACTGACATCATTCACGATTACAAAAAAAATGCGTCGGAGTCTGTGCAGCAGACGCGAACCACCTACTGTACCTGGAAAACACAAAAGTGAAATATTTTATAAAATTCTTGTAAGTCCGCCTGATAAGATTTATGGTATAACCTTTGAAAGTGGGAAATATCTGTACACACAATCAAGAACAAAACATGCATTTAAAATAAATAAAAGAATTGTGTCTTTATTTTATACTGCAAACTTTAGAGCTTTAATATTCAACAGGATTACTGACAAGCTGCTTTTCAGAATATTTTCTCATATTCTCAGCAGCGCTTTCGATGAAGCACATGCAGTCATTTCATTCTTAAGTTTCTAACAAACATTTCGTTTTAATGTGCAATGTAATAAGAATTATTTCGGTAATGCTCTGTGTCGTATCAACCTCGCACTTCAAATGATCAGTCATCTCATATTTATAAATGGCTTTAGAGAAAATTGTTTTTGTATTATTATTTCAATTTTTTCTCTGTTCTCAGTTCTTGCTAAACGAGAGGTACTAGAAACTTTGGGTATTTTCCTCTCGGACCCTTTCAAACTAAGGAACGGAGAAAAGAATAATAATAATGAACTTTTACTGCTGTCTTTTAAGGGAAAAACTATCTCTTAATCCATCTATATATATGCATCTCAGGCGACTCGTATTTCAAATACAACAATCTCTTATCCAAGTTCGAGATCTTAATAAAAGAGAAATGCAGTCCTTTTCCACATTTTGGCATATTGCTCAGGCGCTGAGCTAAGCCTCAAGAAAAAGTAAAATATGATAACTAGACTTTCACAAGACAATGTGTTAAACCAAATGTTTTCAGTTGAATGCGCAAGTTAAGCCAACAATTGACAATTGAAGTGTTTAACGAGATCAGCAATGACAGAAATTCATTTCATAAGACATAAGAGAGAGAGAGAGAGTTTACACAAAAAGATAGCATCGAGTTGTATCTACTACCATGTTTACTTAAGAACACAGAATGAAATAACTTCCCACTTTCAAAGTTTGTACCATAATTCTTATCACGCGGACTTAAAAGAATTTCATGTCATCAAAGAAATGTGAAATAGCCATTTGGATAATCTTCACTTGTGCTTCCTGACTTTTGGGACCAGCTAGAAATCTTATGCATCAAAAAGAACTCTAAATTGCTTTAATGTGGTGTATCCGAAAAGCACGAAATGAAACATTTTATTAAATGGTGCTATTTTAAAGAAAATACTCTGTCATTTATTCTCTAAATGCACATCACTTTCAGTGTTAAATTTTTGACTCTAGATTATAAAGGACAGATCTGGCATCACCGTCAAAAACGCATTGGGTAATTTATTTATTTTTATTTATTTAACGTATAAAATGTACAGCCTACAAATTTACGAAACCTCCCCGAAGGTGCAGTGGTCAAACCGCTGGCATATGGTAATTCCTTCGAGTTCCAATCCCGGTGAGGCTTGAATGTTGTATTTGTCTTACGGCACTGACGCTCTCCCTTTAATTGAACCAGTGAGTGGTCTCAAATTAGGGGTATGCGACTGCTCATAGCCCAATGAGTTCCTCCGGTAGTCATTAAACCTCGAATCAAAATTAAATAAGTATAAAAGTGAACGCATAAAAATACAATTGAACATTTTTTTGCGTACATCAGCCATGGTGCAGAAATGAAGGTTTGAGGTACAACTGGCTATTCCGCAAATCCTTGATATTTTGTGGAAGTTAAAACGCTTCTAGTAAAATACAATTTTAGAAAATTGCGAGTATGAATGTTATTATTTTTCAGGCAATGGGCAAAACAACCGGATGAGGTGTTTTTTCAGAAAGAAACTATGGTATGCTTGAATTTAGAAAACTGAAGCGCATACTATAAAAAAATCCCTAATTTGAAATATGTTTTTTATTCCATTCTCCAAATGTAAAACCGTAGCTCCCACAATGTGCCCAATGGACGCTAAAATAAACGCAAGATAATTAACGAAGATAAATGTTTTGTCATGAGCTTCACTGGTATGATCAGAATATTTCTGTCATTTTTATTCTAATGAGTTCATTGGTTTTTTTTATAAACTGCTTCTGCATAATTTTCTCATTAAAAAACCACAGTAAAACTTTTTCCTGCAGACAGGATTATTAGAAGAAACAATACATCATCTGTTTTTGATCGTTCCTTCATGGTGTGGCATTTTCTTAGTCAGGCAGTGTAATATTTCGTTGGTGAATTATTCCACCGACGCGGAATAAGATATAATTAGAAGCAGGTCGTCTCTATCAAACAAATATCACAAAAAATATCAATTGATTGCAAGAAGGTCTTCTTGGTGAGATGAATGTAGTTTCCTGTTTCACCACGTGGACGGCCAGGCACTTGTGCGTACGTTACCTGGAAAAGAGTTGGCAGGAGGATGCACCGTGGGAAGAAAACTAGCCGGTGGAAGATATGTACTGCTTTAAGCAATGTTTTGCTGGGAAGTCTTCTGTGCTGTCACACATGTGAAAGAAACTATGTTGTTTACCAGTTATCAAAACATTATTGCAGATTAGATACATTCTTTTATTTCAACAGCGTTCCACTCCACTAATTCCTTATTTTAAAAGGACAGTGCGAAGTGCCCAAATGCCAGGATTGTTGCTGAATGTTTCATGGAGCATGGCGAAAACTTTCAGTTATTGACCTGGCCTCCAAATTCCCTAGACAGCAGTCCAATTGAGCAATTTAGATCTTCGACGGCACAACCAAATAACTTAGAAGATTTAAATTACAGGATCTGATCCTAACGTGTTCGTACCAGATTCCGCAATAAATCTTGTAGCGAACGTGCTTCTCCGGGTGAGCTGCTTTTTCGGCACGTGGAAGACAAATAATCACATAAGGCTGGTGATCATAATGTTTGGTCATTTGGGCTTAATGTCCACGAGAAAAATTTAAAATAATTCATATAGCGATGAATATTCTCTTTAAACAAAAGGTATAACATTCGTGCTACTAGAACTTTTTTCACAAAAGTAAGATGCATAAATATCTGTAAAGGTTTTCCTTCAAAAGGTTTTAAAATGCTCATTTTCTTTACAGAGCTTGTAAACCCAAAACGTTGAAGAGTAAAATATCAGAAAAATAAGGTAAATATAATATTTCTAACACTGCAATTTAAGTGTCACATCTTAATGGAAATAATACAGCGCCTGTTTAGTCGTAGTAGCCCTATGGAAAATATCACTTCAGGCTGTTATTTTGGAAAGTGCGTAAAGCAATACGCGGTTTTAATTGCAAAAAATTTAGCAGATCATATGTAGAGGATTTTAGGAAAGGCGTTCATACCCTATTTCTAATGGTTGTTTAAGACATGTCTGACCCAAGTCTTAAACAACCCTTAGAAATAGGAAGCTGGGAGATTTGGGCTAGCGTGCCCGATAGGAAATTGACACGGAAGCGAGGTAGAAATGGGGAAGAAGACGTCCTTATTTATTACCGGGAGGCCAGTACCCGGGAAGTTTTAGCAGAAAAACTCTGCCCCAAATGTGAAGGTTGCAAGATATCGCCCAATTCTATCGTTTGCTGATCTGGATTAAAAATCGCAAATATTCCTAATGCAAGGAGTTTCGTTTTTTATTTTTTTTATTTCCATTTATTACAGGCTCCTTTTTTGGAGCTTTCGTTACAGGCTCCCTTTTTCCTTTAACCCTTTCTACCTCTCAATCTGCTTAACTTTACTGTTTCTGGTTGACTGCTGTCATCATCATCATCATCGTCAAGCATTATCCATCCAGTGCTGGACGAAGGTCTCTCCAAGCCTCTTCCACAACGGTCTGTCTTGTGCCAGTCTCCTCCATGTTACTCCCGCATATTTTTGAATTTCATCCACCCATATCCCATGTGGTCTTCTTCTGGGTCTTTTCCTGTCGCTTGGAATACAATCTAAAATTTTAACTGTCCATCGATGGATTGTTCTTCTGGCTGTATGTCCAGCCCATTGCCATTTCAAGAATTTTACTCTGATCATGATGTCTTCCGTTTTGTCATGACTGCTGTACAGGTAAGTATGTAGGACAGTTTACAACTTCTTCACTTAAAGGGAAACCATGTATTTTTTAACTCTAATTTTTTCCTCACTACATATTTTTCTACTTTACAATCAGGATATCCTGTTTCCGCTTCTGAATATTTTTTTATTTCCTCTCTCGAAAAGGTGCAGCGTGCAGCAGTTGTGTGGACTATGAACCATTTTAGGAATTCTTCAAATCGATTCGAACATTTTATACAGACAGAACAAGACACTGTTTGTAAAACACCGCACAGCTTCCTAAGAAATGAAACCAAGTTAGATGTGCATGAGCAAACCAAAAACAAAAACTGCTTCTTAAAGGGAATCAGAATTTCCTAAGGAATGAAACTAAATCAGAGTTGTAAGAGTAACCGCGCATACCCGCAAAAGCCAATCCTTAGATGCCAAAAACTGTGCCGCCAAACGAAAACGTTTGCCCTAAACATGAATGCTATGACTTATGCTAGATGTACTCATTAAAACAAAGAAGCACATCATGTATGGTAATAATACAGCGATAGTGGTCAGGCTTTCAAGAAAGCACTGACTCTGTAGTTCGTTCACAAAATTTTTACTATTTTTAAAATGGGGGGTGACAGTTCTGTAAAACGCGTTCACTTACACTCAGAGCTACAAATGTTATTAAAATATCCCACGAGAAATGTCCACTCTACTTCAGACAACTGATTCTGGAAATCGAAAAATGGCGAATATTTGTAACGCCTATTTAGAACATCCACGTGACAGATCAATATATTAATGTTGAGGGCAAACCCTCTCCTACAACAGATACTGGGGATAGAAGGCTTTGGGCTCTAGTGTTTGTCTTCTTTAATGCTAACATATATATCATGAGGAAAGTGAGATGTCGGTGAGTAGCCCGGTGCGACATTCCCATCCTTCTCAGGGTGCAGAGGTGGTTGATGTCAATGATATTTGTGTTTGGGTAATGCGGTGTCTGTACCTTCTTTACGGCCGGCAAACAAAAAACGGCGCAGTTACTCTGTACTAGTATTTTTTTTATCTTCTTTAGCATAAGGTAACCTTAATCTCGTAGCTTCCAATTTGTAAGGACTGTTTGACATCAGACATCAGGCATTGTTTTCCGAAAATCTTCTACACAATAAATTATTTATTTAATTATTTTATTCAATTTTATTTACACTCAGCATTTGACAAAAAGATCTGTAACGTTCCTTTATTGTGCATAACATTCCATAGTATATATTCAATTTCTTCAGAAAAGCAGCGGCTTAGTAATTTTAACTTAGGCCAAACTTCTGAATAAGGACCACCTCCTAATAATGGTCACCTTTTCCGGTCAGTGAGGTGACCGTCACTCGGAGGTTTTTAGTTTATATTTTAGGGCTATATTCACAGGCTGAGCAAACATTTGTGTATAGCGGTATGGCACAGGATTTATAAAAAGTTGATTTTGGGTTTAATACTGAGTTGACTTCTTTTATAGAAAAGTGGTTCATGTGTTCTTTTAAGCTGTCTGATTTTTATTATGACACTTTGTATGTGAGGTTTTAAAGAGAGTTTGTTGCCAGTAATATTTACCACATATCTGGATTGTGTGAGCCAAAAATCAATCCGTTGCAGAATCTGTTAACGATCTTCTGACAAAGCGATCACTGATTTTTACATATACGTAGTGCGATCAAAAGGTTCCGAGTGTAGGTACATAGCGCGCCAACAGATGGTAGTACGCGAATGCGCAAGCTCCGATCGAGGAATGTGACTTTTATGAGACATTGTACCAAGTAGCGTCGTTCTTTGGACATCGGGAGCTGTGCTACACAATATTTGTTGACCAGGTGTAGAACACAACTTCGAGTTCAGTATGGACTGCAAACTAGAGCAGGAAGCGAACATCAGATTTTATGTCAAACTCGGCAAATCGGGAACGGAGGCACGGGAAATGTTGCGGAAGGCTTATGGCAGTGAGTAATGAGTCGTCAGAGGCGTTTTGAGCGACACTCGCGCTTCAAGAGCGGCACAACGTCACTGGAAGACGATGAGAGGACAGAGCAACCGTCCTCGAACAAAATACCCGTAAATGTGGAAAAAATTAGGGAACTGGTGCACCAGGATGGTCGAAGAACCATTCAATACATTGCTGCCATCGCCAGTGTGTCATACGGAACAGTGCAAGAAATTCTGACGTCGGTTTTGAAAATACACCGCATTGCAGCAAAGTTTGTGCAGAAGTTTCTGAACCCCGAAGAGAAGGCACGCCGTGTGGAACTCTGTCAAAATCTTCGTCAGCAGGTGGTGAATGATCCAAAGTTTTTGTCACTGGTCTTCACTGGGGACGAGACTTGGGTCAACGGTTACTACCCGGAGACCAAATAACAGTCGTCGCAGTGGAAGAGCCTGTCATCTCCATGATCGAAGAAAGCCCTACAGGTCCGGAGCGCAACCAAAACATGCTCATCGTGTTCTTCGACATTCGTGGGGTTGTGGATCGTGATTTCGTCCCCCAGAGCAAGACACCCTTTTTTACTGCGATGTTCTGCGGCGTCTTAGGGAGGACATTCGCCACAAATGACCTCAAATGTGGCGCAGGGGCGATTTCCTGTTTCATCACGACAACGAAGCAGCTCACAGAGTGTTAGCTACAGGCCAGCTTTGCCAGCATGACTACCCTTCGTCACCAACCTTGCTCAACAGATTTCGCCACTGCAGCTTCTTTCTGTTCCCGAAGATGAAGCTGAAGCTCAAGGATTGCCGTTTCAGAACCGTGGACGAGATTCAGCGTGAATCGCAGACGGTGCTTGACACGATTCGAGAACAGGATTTCCAGGTAGCGTTCCAACACTAGCAAAAACGCTGGCAGTGTTGTATCGCTGCCCAAGAAGACTACTTGAGGGACATCGTTTCCAGACATAAGTAACATAAGAACTTTGTTGCATATCGGCCCAGTCTCGGAACGTTTTGATCGGATCTCGTATACATTTGGGATGAGCTTGATATTATAGAAAAGTACGGTGATCACTGGAAAAACACTATCTTAAAGCTTTCTCTCTCTCTCTGTCTACCATTTCTTTATACGTGTGGAAAATTCCCATTTCACGTACAAGTCAGGTGCATCGGAAGGTACCCTTCTTTATATACGAAAGAGGTGTTGCCGAAACGTTGTGGTTTTCAATATTAATAACAGGGTTAAAACTTTGTTCCGTGCAGCGATATCTGGAGTCTATACATTAGTGTTAAAGGTAAAAATTTAAGATTTGATGCAGAGTAAAAATGGAACCAGTTGTTATTTCATGGATTAAATTTCCATTTAGTTTTCCCAAAACATACACCGATCAGCAGAAGCATTAAAAAAACCACCTAATATGATGTAGGCCCTCCTCCCCCAGGCATATATTCAACGAGATCTTGGTAGGTGTATCTTCATATTTGGTACCATGTCTAAAACAGAACATCCCGCAGTTCCCGTAAATTACATCGTTGGAGTGACGCTGCTTGTACCCGTTTTTAAAACTCAATTTATAAACGCTCGCTAGGATTCATGTCGGTCGAATGTGGGGACCATGGCAATAAATGAAATTTATCTTCATGTTCTTGGAACCATTTCTGAAACTTCCTCGAAAAATAATGGTATGGTCTTTTTGAAAGACGCTATCTCCGCCAGGGAATACAGTTGCCATAAATGGGTGTACTTGTTCAGACACGATGTTCAAGTACGTGACAGCTGTCAGAGTTCGCTCTACAGGGATAATTGTTCCAAATATTTACCAAGGAATATTTGGGGTTTAGACAATCAAACCCACTCTAGCCACCTGGAACCGTCCGTCCATGTAAGAAACCTTCCTTGGGTGAAAGTCGCCCACGAGCACTTCAGTCAAAATGTTGTAACAAAAACGGGATTCGTCTGAGTATGAGACCCACTTCCAGTCTTCTATTGCCCAATATCGAAGATTACGTTCCCACTATAAGCGTTTACGATGGCGAACAGCTGTGATAATTTGCACACGAATGGGTCTGCAGCTGTCGAGACCGATATCAAAGAGCGCAGATTAAACTATGTGTTCGGACACATTTGTTCGTACACCAGATTTCAGATTATAGGTGGTGTCAGCTACAGTACCCCTTCTGTTGCTGCTGGCAAGAATAAATAAATTGCACTGACCTCAGGCATCAATGAGCCGTAGCCTGTTGACACCATGTCAACGGCTTGAAGGAGCACCTGTTTCGGACCATTTTTGTTAGATACTAACTACTGCATAGCGTGAGTATCCTATCAGCGTTGGTGTTTCGGAGATGCTATTGCCAAGACGTCTTCAGATAACAATCTGTCATTTGTCGAAATCAGATAAATCTTTTTCCCATGTTGAGATAAAGCGGAATACGAACTGAGACAGCTCAAGCCTTAATTAATGTGAGCATGGCAGACATTTAACGCTTTGCCGAAATTCCAGCAAAAGAATAAAGCAAATATTGTGAGAGGATTTCAAATGCATGTGAGAAAGGAAAAAATATTATACTAGATTCTCCTTGTGTTACAACAATTACTTAGCCAAATAAACGGTAATATCCACTATCTACAAAAGTTCCTAACACAATAAAATATAGTTTTATAAAACTGGAATCATGAACAATTCCATTTTTTCTTTAATCCATTTCGTTAAATTTTTATTTAAAGTCTTCGCCTCTAATTGCAACGGTTACTTGAAGTAGGGGAATAACAATCTAAGACTCACGTACTAAAGAAGTAATAATCTACGACTAATATTACCATGACTAAAGCACGTGCTAAACGATATGCGCTCTGTAAATCACAACGTAAGTATCACCGTTTGTTAATCATACCAAATATATGGCTTTCAACACAGTTTTCCTTTTGGCTAGCTGGAAACATGCGCTAAACGAAAAAACTTACGAAATTGGGAAGAGACGCCGTGAGTATCATTGTTCTTGAATCATACCAAATAAATGGCTTTTCAAATAGTTTCCCCTTTGGTTTGCTGAAAACATGCGCTAAACGAATACACTTAGGAAATTGGGACGAGGGCCAAACTGAGTTACAAAATCTGAAGCATTAATACGTATTATCTGAATTATAATGAATGACGATTTTCCATATTATTATTTTCAAATTGTAATACGTCTGTTTAAAACATCATATGGTACTCCCTCGATATCATTGTACTTGAGTGAAGAAAAAATATTTTTAGCGACACATTCAGTGCACACATATCTAAAAGTAAAGTTCAATACGCGTTGTTTATAGAATTCGCTATACACTGTAAGATTATATTCTTCTCTCAGAAGCGGGAAGGATGATTCGAACAACAGTATCCTCTTCATAATCCTTACTGATCAAAATAATTTATTGCAGAACTTCAGTTGCAGTGAAACAATGTTGGTTGCCAGATCCAGAAAACAATGCGTTTTTGTAGTGTCAAAATCACCGTATATTATTAATTAGTGTAGTTGCGATATCTGATTCTGTCCTTCGGAAGCCGGATTGAGAGATCAAACCACACAACATAATCCATAAAGCTCTCAGAATAAAAAGCGCTACATCACATTAGTGACACTGTAAGTATCTGTTAAGCGTGTACACAACATTTCAAAGGCACGCTAGTAAACTCCATTAAAAGTCCACTAAAATCTTAGCATTTAGAAAAAGCAGTTTATTGAGCACACTGGTTATTTCCTTATCAGGAACATAAAGCCTATCAATCTGAAATAACGATTTCACAATTCCTTTTATATTTTATAAAACATGTTGTTAATACAGATATTCGAGATATATGTTCATCAGCAATTGCATCCAGTTAATGTGTTCAATAAATTTAATTTTGTACATGCATGGGAAAACTTCCACGAATTACAAAGTACTTTAACTGATGATTTATTTCTGCACCACTACGTGGATAGTAAACATTAAATCATTTTAAAATTTTATTCGCTCTAATGGTACGTAAGTCGAAAATCTTTAATGTTCTTATAATGCCTTTAAATACTGGCTAACGGGAGTTTTTGAAGGACGTACATATTTGCATCTTTAATCCATTTCGTTAAATTTTTATTTCGCACTTGTAAAAGGGGTTGATGTGATTTGCGAAATTGGCATCCATCACCAGATAGTTTTAAAAAGATTCATCACATTATATTTTTTGTAATTATTCTTGCATCTTCAAATTGTTCCGATTTTTATGTTCTTATACTAAACCAACAAGAATTTTTCTTTCCTAAATTTCCACAAATTATTTCCACTAATTTATTCGAAAAGTATTGCAAAATAATACAATTCTGCGTGATGTTATCCTACATATTTCTTCTAATCAAAGTGACCTCATCCCAAATGGTTATTTGCGAGTACTGTGAACGGTTAGATCTCAATGGAAACGTTGTGTATAGCCGTGGTGATTTAAGAGTACATTGTTCTAAGATTGTGAAAACAATTATACTCATTTTCATGAATTTTAAGTTCTGTCGAAATGCTTACTGATGTTCAACTAGGTGACAGTACAGAAAAGCGTTACAAAGTGCTACATTTGAAAAAGAAGTACCGCATTTAAGGTTGTATTCGTTTACTTGTAAATAAGACAGCATCTTTTTCCTGCTGTTTTATATACTCAATGGATAAACCATTAGAGATATATCTACCAAATAACCTGGTTATTCATTCTAGTGCGACTAACGTCGTGTTCACGCCAAGGCATCGAAGCCACCAGATGTCGGAGTGTTTTCGGAGGTAATTCCAGCCATGGATGTTGCAGATTTATCAAACCTACTCCCGAGACGTTGTCCCTGGATCTATAGATTTGATATTCTGCTCAACAGCATCACAGAGAGCTTATACAGGATTTATATCCGGCTAACTTGAGGGGCCTGTTCGTGTTTTCAAACTAGGATGGATGTTCTTCGATCCATGCCTGGGTGGTTTCAATCCGTTGGAGCTGCACATTGTGCTTCAGAAACAGAAAATCGGCCGCAGGATGCATGAAGGCTACGAAAACGTGGCAGTGACTGCCATCGTATGAGATTCAGCTGTTAAGGGCTTCTCCAGACACACGAGGAACCTATTGCATCCTATGAGAAGGCTCTCGAAACCATCATACAGACAACATTGCCATGAACACAGCAGACCTGTCACGGTCTGGTTCTTTCTCTCACTTTCAAAATAATTGCGCTTTTCTCTTATCTTTACAAAACAAATTCAGCCAATATGTGCTCCTTACGTTACGTTTATTTTTCCTGATGAGTGAAAAAATGAAACTTATGAAATTCCTTTTTCTGTTCTCTAAAAGTATGGTATAAACTTATCAAACAAGTTTGAATAACTTCTAATTTCACTTCTAATGATTTCTTTATTTCGCATTTTTAAAGATATTCACCAAATATTTCATTTTCTCAATAGCACGTACTTTAATTATCAACAAAGAATAATTATTTTTACGAAGGGAACTTTGAGATATTAGAGTGAAAATTACGTGTAAGAATCAGAAACAAAAATTAAAAAAATGACGAATCACAAAAACAAATAATTCTAATTGCGTTTCACCTAAATAATGTGTTTGAAATTTTATAGATCAAATGTGATACCATTATTATACACAAAAGAACTTATTAATTTGAAGATGTCTAATGGTACCATTTTTCTTGCAGTATTTATTTTTAAAAATAAATATATTAAAAACAGTTTTGTGTTGAAATTTTCATCACGATGTTCTGGGTTAAATTAAGAGCTTAATTGCACTGGAATATAAAATTCATTCCAATCGGCAATTATTAAAGACAAATTCTGAAAGCAGAAAGGTTAAATATGTGTTGATAATTGTTTGTTTGGTGTAAGTAACATAGTTAAAGAAATACACTGGCGGAAAGTGAAAATATTACACCAAGAAGGAATAGGCGAATGATCATGAAATTTACATATGTTAATGGTGTCGAGTTTACGTAGGTGTCATGGTAATTATGGGACCAACCAGTGAGCGCTCACGCCACAGCACGGCATAATATGCAAATTATCGTCGGTGGTATTTAAGGAGTACGGCGAAGTGAATGTAATTAGTCGTCGGCGTACGGACACGTGCGAAGACCCTGAAGAAGCTGCAATACCTGGACATGGAAGACGTGTACGATTTCAGCCGTTATCGGACTTTGAACGAGGTCATCTAGTCGTACTCCGCGAGGCCGGGTAATGGTATGGTCGTATTGCGGAGCGAATTGGACGTGAAGTATCGGTGGTGGTACGATGGTGGAGTAGATGGTCCGAGGAATACTCCCACTCGAGAAGACGTGGATCCGGGATCACAGACGGACTGATGAGCGGACCGATCGACGCATAAGAAGAGCGGCGTTCTCAAGCAGAACATCTACTGCGACGCAAATCCGAGCTGCCGTTG
Organism: Macrothele yani; assembly: GCA_039090855.1. NCBI lineage: Eukaryota > Metazoa > Arthropoda > Arachnida > Araneae > Macrothelidae > Macrothele > Macrothele yani. The sequence continues at coordinate 12,813,725 of CM077016.1, forward strand.
CACCTGAGGTGACTGTGCTAACAATCCACAACCATCTACTGGATGCAGGACTACGTGCACGTGTGCCTCTGGCATGTGTACCTCTGATTCCAGCCCACCGTCAGGAACGGCTGTAGTGGTGTCGCCAACGTCTGCACTGGAGAACGCAATGGCAATCTGTCGTGTTCAGCGATGAAAGCAGATTCTGCTTGGAGCCTTCGATGGCCGTATGCGTGTTCGCAGACGTAAAGGGGAGCGTCTCCACCCGTCTTGCATCCGCCAGCGACACACAGGGCCTACACCTGGTCTCCTGGTGTGGGGAGCGATCAGCTATCACTCCCGTACACAACTAGTGTTTGTACCGGGTACGTTAAACAGCACCACCTACATCAACAACATCATTCAGCACGTTGTTGTGCCATTTTTAAGGTCGGACCATCGTGGTGTTTTCCAGCAAGATAACGCACGCCCACACACGTCACGTGCAACGCAACATGCACTTCAGGGTGTGAGACAACTTCCATGGCCTGCACGTTCACCGGATTTGTCTCCCATTGAGCACGTGTGGTATTTTATGGGACAACGACTTATCCGGTCTCCGCGGCCAGCCACGACCATCCCCGATTTACGCGTCCAGGTTGAGGATGCTTGGAACTCAATACCCCAAACTTACATGTAACATCTGTACGACAGACGTAATGCCAGAATTTCACAGTTTGACGCAGTTCATGGCAGTTCAACCTCGTACTAACCATGTTACATTTAAATGTTATTTTTCAGTTTACCAGCAAATACAGCTGTATTTTGCTATAATGTTTCGATCACGTTATTCTCTGAATTCCGTTATTATGCTGTACAAGTTTCCTTGGTATCAGACGACTCCTTCTTGGTGTTCTTTTTTCACTTACCGCCAGTGTAAAACAACTTGTTTTTTCGCAAAACATGCGTCTTTTTTCTTGAACCCAAAAGATGACTTTGGTTGAAAAATTGTACTCCTAAATTTTGGTGGGAAGATTTGCGTCTCACAATTAATGGAATGTATTCACTCATCGACGAAACTTTCAATAACCCAATTTCAGAACGTCACACTTAACACTCAAAGCTGACACAGCATTCTGCGTCCTTTTCACTTTATAAAACATCCTATCATGCAAATGTTTTCATGCGTAATCAATGAGAAGAGTAATACCAATTCGTACCCAGAAAAAATGAAACGATAAATACACTGAAAGAAATGAAATAAAGATATGAAATGAAACATGAACTGCTTCGTTTTGTGTGAAAGCGTTGGTTTAGTGACAGACAATAAACATTGTCTGTACATCTGCGTATGTGAGATCATAAGTTTTTGAAGGGCAGTTCATACGAGTATTTCATGATGGCTTTCTTACCATATTTCTGAATAGGGAAATATTAGCCATGCAGTGTCATATTTAAGGTGCGGATTTTTATGACCTAAAAATGTCAAAAATATGCAAGCATGTATAACCTTAAAGTCAATTAAATATGAATAATTAAACCGAAAATATGACTTCATATATTTTATGAAATAATCACCCAATTTTTAAAACGCAGTGCTTATACATACATATAAATGTATTGTAATTTTTAACTAAAACGTTAATTCTTTATCACTTCTACATACTTAGAACTTGATTACTTCTATTTAATAAAATAATTAGCACTAACCAGTGCAAAAGTGCTAGAGTTGGAGGAATCAAATTAACATTTTGAGAGTAAAATAATGGCTATACCTGGACTAATGTTCGTCGACCAGAGAATTACACTAGATGATTAAGTGCATCTTCAGGTTATTATCAAACTCAAAACTACTTCTGTTGCTCGTCAATATGTTCTTCTACCTAGAAAAACTCTGCTTGATATCACAAGATATTACAGGGGCAAATTTGAACAACGGCAATTCATCTGGAGAAAATACTGGTTCGAAGTCATCAAATATTTCTTCACTTCCACCAAGATTGTCGCATATTTTGCAAAGTTTTGAATAACCCGGATTAGATTGCAGCAATCTTTGCAGTTTATCACTAACTTTTTCAGCTATGTTCTCCTTCGCTTTGTTTAAATCACCCATAGTTAGTTTAACAGTTAGTAGTTCCTTGCTATGTTTCATTCCGACAGTTTCAAGGCGAGTGATCACACTAGATATTCCACAGAAGTTACATTTTATATATGCCAAGCTTCCAGTCAGGGTATCAGAAAAGGAATATGGTACAGTTTTGATGAAAGAGTTCCAACACTCACACTCTTTAACTATCCTATCTAAGGAATCAACTTTTGTGCAATAATACCAAGCCGTATACAGCCAGGTCTCCCACCGCGCTCGAGAACACACCTTCCGACACGTAAAAGCATCCAGTATCGGAACAACAAACTGAAGACTACCGGAACACCGTTTGGTAAGAAGTCTTCTGGATAGCAACAGACATTTTAGGAAAATTTCGATCACATCAGCGAGACATTCCGGCGAAGTGCTCGCAAATCAATTTGCTCTGTTATCTCGCAGCTAAGCCTTCTAAGTTCAACGATGGACGATCTGGTACAACAACGACTTTGTCTAAGGGCAAACAAAATTCAAATGCTTCAGTAACTGAAATCAAATGACCATGTTGCACACAGAAACTTCGCTGTAGATATGTTGAAAAGAATTGACGTACACCCGATTTCCATCACCAAGTGTGCTTCTTGGATAAGGTAACCTTTAAAATCAATAGAACCGTGAATCAGCAAATCCGCAGTATTTATGACAACAAAAATCCATATGTAACATATGAGCTAGAGAGCGGCAGAACAAAAGTTGACACCGGGTTGGTTTGATGCACCGTAAACTCATCGAAATTTTCTTCTCTTCGGAAAACACTCTCACCGGAATCGCGCACCTGGACAAACTGGAATTGTTTTCGTTACCCCAGCTACCACCTGAAACCCTCTTACAACAAGACGGGAGCCTGCAATTCTCAGCTACATCTTTAGAGGTCACCTGGATCGCGAGATGCCGGCGAGATGGATCGGCAGAGGTGGACCAATTGCTTGGCTTCCTTGATCATTATAGGCATCCCCAGTGGATTTTTTACAGTAGGGTTATGTATAAAACATTATCTACCAGATCAAAACCACCGACCTTCAGTGCCTGAAAGCCCGCATAACGGAAGCTGTGTCCACCCTTACACCATACGTTCTTGGAGCAACGTGGAATGAGGTCAACTACCGTCTGGATGTTTGTTTGGAGGATGCCCACAGTGGAATTCTTTGAGGCAATTATGGTGAGAAAATAAACTTTTACAATTTTCGTATATAATGGCGCAAACCAGATGCTTATATAATAAATACTTTTCGAAAATATATATATTTTTATTTTGGATAACTTACACACACACACACACACACACACACACACACACACACACACACATGTCCGTCGCTCTGTATACTGTATTGCAAGTCCCATTTCGAACGGTTAACAAATCTTTCTGGATGTTTTGCTTAATAAAAGCCATGTTGATGTCTTTGCGAAGTAAACGGATCTGATTTGTTGTATTTCGACCAGCGCAATTTATAAAAGTTACATTTATTATGCGCATTACTTCACAAACACGTTTCGAATACCAAAGCCCAGTTCTACACAGAGCAACATCTCCCTCATATAGGCGTAAATAAATTCAAAAGCATATCCAAAACTATAGAAGAACACACCTATTATCATAAAGATGTTAAAGAACGTGCTAATAGTGACATTTTTTAATAAATATTATGAAAACTGAACAAGATTAACAGAAATGGAATGCTTAGCATTACAGCATTTAACTAACAGTGTTAACACATTAGTAACTTTAGAAACCCTGAATATGTGTTATTTACTTAGACTACAGGTTTCGTTCAAGAAACAGGCAGTAAACGTACACGTGTTTCCCAAAATATCACCATAAATAGCGTGATCAGAAAGAAAAAGGTTTATTATTTCTTTTATTTCCCACGTGGGTAGTAAATGTCCATAGTATTTGCAAATATTATTTGGAATTATTTGCTTCAAGTTACCGTAACCTCTAATCACTACGAATGAAGTTACTTCGATTAGAACTGATAAACCTCCTCAATATAAGAAATTTTATTAGAACATTAAATTTTGGTAATATATTTTTCAAGAAAATTCGTGAAAACTATTTTGTGGAAGTTTAGAGAAGATAAATGTACGTTGGTTTAGTGAAGGAACATAAACAGCTGTACAATTTATAGATTTCAGAATAAATACAGACACTCTTTTCAAAAACATCTGGTGATGGATACCATTTTCCCAAGTCACAACACTAACTTGTACAGAATGTGCGACAATAAATTTTAATCAAATGAATATGTACGTTCTTCCAATGTTCTCCTAGTCCAGTATTTAAAGGCGTTATAAGAACATTGAAAATTTTCGACTTATATGCCATTAGAGGGAATAAAACTTTAAACTGATTTCACATATACTTTCCACGTAGTAGTGCAGAAACAAATCATTAGTAAAAGTACTTCTTCAGTATTCGTGGAAGGTTTTCGGTGTATGAACAAACATAAATTTAATAAACTCATTAGCCGGGTGCAAACACATTGCTGATGAATATACGTTTCAAATATCTGTATTAATAACATTTATTATAAAATATAAAAGGAAATGTAAAATTGTTATTTCAGATGTGATAATTTTTATGTTGCTAATAAGGAAATAACAACAAGTTTGCTTCATATACTGCTTTTTCTAAATGCTTTCTTACAGGTGTAACGTTTTAGTGGACTTTAAAGGAGAGTAATAGCGCGCCTTTGAAATGTTTTGTACATACTGAACGGATGCAGTTGCACAAATACAATGTAGCCCTTTTTACTCTGATAGTTTTCTGGAATATGTTGCTTGGTTTGATCTCTCAGTCCGGCTTCTCCAAGGACAGACGCCAGTATCGTAACTACAAGAATCAATAACATGCAGTGATTCTGACACTACAAAAAATTCATTGTTTTCTGAATCAGATAACCAACAGGGTTGCAATGCAACCGAAGTACACGAATAATGTTTTTGATGAATAGAAATTATCAAGGGGATACTGCTGTTCGAATCATATTTCCTGCCTCTGAGAAAAGAATCTGCTGTTAAAGTGCATTGTGAAATCTATAAATAAAGCATATTGAATTATACTTTGAAGTACGTGTGCATTGAACTTGCGGCAAAGAATATATCTTTTTCATTCAAGTACAGTGATATCGATGGAGCACGATATGATGTTTCAAAGATACATTAAAAATTTAAAAAAATCCAACAGAAAATCGTCAATTCTTATAATTCAGATAATACTCATTAGTTATTTCAATTTCGTAACTCATTTCGATCCTCTTCACAATTACTTAAGTTCATTCGTTTAGCGCATGTTTCCACCTAACCAAAGGGAAACTAATTTAAAAGTAATTTTTCTTTTGGTATAATTCACGAACGATGACACTACGGCCGTGATTTCCTCAGAGCATATCGTTCAGCAGAGTCTTTTGTCATGATCATATTAATTAGTAGATTATTGGTTCTATAGCATGTGAGTCTCTCAGAGAATTACTCAACTACTTCATCTAAACACCGTAATTAGAGGTGATTATTGAAATAACTATTTAACGAAAGTGATACAATAGAAAATGAAATTGTCCATGATTTCAATTATATAAAAAAATATATTTTATTGTATTAGGAACTTTTGTACATAGTTGATATTACTGTTTTTTTCGTTAAGTAATTGCTGTTTCATAATGAGTTTTCAAATAAGGTTATTTTAATATCTTCCTCGTTATTCTTAAAGACGGATGATATATGATTCTAAAACTGGATTTTAGATGTGTTTTATGTATAGAGGAATTTATGATCTTAGCTTGACAATTTATATTCTCTTAAGGTCACTGACCACTTAAAAATTAAATCAGGAGATTTCCCCATTAGATTTTAATTTTATTGACAACTTTAAAGATAAATCAGAAGATCTTCCCATTCTGACCGGAACACTCTACGAACCGAAAGCCAATTTTCGGGTTATATATATATATGCATATATTTCATAATCATATACAGTACTTTACACGTTATGCAAAATCATCCGTATATTTATAAGAATATTGCATCAGCTTCAGAAATTTCCAGCATAACTGGGGACAGGATTGCTCTGTTGTGATCGACAGCATGCGTTTTACAGAAATGTCTTCAAGGAATCATCATGTTCTTGGTAACGTCAAACATGTTGTTAATGTTAGACCAGGTAAACAATGTTTCGTCTGCAACACGGAAGTGTAAGGACTGTAGGCATGATAATCTTTAATCATTCCTTATTAGAGTTGTAGAGATTTTATTCACTTTCACTTCACTACTCAGCTGGGATGTTTTGCGCAAGAACGACATCCATATCCGATGAGTCGTGGATTTTCAAGAAAATCGCAATGCCGTCTTGCTCACAGGTTTGTAGCGATTAAGGTACACGCTGTCCTTTATCTAATGTATTGCTAGCTGGGCAATGGAAATCAAAATGGATGTCTTTTGAAACAGTCCTCGGAAATAATTTACACGAGATAATCCTATGAATTTGTGATTATCATATTATGCTGTACAGCGTGTTAAAGGTTTGTTCCTCCGACATTTTAAAATCCTTGTGTTCACGTGGTTATAATCCTAACAGGAAAACGGACAATTCCAACAGCATAGATTCTGCAATTCCTCCATGGTGAACATACCTACATACACAAATCGTGGGCCACCGTTTCTCTTCAGAAATGTCCTCGATCACGTTTTGTGAGGTTAAAGAGAGACATTTTCCCACAAAACGTAGCCTTTTCTCTTTTGTCTTATCCTCTGTCAGGCCATTCACATATTTTACTTCCGCATAAATAAATTCATAGAAAACAAAACTATCTTATTGAAACCATAAAAACATGTTTGTTCTATTGTAACAGTTTTATGGCCAGTCGTGAACATGAGTGCTTAGGTGTTTCCGTCTTTAGCTAATACTCAGCTCAGGGCCTGCACTCGAAACTGGCATGAAGAATGGGCAAAGCTGCGGTCTAACGGCTTTACTCCTCAACAAAAAGTTTTTATTTAGAAACGGGGAACTTATATCATTCAAAAAAGTTTGTTTTCGTTAAATCCGAAGCAAGGAAAAAGGAAATTCTATGTACATGTGAGCATGAAGATCCAATCCGTCCAGGGAATGTCGGCATTGCAAAGTGTTGCTGATATTTCCATATATCTCTGCTTCCAAATCTTTCACAGCGTATCTATATCTGTGATGCAGCTGTTACAGAACATTAATTTATAAATGAGTTAATGATTTTGTACTAGCCGAACAGAATTCAGATTTTATGATCACCGCATTGTGTATCTCCTAAATGAAGACAGGATATTAATTGTTCTGTGTTCAAGCGACTGTTTTCTAAGTATTTCATGAGCCACTTATTTCTGTCACTTGAATGTGGAAAAATATGTTTTCTAGTATCCCAACGTTAGAATAAGTAACATTTATCGTATTTGAAGATTAATTCCAATTTTCCAATTTTTGTTTCAGTAAATCTTAAGAAAAATAAAATAAATATAGCAATATTTGCAAACAGTTGCTAGCTATTTTCTGTACTGAAAAAACATAGTTTCACGCTCTTCCTGTGCGTAGGTGTTAGGAAGCAAAACACTTTATTTTAAGTCTGTCGAATTTGTATTTGCTTACCGGATCATAACAATACTCATTCCGAAGAAATACCAGTTTTTCGAAAGGTTCAAGCATTCCAGGACAACTGTTCTATTCCTACTAGTTCAAAACAACGCGTTTGTTTGTACAGTGTGAAAATGCTTTAGTAACGTATAATTGCAAGGATTACATTATTGAAAAAGAATAACAACAATCGTACTTCGTTAAAAATAAATTTATTGTTTCATCATGCCGTTCTCCCTTTATAAACATATAAGGGTAAAATGCTAATAAAATTGGTTTCGGTGGATTTGATTTGTCTGTACTTCATTTATTTGCACGAGGGACGTACTGTATATAGGAAAGTCACTAGTTTATCAAAACAGCATCAGCGTTCACGCATGAGTTCGTTGGGAGAGGAGGTTATTAACAGAGCTGGCGAAATTTTCCACCATGGTTTCATTTCTTTCTGATGTTTTTCCTTTTGGATTAATAATTAATTACATAGACTTAACTAGGTTGCCTCCCAATAGTATAGGTATTTTGTAATGACTTGTTTCTCCAGTGTTAATTTTGTTGAACTCATTCGTATTCTATGCAAATGCAACTACAATATTTTAGGTGAGTTCGCAGTTATAAGAACAACTACAATATGTTAGATAATTGTTACGCCCAATATGATTTTCTTTCCTTTTCAATTATTTGTTTCCCAGAAACATTTTTCTCACCACTTGGTGTTCCATAACATTACTCTCATTATTGAAGTTTTCAGTTTCGGTGAACTTCCTTAACGAACACTTCCATTTAGTGAAGAGTTTTGTAATTCCCCATCCTGAAATCTTATATACTGTATAATTCCGTAGAAGTACACAAAATTGCGGGACAAAGGTACGTCGTACTACCCTAGGAGATGGCTCATTTTACAGATCATGATTTCAAGATCCTGGAAAAATTGAGTCCTCCAACATTCAAGCCGACCATGAGGGGTTAAATGTCCTAGCTCCTATTTGGCGAAAGTTTAAGGAACATCAAACGGAAGTTATCGCTCTTTCCACGTTAATAAGTGAGTCACGGAAAATTATCATTGGCCGCCAACGGGAATCAAACTCAGGGTCTTCCAGTTACGTGCCGGACATGCTACCACTGCACCACATTGGTGATTCTGATCCATGTCGAGTGTATGAATTAGGTTTAAGGAACATAGTTAAAAAACAAAAGGAAAACATTGGATTTATTTTTTGAAAATGTTTACCCATGCCCTATGTTTCTGGTAAAGCTGCTACTACATCATACGGCTGTAAGTATTTACTTCATTTTAATCTGCTATACTGTAGCAAATTAATTAAACCATTAAAAGATATTCAACATTATGGATACATGCACACGAAACATATTGTTATGGCCACATCCTACTTTTGACATCAACAGAGCGTAGCCAATGAGAGAAGGCACGTGCCGTGAGCTGGCTTTCAGGGTATATCAAGTGAGATGTAGGTACTCAGAAAACATATTACTCGTTGTTCTTATCGAATAAAGAAGCGATTTTTCAGATTTGCAAAAAGGAATGATCATCGGCTTTCGGGCCAAGAGTGGCAGTAATTCTGAAACAGCTCCGTTTATGAACTGTTCAAGTGCTGCTGTGATTAAAGAGTACCATGATTGAAGAAATGGCACCATTAGGAATAACCGACGTGGATACCAAGGGGCACCACGTGCTATTGCTGTGAGAGGTGGACGTCGGCTTCGAAAGTACGTGATGGCCGGGCGACATGCTACAGTGAAGCAATTCACTGGCCGAATGAACCAGGGGCTACCACATGTGTGTCTAAAACGGAAGTTCAGAGAGCCCGGCTGAGTATGGGGTTCCGATGCAGACGGATGGTCATTGCACTTATGCTAACGACGGGGCATCGGCATAAAGGGCTTACATTTGCACAACCGTATCGGCATTGGACCACCGCCGATTGGCAAAGGATTGCCTTCTCCAATGAGTCACGTTTTCTACTTCATCGAAAAGATGGACGTTGGAATACAAAGCGAGAAACATCGGAAAACAAACATTCTTCAACCATTGCTAGAAGAACACAAGCTGATGAGGGCAGCATTATGGTCTGGGGAATGTTTTCGGGATATTCTCTGGGTCCACTCATACCTGCGGAAGAAACTATGGACCGGAATCGTTATGAATCCATCCTTGCAAACTACCTACACCAATACGTGCTGATTATCATTCCTCCGGAGTGTGGGATCTTCCAGCACGACAATGCAAGGTGTCTCACAGATAGACAAGTCGGAGAATGGTTAAAAGTGCACAATAAAGACTATAAACTAGTTCCCTGGCCCCTAAAGTCCCTAGACGTAAACCTAATTGGGAATATTTGGGCCACCTTGATTATGTTGTTCGTACTATGGATCATTCACCACGCATCCTGCAGCAGCTCTCATATGCACTACAGTCCGCATGGCTGCACATACCTGTTAACACCTCCCAGCACCTTATTAGGTCATTTCCAGCCGGTCTAGCTGCTATCGGCCGGCGCTGCAGACGGCCAATACTCTGTATAGTAGTTGGTGGTCACAGTAATGTGACTTCACCGCGTAATATGAAGCGACCACTTTTATTTAATAATCGTTGGGTTTTTTTTTGTTCTCCGAAGACTTTGCATTGAATAAAAATTACAGATCAATTGCTGTAACATTGAACTTTCCCAATTTCTCAAACACATAAATAAGTTTTAAGTATCAACTTCTTTATGAGTTGTACCTTTATACCTCAATAAAAGGAAAGTAAGAAAAGGGAGGGGGTGAGGAAAAGCGAAATGATGAAATTCTATGTAGTGTAAACTGTGCGCTATCAACTTAAAAAAAATGTGCTGCAATCATGTTTTCATTGGCTGAATATAAAAGCAAGATAATATTATAATGAGTACACCCAGGATACTAGGTTATCACTGAACAACCAAAATAAAATTTTTGTTTGTTACAAAGGCTGCATATACCGATTAATAAAGTATTTGTCGTGCTGATTACAAATCTGCTTGCTAATTTGTGCTATCGGGCATATTTCTCGAGTAACTTTAAGTCTCAAATAAGTCTTCATTTTGGGATATATGTTTCGCTACAAGAAATTAATTACACTTTCCTTAAAATGTACTTATTTTAGATTTTCTTGTGTGCTTTGATTGTACTACAACCCTTTTTAGATTCCAACAATAGTCAGCTAGCCTTTTAGGGCTTCATTTTCCTTTATAGAGGTTTTTTGTGGTACGTATGTCCTGATGAAAACGTTCTCCGTGCTTATCGCTTACAGATCCTACGTTCTGCGGGAAAACGTCCAGACGCGAGTGAAGGAAATGTATTTAAGCGACATATTGCATCCCTTGACCTTATAGTTTTCTAGAAACTCAGTAACATTTTTTTTTTATAATTTTCTGCCTTCCGGCTATTTAAAAAGTCCAGTACCACATCTTTAAAGGACTTCCACGCAGCAGCTTCAGTCTCATTTAAAGTGCCTTCAAATGCAAAATCACACGTACCTTTCTGTATGTGTGGACAATTAAAAATCCCTTGTTTAATTTTGGCTTCAGATATTTTGGGAACTTGTTCTTCAGAAAACAAAAGGCTTCTCCGTCTTATTCAATGTCTTTACAAATTTTTTTATCAAACCCAGTTTGATGTGAAGCAGTGTTAAGAACACGTTCTGAAGACTTACTAAAAACCCAGCAGCAACATTTTTATTACCTGGAATTAAGGATTCTCTTTTAGGCTAGGTCTTTATAATATAATGACAATTTCTGTCATTACTGTTCCATTTACTGAGGAAGCAGCAGGATCTTGTGTATCCAAGTTGTAAATCCAGGAGTAAAGCTATCACTTTAAAATCGCCACAAATATTCGATGAGTGTTTTGTGTATAGTATACTTTGAAGCAACAATTTAATATTTGCATGTTTCTTTCATCTAAGCAGCATGTGCAACAGGTACCGACGGATACACGCTTCCGTTATGAAGAACGACAGCTTTTCAGCTTATTTTTGAGGAATCTATAAAAGGTCCCCATTCTTCAGGTTTGTGCTGCTCTCCTAAGACTCCAATCAATAAGTCTATATCATTGCAGTACACAAGATCACCACTCTTCGAAAATAAGTGTTCAAACTCTTGCTGTCGTCGATGAAAACTATTTACTTTTGTACTTGTACTGAGCGTTCATTTCGCATTCTCCAACCTTTGTGTATAAATGAAATGTGTTTCTTATGCTACGACTAAAAGTAATTTTAAGAACGAATCTACTTTTGATCCACTACAAAAACAAAAACCGCCCCGTTGGCGCAGTTTCTGAGCGAAGACTTCTGGTTATTCGTTTGAGCTAGCTCCGGGTTCGATTCCTTGTGAGGCATTGGTGTTATGTTTGTTTTATGACACTGAATCTCTCTCTTCTCAGGAAACAGTGGTCCTAAATTACGGATGGGTGACTGCTAATAGCCCACTGAATTACTGACAGGAATCGTTTATGGTGGTTTAACCTAAAATCTCTGCCTTATGTTTCCAATGGTTTAACTTCTTTAAATATTTTCTATCCAATTGTGGTATTCCTGAGAATGAAAATTTGCACATGTATAAAACTAACTCGAAGTTATAGCATGGGATACTTAATACTTGCTAAAACATAACCATAATCATATTAAAAATCAATCATTTCTCTTTTAGTATTGTTGGGACCTGTTAATAGGTGCCACGACCTGTACATTGATGACGTTAGTGGACAAACAAATGCTGGATTGCTTAATTAGGGTTACGTTTTAGGAATTATTAAGTATCCCATGCTATAACTAAAAGAAAGTTTTATCGATGTGCAAATTTTCATCCTTTTGAATGATTAATTGCGAAGAAAATATGTTATTTACCAATGGAAGCATGAGGCAGAGAATTCAGGTGAAACCACTTTAGCCCTAAAATAAGAAATAAATATCTAAAAAATATATATATAATAATGTTTTATGAAGTTTTACTACAATTTTGTGAATACTAATCAGGTATTGCGGAAATCTGATAAATGTAACTAATAATAGATCTAGGTCTTGTACCTAAACTTTAATTAAATCTGAAAACATGTATAAAAATACGCAAACGAAAAGTAAATCTGCCGAGTTCTGCTGCATGTTTCAAAATGCTACGCGTATGAACGAGTAATATCTTTGTCTTTTACATGGGTTCATTTACTTTTGCTCGGAAATGAAACCGATTGTCCTAAACCAACAAAATTCCGAATTTGATTAACATCCACTTCCGATTTTACTTCTAAATGTAAACATGTGCTATTTAAACGTCATTCACTAATTTTTAGAAATTAAAATCAGCAAGATGTTTCTTCGAGTTTACCAGGAATTCCTCATCAAAAGTGCGCATGTTGATTTTATTAAATAAACTGACGGAAAAAAAATCCGAACACTAAGAAGGGGTTGTGTTAGATAAACGACAGTTGGTAGGCGGTGAGAGTACATCTGTAAGATGACGTCTATGCAAATTTCGCGCTCGGCGCATACGCGTGGGGCTAGTAGCGCCCCTTGGAACATGCAAAGCAGGTTTGCTGTAAATACGCGCTGTAACGTTCGTGAGCGTTAGTTATCGTTGAGATTCGACGTAGTGTGTTGATGTTAGTCAAGAATGCCTTTAAGAAGACGAAGAAGCTATTATCAACAGCTCACGGAGTTTGAACGAGGTCGTGTAATAGGGCTACGAGAAGGTGGATTTTCGTTCCGAAATATGTCAGAACGACTTGGCAGGATTGTAGCCACAGTGCATGATTGTTGGCAGCGGTGGTCAAGGGAAGGTACTACCTCAAGAAGACCGGGTTCCGGCCGGCCACGTGGCACTACTGAGAGGGAAGACCGCCGTGTACGGCGTATGGCCGTGGAGCATCGTACTGCGTCTGCGCCAGCAATTCGAGCTGCAGTTGTCACCACAGTGACACAACGAGCTGTTACAAATCGGTTACTCGAAGGACAGCTCCGAGCCAGACGCCCTGCAGCGTGCATTCCACTTACTTCAAACCACTGCCGTTTGCGACGTCAGTGGTGTCAAGCTAGAGCTCATTGGAGGACGGAGTGGAGATCTGTTGTGTTTTCTGATGAAAGCCGGTTCTGCCTGGGTGCCAGTGATAGCCGTGTGCTGGTTCGAAGGAGGCCAGGTGAGACTTACACCTGGAGTTATGGTCTGGGGAGCAATTTCCTATGACAGCAGGAGCACTCTCGTGGTTATCCCACGCACCCTGACGGCACAGTTGTACGTCGGTCTGGTGATTCAACCTGTTGTGCTGCCATTCATGAACATCATTCCAGGGGGTGTTTTCCAACAGGATAACGCTTGCCCGCATACTACTGTTGTAACCCTACATGCTCTACAGAGTGTCGAAATGTTGCCGTGGCCTGTTAGATCACCAGACCTTTCACCAATCGAGCACGTATGGGACATCATTGGATGAATACTCCAGCTTCACCCCAACCAGCATTAACCGTCCCTGTATTGACCGACCAAGTGCAACAGGCATGGAACTCCATCCCACAAACTGACATCCAGCACCTGTACGACACAATGCATGAACGTTTGCGTGCTTGCATTCAACATTCTGGCGGTTACACAGGTTATTATTGTACCAGCATTTCACATTTAAAATGGCCCTTCTCGCGCTTACATTAAGCTGTGATCTTGAAACCTTAATCGATTAAATATGTTACCTATGCAAATGTATTGCCGCCATTTCATTCCTCTACAACTATTTTTCGTGGTGTTGGGTTTTTTTTCCGTCAGTGTATTAACTTTTAAATTAGATACATGTGTATTTTAGCACCCATATTATGTGAAAAGGTAACAAAATTTAATGTCATCTATTATTTTCATTTCCTATCAGTTTTTATTTCTGGAAGACAATCCAGCAGTTATAGAAAATGATTGTAATGCAAATGCAGTGTTTTTGTGAAAGCTTCGTCTAGCTCTTTGCAGTCTGACAGTACAAAATTTCACAAAAAGGGATTTCTTAAGTCTTTTCCGCGTTTTGGTAAGTGCTATGTACATATCTGATCTGTTTTTTCAACAGAAAATAAAGTCGCACATTGGGTAATATCTTTTTTTAAGCTTGTTTGTTGCAGTGCTCTGACTTAAGTCTAGTGTTAGTTCATGGTCCATTGGCCGTCCCGGTGGCGCAGTGGTCTAAGCAACGGGCTCTGATCGTTCGTCTGGAAGGGGTTCGGGTTCGAATCCCGGTGAGGCATGGATGTTGTATTTGTCTTACGGCACTGGCTCCCTCCTTTCCTTGGAGCCAGTGACCCAATATTAGGGACGGGCAACTGCTTATAGCCCATTGAGTTGCTCACGGCGGTCGTTAAACCTGCAATCAAAAAAAAAAAAAAAAAAAACATGGTCCATTGCTTAGCTACTAAAAAAAGGGGAGTCGCCATCATCCCGTTTCTGCTTTATAGAGAAACAAATCGTTTTGTTAAAATAAAAATTCGCATAAAGAGAGATATTTATCGTTCTTTGGATGAACTGCCCATAACATGAACGAGTTTTTTGTACATGGCCAAGAGGTCCATTTTTCCTCATTTAGAGATATGTCGTCTAAAAGTAAAATAAAGATGGTCGGTACAATAAACATGCCTATATATGGTGCACTTTGCTTGCTGTGGAAGGAAGCCTGTGGCATAGCAGTTGCCAAAGAAAAAAATCCTCTTTTGTGATTCCAAAAATGCGATTTACTCCAAATTCAGAAACAATGGAGTTTTACCGCTATTAAAATAACGTCTTCATTTTTATGGAAGTGAAGTGTTCAGTGGCGAGGGCAACCTATTGCGTCTTGTCCTCAGTCAAAACTCCGAAGAAAACTGCTGAAAACTTCGTTTTAAAATATCTAACATGAGGAGATATTGTCGAACGCATTAAGTAGCAGAGATGAATGTCTTTCTTAAGACACAGTTTAATTTTTTGGTGTTCAAGAAACTTCGAAGGGCTCTATATCAAGTGACGTGGGAGCCCCTCAAAAGGAAGAATTAAGATTTCATTAACTTCTGTTTCAAGTCTAACGGGGCTAAATCTTTTTATGCAAAAATATCGTATCATTTGTCTTTTTACATAGGTAAATGTCCCAGTGCGTTTTCCCGGAACAATTACGGAAATATGGAATATAATATTGGCAATACTCCACTGTTGGTAATAATGAAAATACAAAAGAATGGTAAATGTAGAAAAATGGATAAAAGTCACTTTGGGAAAACATTTACACCTAGTTATTTGGGGAAGAATAATTATATTGCATGATGGTACTTTCCTGGTTTGCGCTCGTATCGAGCAATTTAGGACAAAGGCTAACTGGGCTAACTGAGATTCATGTCAACAATCATTGTAAGCAATCCAATATCCCAATGTATTTATCCTGTGCAAGTAAAGAAATGTGGACCATAATATTGGAGCTATAGCACGACTAATGCTGTTAAAAACCGAGTCCGCACCTGGGCCATAGTGGTCTAAGCGATGGCCTCTGATCATTCGTTCAAAAGGGATCCGGGTTTGAATCCCGGGGAGGCATGGATGTTGTGTTTGTCTTACGGCACTAGCTCTCTCCCTTCCCTGGAATCAGTGACCCTAAATTTGGGACAGGCAACTGCTTATAGCCCGTTGAGTTACTCACGATGGTCGTTAAACCTTAAATTAAAAAAAAAAAAAAAAAAAAAAAAAAAAAAAGAGAAGGAATAGTAAGTGCATTAATTATGGCTAAAAGTTACATTCGAAAAGCGTTTGGGGAAAAGACAACAGTATTACATTGAGATTTCTTCATGCGATACATTTATCTGCAGAGTTTTGAAATGTTGAAAGAACTAATAATACTGGAAAAAGGCCGTGCATTCATACTGCGCGAATTGGAAACCAAAGAAAATGTTATCAGAATAACAGCAAATGCTAATACACATTTCAGAACAAATAACAGTATTGAAAAATTAACGACTACACTACATCATGTATACACTGAAGAGCAATTGAATTAGAGACAGCTGACGTTATGCAAGTGTGGCGCTGTGTGCGGTCCTGTAAACGGAAACGACATAACGTGTGTAGCGATCCGACAATATAAGGTGTAATGCGACGGGAATCAGTAAGAGTCGGACGCAGTATGTGTAAGACGAAGGATCTAAGCGCGTTTGATCGTGAGCAAATTGTCGGGGCCCGACGAATGGGTCACTCCATCTCGGAAGTCGTGCAGACACTGGGATTTTCACGAGTCACTGTGTGACGGGTGCAACGTCAGTACATCGAATCCGGTAAAACCATCCCTACAAGGGCCAACTGCCGTGGACAGCAGCGTGTGGATGAACGGGGTAATCGTTGGCTAGCTCGCATTGTGACAGTGGATAGACGGGCCACAGTGCAAGAAATCACTCCGCAATTTAACGCTGGTGCACGGAAACGTGTAAGCAGCCACACCATCCAGAACAATCTCCTCGCTATGGGGTACAAAAGCCATCGTCCCACGAGGGTACGGCTGCTGACCTCACATCACAGGGTGCAAAGATTAGCATGGGCGCGGGAACATCGCCACTGGACCCTAGACATGTGGGAAAATGTTGCCTGGACTAATGAATCGAGATTCACGTTGGTACATGCGGATGGCAAGATACGAGTACGGCGCAAACCACATGAAGCGATGGATCCTTCTTGCCAGCAGGGTACTGTTCAAGCTGGTGGGGGTGACATTCTCGTCTGGGGACTGTTTACGTGGTCTGAAATGGGACCCCTGGTACGTGTGACCACATCCCTCACAAGTCAACGTTACACGGATATCCTGGACGACTATTTGCTCCCGTTTGTGCGTCTTCAATATCCCGCTGGGGACATCATCCTGCCACAAGACAATGCACCGTGCCATCGCTCCCGAATTGTATCCGAATGGTTAGATGAACACTCCACTGACGTGAACTCGCTTCGTTGGCCAGCTATGTCACCTGACCTCAATCCCATTGAGCACATAGATGCCATCGAGAGAGATGTTCGAGGCTGTGACACCCTCCCCCCATCAAATCTTCGTGAACTGTGGGAGCTTGTTGAAGGGTCGTGGATCCTTATTGCTTCCCAACGCTTCCAGTGTCTTGTCGAGTGCATGCCAAAACGAATTGCAGCCGTCATCAGGGCGAAAGGTGGTGCTACATGTTACTAGACAGGTATCTCTAATTCGATTGCTCTTCAGTGTATTACGTAAGACTTTCATGAATTGAAAATCTCTTTTTATGTTAAAAAAAAACCACTTAATATTTCCCGAGTTTTCGTACCCCGCCATGAGGTTTAGTTTTGGAATGAGGTCCCCTCATTAACTAATTTCACTGAAAACAGTGTATTCCAAGGTTTTTACCCATAACATTCGTGAGGACGCGATATCTATGTAGTTATTATTTCAAGATATATAATGATACATCGATTCTGTTTTTTTATTTTCGAAGACCAAATATCAAAACACATAACACACATTTTGAAGTATATTTTTTGGAAACAGTTGTGATAAAAATAATCTTTGATCCTACTGCTGTGAAAATTTGTTGTAGTGCTCAGGTGTGTTTATGCTTCAATTTTTGCATTGTATTTTACTTGTAAATCTCACCGTCGCGCTGTGCGATCCTGAAATATGTCCAAATATTACTGCGTTGCTTAGCATTTTCGAAACTGTCCATTAATGTCGGAATAGCGCGAATTTATACCATGGACGTCTTTCGAATTGCAGTAATTAAAACTATTATTCGTATTTTTTTAAAATAAAATAATTAAAATTGTATTGAAAATGGGTTTTTTGGTATAAAATGTGAGCAAATCATCTACGGTGTAAGGTGCTGAAACACAAATCCCTCGGGAGACATTCCTCTATGTTTACAAAAGTTCTTTGCTGGACAACACTTTTTTGTGTATTCTCTTAAGTTGTAAGCGCTTATATGTACTTAAAAAATATAACATTAAAGAAAAGTCCAATTAATGTGTTCAGAGTCCGTGTTGAATTGCAGGTGAGGTAATCTTCTTACGAAGCAAATGGTATGAAGTATACTTCGGAAAATATATGATGTACCTTCGTACCTAAGTTTTTATCTTGACAAATGTTCTTGTAGGAAGCAAATTTTGTTTTACGAAATGTATCACCCTATATTTTGTTTCCTTCTTTTTATTTGCATATTTTTCGATTTAGCGACCAACGTGAGTAACTCACTGGGCTATAAGCACAAACCCATACCTGATTTACAGCCACTTTTTCCAGGGAAGGGAGAGAACCAATGCCGCAAGACAAAAACAACATCCATCCCTCAATGGGATTCAAATCCGAACACATCTCGGACGAATGGTAAGAAACCATCGCTAAGACCACTGCGCCACCGAGGCGGCAACCTATATTTAAGCAGCTTCATATAATGTCTGTCATGTGGCAATACATTGTGCTTCAATCCCTGCAATAATATGCTGAATGAAAAGACATTGATCCCTAATGCATGACAAGCATGAGCAATTATCCGGGAAATAATCGGCATCCTGTCTCTAATTTAAGGACAAAACTTGCAGAGAAAAGGTGTTTAAAGCGCCAACGGACAAACCCACCACCGTGCGTTACCCGGGGTCGCATCCGATGTCATCGAATAGTTAGATTCACTGCGTTAGGTCCCTTGCCCATACTGCCCTTACAAAATTCTACACGATATTATTTGCTCAACTATATCAACATGAAATGCTTTGATACACAATGGGATCTACAAAGCTGATATATTTTAGTGTGCAGTGAACACTAACGCCTCTTCCGGAAATTGAAATAGGGCACATCTCTGACATTCGCAGCGAAAGCGCAACAAACGTGAATAAGCATTTTAGATTACCAAATTTTTGTTTAGTACCAACGCTGTCATTGTTTTGACAATCGGTAGTTTGAAACTAAGGTTTACAGTCTGATGCGAAAAACATTTTGCCTCTGCAATATATATAAACCTAAAATATATTTCTAAAAAGTACCTCCAAAACCAGGATCTTATTATAGGTCGCTATTCGAGATATTTACCTATTGCTACTGAGACATGCTTGCTGAAAATAATAATGGACAAAAAAAAAGAAACACTGTCAAAGTAATATTTACCCCGCGATTATTATATATGGTGCGCGCTGTATGATATGTTCAATAAAGTTGATTATATGCTACTTACTTTTTTCTTGAAAGAACGGTGATAAACTTCTACCCGATCGTAAAACAGTTATCGCGTTTTTGAATATTTATCAATTTCTGAAGGAAAATTACATGTAGAAAGAACGTGTACTTTATGCCTAACAAGAGTTTGCTTTAATTGAAAGCTGAACAAGTCTTCACAGTTAATGTAAGCATTTGGTGACCGAATGATGTGTCATTTTGTACTTCATCTGCAATTACGTTTAATTCACAAAATTCTGCTCTTTTGTATAACCACGGATCTTTATGTCATTTCTACTTACAAGCTATCTTACTTCTTTGGAACAATTCTGCATTCAGCGAGTGGACTGACAAGGGTAGGTTCTTTTTTGTTCCACCCGGATTTTAGTCAAACTTGGCACAGATGTTAATCTTCATTATTTACTTAGTACTTCACTAATGATTTAAAGGTATCAGTATGAATATGTTTCGGTCCGAAATCAACAACAGAAAATAAGTCTTAAAATATTTCCGCGTTGGAATATAAAAACAATCGATTTCAGTTGAACTGAAAGTGTCAAATAAAACAAAATGTATTACGTAGTATACAGGGTAATTACAGTTAAAGGGTAGGTGTTCAGAGTTATCTGTAGAAATAAGTGTAGGACTAATCTCAGCCAAATTTAGTGCACATACTTTTCTGAGCATGAGGTTTGGATTTTGAAAAACAAAGTTATACATTCCGCCGCTAGGGCAAAATTTGGCGCTGCTGTCCCTTAATTTACATATTACGTAGGTTATCTAAGGAATTTGAAGAATATATTACAGATACGGTTCTGTGCGTCTACCTGCATGATCTAAAAACTGGATTCGTGGAACAACCCACTCGACGGCGGAACTCAACTGACCAGAGTGGAACTAGCTCTCATGTTAGGAAATTTTGTTTTTTAAAACAGTTAAGTTGCGAACAGTGCCTTGTTAAGCGAGGGTTTTTGAGTAACCCCATAACTAAAAGTCACAGGGTTTTTAGATCTGGTGACCGTTGCGACAATTGGATTGGAAATGACTGGCTAAATAATCTGCCGTTTGAAAAAACGCTGCTGCAGTAAGGCTTGCACATTTATTCCAATATGAAGGGGTGCACCATCTTGCATAAACATTGTGGTGTTTGAAAAATTTCTCTGCTGAGGTGTTGGAATGACGCGATCAGGTAAAGTGAGTACTATGACTCATCATCTGTCGAAGATTAGTGAAAAACGTTTTCCGATTCCTTTATTTACTAGAAATTCGTTAGATAACTTAGGTAATATGCCAATTAAGGGGACAGCAGCGCCACATTTCAACCCAGCGGCCGCAATTTAAATTTGAGTTTCGAAAATCCAGACCGCATACTCAGAAAGGTATGTACACCAAATTTGGTTGAGATTTGTTTAATAGGGTTTTCTACAGAGAGCTCTGAACACATTCCTTTAATTGTGATTACCCTGTACACAAAATCTAGAAAAAGTAAATTTTGCCCATAATTAGTACAGCACTTCAATGTAGTTTAGCTTTTTGAGCATACTCTTGGTATCCATTTAAACCATTTGTCAAGCAGCCGAGTTTTGCTTTTCTTGAGAATTTTGCGGATTCCTAACGTGGGATATGGGCAAGGTGCGAAAGAATTCTCAAGAATTTTTCTGGAAACATTAAGTGGATAATTCCGAAAGGAATCAATTCGAATTCGACGCACGGAAACAATTAAGGCACACAACGACTCGTATGCAAAATTGCACAGGACAGCGGAAGTTTGGCTTTACAGGTGATCGCCGGGTGCGGTGACTCGTACTGGTGAACAGAAGCAGCAGAGTTCACCAGTTCACTACCCAATACAACAGAGATCAACCGGGGAAAAGTTCCATCAGGACCATTCTTCGCACGGTTATCTGTATGGGCTATAACCGCAGACAACTCCGATGACATATTCTCCTGTTCACGGTTTTTCGAAGCAAAAGGCTTGAGTGCTGCTGAGATCATGGAAGTTGGACGGTGCATGATTGGATGAAAAGTGTGCTGGTCTGAAGATTTTAGTTTTTACACTACACCCTGGATGGATGTGTACGTCTTTGGCACAATAAACATCAGCCATTCGATCCATCCTGGCATGGTCCACAGTGAAAGCCGATGGAGGCGGTTTTACCTGTGGGACATGTTTCCTGGCAGGAACTTGGACCCTTGGTACATGCGGAAGAACGAGTGACTGCTGCGCAATATCGTGGATTGTTTGCTGATTCTGAACACCCGGCAATGCTGCACGTTTTCCCGAATGGCTAAGGTATCTTGTAAGGTGACAATGTGCCGACCCAGAGGTCCAATATCGTGCAGGAATGATTTCAGGAACAAAGTTTAAATGTCCAACACATCGGATGGCCTCCTAACACCTTCGATATGAAACTCATATCGCCCATGCGGGCCACTATGGAGCGGCAATATAAGGATTCTGGAAACAACAGCATTCCCATACTTTCATTGAAGGCCGCGTAACACACAGTTTGGTTGGCCATACATCCCAACTGTTTCCAGCATTTTATTAAATCGATGACACGTCGGATAACTGTTGTACTGAGGGATGAAAGACGACATACGAAATGTTAGACAGGTGGTCATAATTCAGTAATCGCTCAGTGTATACTTGGTTGGATTCCCCTGCCATTTGTTTCGATTGCGGAAACGAACGGTGTGTTGAAATTGTAGACCAATACACTAATAAATATCATCATTTGAGTATCAACGCTGTCTTCGTACGATATGAAAAATTCAGCTTTCAAAATTGCAAATTAAAACCATATTTATTTACAAGTCTAAAATTCAGTTAAAAAAAACAAGATCTTTCGGAGCTCCCTAGGCTCCATCATCAGGTCAAGTGCTGACAATACACTTGTGGAACTTACATTATAAGCACCTGCGGTAGACCCACAATACATCTAGTCGCCAACCTCACCTTTCGGTGATGCCAGTTTGATATTGTTAAAGTTCAAAAACCGATGAAAATCAGGTTAGCGACCAGATGTATTGTGGGTCTACCGCAGGTCCGTATAATGTACGCTCCCCAGGTGTCTTGTCAGCACTTGACCTGATGATGGAGCCTAGTGAGCTTCGAAAGATCTTGTCTTTTTTAACTGACTTTTAGACTTGTAAATAAATATGGTTTTAATTTGCAATTTTGAAAGCTGGGATTTTCATATCATACGAAGACAGCGTTGATACTTAAATGACTATGTCGTGCGAATAATTTTAATTATTCATCATCATCATCATCATTGTCAACCATTATCAATCCACTGCTGGACGAAGGTCTCCCCGAGTTTCCTCCACAACGGTCTGTCTTGTGTCAGTCTCCTCCATGTCACCCCTGCATACTTTCGAATTTCATCCACCCATCTCCCATGTGGTCTTCTTCTGGGTCTTTTCCTGTCCCTTGGAATCCAATCTAAAATTTCGGCTGTCCATCGATGATCTGTCCTTCTGGCAGTATGTCCAGCCCATTGCCATTTCAGGGATTTAACTCTGATCATGACGTCTTCCACTCTTGTCATTTTTCGGATCCACGAGTTCCTCTTCTTATCTCTCCTGGTTACACCAAGTATGCACCTCTCCATGCTACTTTGAGTTGTCTGCAGCCTTTGTATGTCTCTTTTAGTTAAAGTCCACGTCTCTGCACCATACGTAAGCACTGGAAGGATGCATTGATCAAACACTTTTCTTTTAAGACATAATGGCATATTGCTCTTGAAAATTATGCTGTTTTTTCCAAAAGCTCTCCAGGCAAGTTTTGTACACAGATTAATTTCTTCACCAATGTGACCCTCACTTGATATCTGCTGTCCAAGATAAACGTACGTGTCTGTTATCTCCAGCTTTTCTCCATCAATCGATAAATCTTCATTTCTTGTAAAAGCATTGAACATCACTTTTGTCTTCTGAAAGTTCATTTTTAATCCCACTTCTTTACTCTTGTCAGCAAGTTCTTGGATCATACTCTGTAGCTCTGATGGGGTAGTTGCAAAAATGACTACGTCATCAGCAAAACGAAGGTGGGTTAGATAATCTCCATTAATCTTTATCCCCTTGTTTTCCCAGCTCAGCGACTGAAAAACACCCTCCAATGTGGCATTAAAGAGCTTCGGAGATATGGTGTCACCTTGTCTCACTCCCTTTCCAATTTTTACGTGTGTTGTATTTTCAAACAGCCGAATAATATAATAATTTTAATTATTATATTATAATAAATATTATGTCAAATCAGGAGGATTATGTACCCTTGCAAAATATTCGTATAAACCTAACAGGCATTCTTTGATTTCAACTTTTTTTCTCTGATATATCTTTTCAGGAAAAAAGGTCAAGAGAATAAAATGTGCTTTGAATCTTTTTCGATACACGTGATTGAAAATTGTATGTGTAATTGCAGTTTTTTTATTGAATTTACTTGGAAATCCACTCAGCTGCTCGAGTGTCAAATCTAAAACATGTGATGCGTTTTGAATATTAACCACATTTAGATCGTAGTGACGGAAATTCCGACTACGATGTGCGACAGTTATTATGTGCTGTCTATTCTACGTATTGTTTTATATAGTTTTGAAGTTTAAGGATGCAGTGAAATAAACTGTGCACCTTCTTCAAAGAGTGGAACCCCTGATAATGTCAAATATCATCAGATCTTCTAAAGGGTTTTTCTTATTATACAAGATGTTAAAGAGAAAGTAACGCCACTACATTACATCCGGAAATGAGTTGAATGATAGGGGATAGATGAGAAGGAACGTTAAATTAAATCACGTACTTTGTAACAATTTTTTCGGCTGTAACAATTCGTCGCGTGGTCAAGCGACGAAGTCCAGTTTTAAAAGAAAACATTTTTGTTTAACGTAGATTCTCAAAAATCGTCACCAAAAGTTTAAGTTTTGAAATGCTTATGCTGTTATGTTTAGAGACCTCAAAACCGTTATTCAAGCCACAAGCTTTTATACCGATTTCTCTAAATAGTAATTTTCAAATGGCTTTGTAAGAATTGGTCAGTATTTTTTTATAATGATCTTAAATATATATAAATACTTTAACAATTAGTTGTACGAAATATATTTTTATTTTTACATAAACAAAGTCCTCGGTCATGCGGATGAACGACAATATTATTGAAATCGAATTCCGAAAGATTGATCGCTTATGTTCCTCAGTAACCGGCAGAAGTGTTTATTCGTCTTATAGTAGTAGGTTGAGTTTGTTGAATTACGAATTTTTTAGGTAGGTTAAATCTGCTAAACAGGGAAACGTATGCAGCAACATCTACATTATATTATTTTATCAAAGGTCGCTTACGTAGCTGCATAATGAAGCTTCCTATATTTCAGCATATGTCATGTAAGTATCAGAATTCCCAGAAAAAAAAAAGAAATAATCTATGTAAAGCAAAGTTCATTGCAGATATAACGTGAAGAAACTGCGATAAAAAGCATTCACAGGAAGACTTTTTGAAGTACAGGGAAGGCAGTAGACATGTACGATCAATTCAACAGTTTCACTTCACTAATAAAGTGAGTAAAAGTGATCGTTCATCGCTTTGGTGAAAGAAGGTAGGCTTTTGTTTAAAATGGGTAAAAAAGGTGGGTCGATATTTCTATCAACATGCTTATCTTAGCAAAATGATTTGCAGTTTAACGTTGTCTGTACACAACAGCTCTATATTGCGACAAATTATTTGGAAATAATTTACATAACATTAGGATTTTTTTATTTCAGAGAATGAGTTTAATAAGAGGCAACGGATTTTTACATGTATGTCACGTAAGTAGTTATTATTGAAGGTCCAAGAAAAATACTTTTTCTTTTTTTTTTTAACTCTTGTATGCCCTATTTTCAATTCTAAGTTGCTTGAGTATTATAAAGTATTTTCCTGAGGACATGCTGTTTTCTATCTGTTGTTTCAATATTAAAAGCTTTTCAAGTCATATTAGAGCGTTTGATATATTTCGCAATACCTACATTCCTGTACAAGAATTTAGGGTGCAAGAATTTTTATCGAACTTTAGCAATTATAGAATGTTATCCGTAAGTTCTAATTCGATTCGTCAAGCTTTTAAATCCGAAACATAATGTGAAGAACACACTGAAGTCGTGCAAATACATTGCTTTGCTTCAAAATATTAAAACGGTTGCACCAGGTAAATGTTCAATAACTGTTCATGAATATTTTCAAGATTGCTGCAAAACACAATATGTCAATTTTTTACATGTTTTCGAACATAAAAAAATATCAACATTTCCTATTATTGGATAATTTCTGCGTGGGATCTCATTACGTCATGCGTAGCTAAAATTACCCCTCCGCCAACTCTATATTTCCTGTGCCTGTTTTATGCACGATGGCCATTTGTAATTAAAATTCTATTTAGTGTTTTCATCATTTACACTGGTTTTCTGAAAATTTATGCCTTATAAATCGTTTTGAAAATACTAGTGTTATACCATTTTAGACAAATGGATATAATGTAGGTAGAAAATTAACTCTTAGTCTCGACTTGTGAATTTTTTCTTAAAGTTAATCGATTTCCAGCCCATATTCTCAAGTTGTTCACTTTCGATCGTTCATTTCAAGCTTTCTATGAAATATTCATTTTTTAATGTTTTAGCTTATTTGTCAGCCTGCAGGAAATAGCTTCAAAGGTATTCAGACACAGGGTAAGACTGCTTCTTCCTTCCTGTTGCATAAAGAAATTACTAAATGAATCCCCAATTAATTTACCAGCTTAGTTAAAATGACTCACGTTGATATCCATTCGGCTGAATAAGGATTTTGTTTGCAAAACTAATAGTTGAATTGTACGACACAAAAAGCAGGTAGATATTTTCACATCAGCGAAGCGACTGAACTTACTGCTGAACAACATAAGGCCATGTAATGACCGTGTTTGTGACCCTGTAGCTTCTTCTCCTTTTTTTTTTTTTTTTTTTTTGGAGGTTTAACGACCACCGTGAGCAACTCAATGGGCTATAAGCAGTCGCCCGTCCCTAATTTAGGGTCACTGGTTCCAGGGAAGGGAGAGAGCCAGGGCCGTAAGATAAACACAACATCCTTGCCTCACCGGGATTCGAACCCGGACCCCGTTCGGACGAATGATCAGAGGCCATCGCTTAGACCACTGCGCCACCGGGGCGGCCCCTGCAGCTTCCTACTTGGCTGTAGGTCCCCCTTTGTCTCATTAACAGAGTGAGGTTTCTCTGCTGTGTTTTCAACGAAAAAATCGTATGTCATAACGCAAATTTTGCAAAGCTCAAAACAACTTCTCTAACAAAAATATGATCCAATATCTAATTATACGTTGCAGTCGTCATAATCATGATCATTTTACGTAGCTGTCCCTCTTCTCCCTGCAAAGATGTTGTGCGACTACGGACTTGATTAAATGCCAAAGAGTAAATGCTGGGGAAATTTAGGTATTGCACCTCGCGCACTATTTAAAACAAGAATACCTACCTAGTTTACGCCAATTAGAGATGAATGTTTACTTCGAACGCTGTGTTTCCAGTGAAATATTTAAAAGCCATTGTTTCCTCGTTATTTCGTTGAAGCACTTGCAACACACCCCAGCAAAAACACAAGTGCTGGGAAACTGCTGGTCAACAGCTGGCAGTCACGGGTCACTGCTGGTCAACAGCTGGCAGTCATGGGTCACTGCTGGCTGAAATCTGCTGCTCACGGGCCTGTAGCGTTCCGTTAGTGGCAGCGCCATGAGTTGGCGAGCCATTGATGGCTCTGCAGCATCGCCGTAAATTGTGGGCCTCCAAGCAAGTGCCACTAGTGGCACGTTGCTGGCAACCAATGCAACCCCAATAGCAGGTGAAAGCAACAAGACTGCGCATGCGCAGAAGCAACTCGTAGTACTAGTTAGTTGAAGACGACACTATCACCAACGTGTTATTTTAGTGGATATTAAGAAAAAAATATCCATATGTAGATAGGCGAATTAATTTCCTAATGAAATTCCACGTCGACGAAGATATCAGATTAAGCCATGAAATACTAGATTACAGCCATGAAATACTAGATTACAGCCATGAAATACACCCACTCCACACCTACTCTATTCCCATGAATAACAATTCATGGAATGGAGTATGTGAATAACAAGAAAAAATTTTAAACAAATGTCCTGGTAAACCATTAAAAAAACATTTGTTGGGAAAAAAAAAAGAATTATACGCGTACAAAATTTATTAATTATTTGAAAGAAAAAAAAAGCAACGCTATGTGGATATACTCATCCATGGTTTGAATACACAAGACTGGGAGGAATTCGCTTCGAAAAATAACGAAAAGTAAAATAAAACATCTTTCCTCTTTAAAACAAATGTAGCTTCGGACAACGGAAAGGAAAGATACAACTTTAAAAATGTAACAGAATGTGACATGAACCCGGGTAAATATATATTAATTCAACAATCTCCTTTCAAGACCACAAGGACAGTACAAAACTTTGGAAAGCGACTCTAAGTATGTACACTCCTTGAAAACTTGAAAATGAATGAAGTTCCCTTAAAGTAAAAAAAAAAAAAAAGCTTTCGTTCCGTTGAAAAAATAAATTTATGAATTATATGAAACTGACCTTTATGAAAAATACCTCGCAATATTGTAAAATGAAAGCGGGAACCATTCGATTACACATTCCGCACAAAACATAAAGCTTCAGGAACCGACTCCGGTGTGGCAAATTAGTCCGGTTGGTAGAGAGCTCAGCTCACACGACAACGGCCCAGGTTCGTATGCAACCAACTGCAAACGGGCGTTTTTCCGATTTGTTGAGAAAATTTCCGCAGCGCCTTGCTGTAATTCACAAGTTTCGTAAGTGTAGAGGAAAAGAAAGTTGTAGCTTCGGGGAACTGCGGGTTACCCTTCACTTTTTTTACGGCTACTGCTGGGAAATTGGCGGACAAGATTCGGCAAGCCAGCAGTTACGTCAAGTGGCTGCTGGCTGCCACTACTGGCAAACTAGCTGACCACATTAGGCTAGCCATCATTTCTGGCACGTGCTTGCAGGGCCGCTGAAGGGCCACTTATGGCAGCTACTGCCTGTGATGGACAACTGATGGCCCTGTTGTGGCATATGACAACTGATGGGGTAGCCAACTGTTGGCCAGCTGTTTGCCTAAACTGCTGGCCCTTCATTTGGCTGCCCGGACATTTTATTGACGGTTTGGCAGAGGCAACATAGTGCTGGGCCATTGCTGGTAGTGCTGGCTGCCAGCATTGGCCCAGTGCTGGCCAAGCAAGACGGTTTTTGCTGGGACACACACACAAATCTGTTACCCTGAGAAGGCATTTATGAGATATTTCTTTCACAAAAGATAATATTATTCATAATATGTACTACTACTACCCCTAGTGTTAATAATAACGTAACTATAATAATAACAAAGCATACTGGTGTATGACAGCATGTTTCAAGGGATTGTAAAGCTTGTGAAACAACATCTATGGTAACCCTTAAAATTCTACGAAGATAATGTTTTGTCCTATCTTTTACATCCCATTTTTCCAAACCATTGCGATAATGTATGTATTCGAACGGAAAAGTTAAATTCCTTAGTGGGAATATTCCACAGAAATTTAACACTAACTTAACATACAGCGGGAAAAGTACTAAAAGTGTAACCATATTTTTAGTATTTTTCCCGCTGTATGTTTGTTACTGAGAAAGTAAAGGTAAATCTTTTTTCGGACATGAAAGAAAGCTAGAAATTTCAAAGCAGTAACTATTGAGTAAGTTTTAGTATTTTTCCCGCTGTATGTTTGTCACTGAGAAAGTAAAGGTAAATCTTTTTTCGGACATGAAAGAAAGCTAGAAATTTCAAAGCAGTAACTATTAAGTAGGTTTTAGTATTTTTCCCGCTGTATGTTTGTCCATCTATAGGCATTGGTATCTAGTTTCTATCATTTTTGCTCTTCACTAATCGATTGATGTTAGTGGCCTAATTTGCTCTATTTTTGTAAAAGTTACCCGCTGTCCAAACAGCTTATGCGACAAAGTTACCGTATAAAATTGCTTTTCCCTTTCATTTTCAAACGAGTTTTAAATGACATAAATCTGTTTCCTCTGTTCTGCAAATTACATTAATTTCAAAGAGCACCCATGTATGCCAAACCTTAGAATTTTTCTCTCTTCATGTGTCTCCAACTGTGGGCATCCGGTGTCTTGCATGTGTTCTACGAAATCAGTTTCGTGTTAGTGGTGGCTTATAATTTTCTGTTTTCCTGATAGTTTCCTGATATATCAGATATATTCTAAGCTTCACCAGGATGAATCACTCTCGTCGAACAGAGAAAGTGCTGCGTCTGTCGGAGTTATTTTCTTTCCAATAGTATACTTGACCGTGATACGATCTTTAACAATACAATCAAATTTTCTACATCAATTTCACGTACGTTCTATATACAAAAAATCATTATCATAAAGCAATGCAGGTAAGTTGCTAGCGTTTTTTTTGGGGATTATGTTTTTCTTATTTATTATAACAGAGCTATAGGCCCATTCTGTGCCATCATGAAACATAACATTTACTCCCATCGGTATCTTCCGCATGTCGGTTAGAAGATTAGGTCTATATTTAAATTTAAAAGGCATGTGCCACTGTATTTCTGAGGATCATTGCGGTTGCGATAAGCGTAGGCTCTAGTTCCCATGGAGAAAATAGTGACCCATGAAATCATGCACAAGGAACTAATTGTGTGTAAAAACCCTCCAAAAGGACATGCGAGTTCAGAATCATGGAAATCTAATATTGAAAAGAAAATCACGAGGCGAAAGGAACAATTGGAAGCCTTTTTGAATAAGCAAGGTAATACTTGAGCAGACAAGATTTCGCGCAAATTTAAATTTTTACCATTTTGGAATCTAACAAAATAGCTGAGAAATTCGTGAAGAGGGCAGATTTTGAACTTCTTATCAGATTTCAAAGTACACGAGGTTTCAGCGAATGATGTACAAAAGAAAATATAAAAGTACTAAAAGGGTATAAAACAGATTTCTGGGAAAATGGATTATTATTTATCAAATGTTGTGTAAATCTGTATAACAAAAGCGCACACTTCTACACATTTTACGTATCTATGTCAAAAGTCTCTAAAAACAAAGTATTAATTGTAAATAACCAGTTTTGAAGAATATTCAATTTTAAATATTAAAGATTTCCAATTTCCGCATATCAGAATATCTCTGCTTTTCAATATTTCTAATTATTTTTTTATTCTTTTCAGTGTTGTTCTGAAGCAGGGGGCAGAGATACAGTTTTCATTTGTAAACCATGCATGTGGAACAAATATTGAATATATACATTGAAGGACGTAAGAAATAAACGTTCACACAGCAGAGAACTTTCAAGTCTCTTGGGCCGCCCCGGGGGCGCAGTGGTCTAAGCGATGGCTTCTGATCATTCGCCCGAAAGGGGTCCGGGTTCAACTCCCGGTGAGGCATGGATGTTGTGTTTGCCTTACGGACTGGCTCTCTCCCTTCCCTGGAACCAGTGACCCTAAATTAGAGCCGGCGAATGCTTATTGCCCATTGAGTTGCTCACGGTGGTCGTCAGACCTCCAATCAAAAAATAAAAAAGTATCTTGGAAGAAGTGTTGCCACATATCAACAAAATGACACAGTGTTCATACCACTTTAAAAAATATGTCACATAACAAAATGATAAGGGCCCAATCAAGACATATGAAACAGTGATGATGAATGTTTTTTTCTTGAATTTACTCAGAAATATTCCTTAAACTTATCCGATTCTTCAGATATAGGTAGATACACAATTTTCGCCGCCCCGGTGGCGCAGTGGTCTAAGGCGTTGGCCTCTGATCATTCGTCCGTAAGGGATCCGGGTTCGAATCCCGGTCAGGCATGGATGTTGTGTTTGTCTTACGGCACTGGCTCTCTCCCTTCCCTGGAACCAGTGATCCTAAATTAGGGACGGGCGACTGCTTATAGCCCATTGAGTTGCTCACGGTGGTCGTTAAACCTCCAATCAAAAAAAAAAAAAAAATACACAATTTTCAGGACATGAAACTAATATCTTTAGTTTGTTTAATTGCATCGCACTTCGTTGATAATTTACATTTTTTTTTTTTTTTTGAGGTTTAACGACCACCGTGAGCAACTCGATGGGCTATAAGCAGTCGCCCGTCCCTAATTTAGGGTCACTGGTTCCAGGGAAGGGAGAGAGCCAGTGCCGTAAGACAAACACAACATCCATGCCTCACCGGGATTCGAACCCGGACCCCTTACGGACGAATGATCAGAGGCCAGCGCCTGAGACCACTGCGCCACCGGGGCGGCAATTTACATTTGAAGAGCAATGGTCTATCCGCTTAGGATTATATAACGGAAGCGCCTTTTAGAAATTATACGAAAAACGGAAACGCGATTAAAGGTATTCTCAAAATCTTCATACTGATTTAAATTCATTGACAGTACATAATGGACATCGAAACAGAATATATCCTGTAACCTACGATTTTAAAATCATAGCTGGGGAAACTGTAAAAAACTCGACGAGCCTGCTTTAATATGAAATTGTGCAGTTGTGTCCTAAAAGCATAAAAAAGCGTACAATGATCACTGCACGACAATGAGTTTCCATAATGATAGGCTGCCCTTCTGAACGGCACCGTATTCCCTGAGTATGGAATAGCAACGACATCTACTTGTTTTCTTTTAATTTCAATATTCTGCAACAGAAGCCAAGCCAGCTTCTTTGAATTATGTAAATATTTTCTTCTCTCCCGCAGTGCTACGGAGTCCTTTGCATAGGTAGAGATGTAGAAGCTAGTTAAGGTTTGAATCTGGGAACCACCTGGATGATATCTGTCGTCGTTGGTCGTGGGTTGAGTTCGTAGGTTATCAGCTTCAGTACCCGAAGTCTAAAACGCGCACATAACATAGAACTCCCACTTCTAAAACCTCTTCAAACAATGTAGTATTTTGTATTACAGCAATGTTGAGAGGAGCCCTGGTTGGGCAGTGGTCTAAACGATGACTTCTGACTATTTGTCCCAAATGGGTCCGGGTTCAAATCCCATGAGGCATGGTTGCTGTGTTTGTCTTACGGCGCTATATCTCTCCCTTCCCTGGAAGCAGTGGCCCTAAATTATGAATAGGCGCCTGTTTCCAGCCCATTGAGTTGATCACGGTAGTCATTAGACCTCCAATAAAAGAATCAGTGTTGAGATCCTTCCTGTCAGAAAAATAAACTAATTCGTTTTCTTAAAGTGATATCCTAACGAGGACAAATTTCCAAATGTTAGATGATGCGCCTAACTATTTTTCGCAAGAATAGCCCCCAATTTATGTTTAAACCTGACGTCTTTAGTCTGAAGTGACCTATCTTCAGGGTGTGAGAGCCTGTGAGAGGGAGAGACATGTTTCAGCTCTCTGATGTGTAACTCGTGGAACACAAGAGGAGAGAGCAGCAGGTACGGACAAAATGGAAATACGTGGTAATATTTTGTACTGGGTTTTCACCCACCGTCTATCACTTTAAAATGCTCTAGGCGGTGTATAGTAGGCTTTCAGGGCTCGAAGAGTAGCAGGTTTGTGATTCGCAAACTTTACGTTGACCGTTTGCTGCTCTGGATACAAGGCTACACACATCACAAGAAGGGTCATCGGTTGTCTAATGTGCAGTACAAAGATTTTCCAATGAACTATTTATGCAAGTCCACTGCGATGTTAAATGATGCATTGCGTAAGAAGATGTCTATCCAAAATATTCAGGCCACCCCTGTGGTGCAGTGGTCTAAGAGATAGCCTCTGGTCATTCTTTAGAAACAAGTCCGGGTTCGAATCCCGGTAAGGTATCGATGTTGTTTTTGTCTTACGGCACTGGCTCTCTCCCTTCCCTGGAACCAGTGACCCTAAATTAATGACTGAGGACTGCTTATAGCCCATTGAGGTGCTCACGGCAACTCAATGGGCTATAAGCATATCATTACAGCAATAACGTAAAAAGCCATAGAATGGTCAAAAGTAATTGAGTTGAATTTTTGTGATTCTTCATTGACTTACACGCAAAGCCGATAAACATGCATTAGCAGTTGAGTAATGGGTTACACTCAAATTATATGCATCTTTTATTCAGTTTTCTTTGTCGTTCCTTCCAATTATTATACGGTCATCGCTTACATTATTTTTGTTTTATGGAATTAGAAATGTTGATCGTAATACAGAATTTTTTTTTACAAAATTGTAAATAAAATGAATAGTTGAGAAAGAAAATTTAAATCTAAGTCTCAACCCCTCTACAGTTGGAGTTTTCTCACAAGCGATTATGAAGACAGTTTTCACAAAAAGTGTGAATTTGGAAAGACTTCCAAATATTACAAGAAACATTTCCTTAATTTTAAACATATTTTTAAGTTTACCATATTACTGTATTTTCTTACAGAAATTTTATGTATATAATTATTTCAATAGAAAAGTTATCTTTAATAGCTTTTCTAAAACAATATATGTCCAGGATGCGCAATTTGCCCTGTAGTACGATTTGCTATTAACAATGCTAGGAAGAAATCAAGTGGTCATTGCTTACTCCTTGGTACAACATATTTCTTTGATTTACACATACACCCGAACCACAGTATATAGCTGGAGAACTACTGACAGTTGCGATAAGCTATAGGTTCCTTTAGTTAGAAAAAATCTATAACTATATATATCTATATTTTATTACTGTTGTAGTAGTATCTGCTTTGTATGACCTTAGTGCTATTCTTCTGGGTCGAGATACCCAGCGGTCATATTCGACAGCCAACTAACACAGTTATTCTCCCCTCTCCCTCAATTCCATTACCAACACACTATAGTGTGTTGGTAACAATTCCATTACTGTAGTGTGTTGGTAACAACTCCATTACTATAGTGTGTTGGTAACAATTCCATTACTATAGTGTGTTGGTAACAATTCCATAAAAGTACAATTGTATAAATACAGTTAATGTATGTTTTATGACAATGCTTCATGTATTTACAAATACATGAAAGAATTGAAAAATCAATGCTACAAGTTATGTGAAAATGCAATAAAGCTGAAATGCGGGATGTTTCATTAGCTACTTGAGCTTCCCCAGCCATGGAAGAACTAAAATAAGGTGTACATGTGGAAAATCAAACATTGGATTTTAAAACGGTTTTCCAATTAATAGGAATTAGATGAGGCATATGGATTATAGGTATTATGGGATAGGAAAGTTTTTGTACCTCCAAAATACCTGAGATTTTCTGTATTGAAATTTTCCTTTCCCAAACACCTGAAATATGTACTCATATTTCAGGTGTTTGGGAAAGGAAAATTATCAAAGTCCTATTAATTGGAAATCCTATAATTTATCAAAGTCCTATTAATTGGAAATCCATTTAAAAATCTGGCAACATTTGATTTCCCATGTGTTATATCATTCATTTCATTTCTGATTAAGGTAGCAGCTCCATAAACTTCCCTATTTCATAATTTTATTTTATCTCCACATAACTTCAGCATTGATTCTTCAACAGTACTTTCATGCATTTGCAATTAATTGTTGTTAAATGAATTTTTCTGGTACTCCTTTTCATTCAGCTTTGTACAAAATACATAAGCATTTGGTATACATTTTCTCAGTATGTCTGGTGGTGATGTAGAATTTAAATCTATGTACTGCTTGGTGCACTGTCTGACAAACAGGAAAACCATTGCTTGTAAAGTAAGTGCCTGAAAGATTTATTCAAGTAAGCATCAAATGGGCATATCCATCTGAGTATTTTTTTCTTAAAGCAAGCATTCATGAAAATTTTAAGAGAAAAGCTTTCCACCCTAATTTCAGCCAAGGAAAGCAGGAACATTACACTAAACTAGTGTTTCACTAATTTTTCTATTATATCGAAGTCCTGACATAAAATCTTTTTCTATACTATATATTTAGAAAGACAGCAACAAAGCAAAGGTTTCATTCAAAGAAATTCAAGATGCAATTTTTTTCCATTCAACATTTATTACATAATTTTGCAAAAAAGAAGCTTACATTTTTACTGTCATTTTCATGACTAGCAAAAAACAGTTTAACACATGCTATTAGAAAAGCAAATTTTTATGATCATTGAAATGACTACATGAAAGATAACATTGTATTTCACAAAATGATTTTACACTTTTCCAAGTCAAATAAAGGTTACAACCAGACTTCTTTCAATGGACCTTGTTCATGTGACGTCAGAAGTGGATTTCAGCGGACCAACATGGCTGCTGATTCAATACTTTCGCAATTTGATTGTCCCTTACTGTTGGCTAATTTTTACAATCCTAACGTTATGGATTATGCCAAGGAATTAATAGGGCGAAGAAGAAATTAATTTCTTAGAACAAATCAAGGTTGGAAAAATATACCAAGACAATTTTGTGTTCGATGTTTATTTCGCATGATGCAGGAGAGCATCACCGTTAGTCATCATGAAGTTTTTAATGTAGCATTTCTCATACATGCTATATTAAATGTTCACGTTCATATTGTCAGATGTTGGTGAAATATCTGAAACATAAAATTGAGTACCCTGTTTTGTAAAACAAAAACATTTAGAATCTCGATACATAATGAGAAAACAAACTAGGGTTTGCACGCTAGGCAATCTGCTTAAAAATTAAATGAATGCGTAACATTAAATAAAAGAGAAATTATAGACATGTTTGTTTTATTCTTTGAGGAAAGTAAAACTTAATTCGTAATTTACCAATCCAAATATTCCATCAATTTTCTCTTTTTTGAAATTAAAATCTGAAGGAATACTACGAGGTTTCAACTGCCTTTGATTTGTAGTGTCATAATATCCAAAATCTTTTTCATTGAAGTGGACAGAACAT
Source organism: Macrothele yani (assembly GCA_039090855.1). NCBI lineage: Eukaryota > Metazoa > Arthropoda > Arachnida > Araneae > Macrothelidae > Macrothele > Macrothele yani. Next base: position 12,850,483 of record CM077016.1, read on the forward strand.
ATTGGAGAGTCCATATCGGAATGGAAACCACCTCGTTTTATTTTACACTGCCATTGCTTTAATAATTGTCTTTTTCAGAGGAAAATTAAAAAAATGTTTTTCTTTCGTCTACACAATTTATGTTGCAGGATTTATTATCACAACCATACAATGAGCAAAAGTTATACATGTCATTAATAAATTTACGAAAATTGCGGTTTTCCTGAACCCTTGCATTGTAACGCCATGTTAAGCAATGGGATAACGCATGTAAACGCACTGTTGTTGGTCCTCGGATACGGAAAGGCTTTCCCATGATGCAATGTGAGGTGAATAAGGTCCATTTCCTTGAAATTTGGTGATTGTTAAGTATGCAGAATGTGTGACCCCAAATTTAAATTATGTTTACCTACAAATTGCATGAACTTGAAAATATGACTGCCCAAAAGTCTCCAAATGGTGGTTTGACTGTTCTTAAATTTGCCAAATGGAGTTGTGTGACTTTAATTTGCTGGCTAATTGCAGAACTTTGGGATGCACTGTTCCACGTTTTCCACACCTTTTTGCCATTTTTGTCCCTTTTTCTGGATTTATGCCAAGAAAAATCCTACATAAGGGGTAAAAACTAGGAATTAAAGATTTGAAAAATTTCGTTTCCATAAAAGTCACACATAATAACTGAGAGCAATTTAATTTAAGCACTAAAGCAAGCACATCAGAATATAAATATGGATGCAATATACATATAACAAATAAATGACAGTATTTGAATATGCATGCTAGTTACATTAACAAAGATAACAGCTATATTTCAGACATTTGGTTGCATTCATAGTGTAATTACTTACGATTTAAGAAAGTTAAATTATTTAATGTCCAAAGAAATTTCGATCAATTTATTTTCTTTCTTCCTTTCTTTAATACACTGAACTTGTTAAGTACATTTCATTTAGCAATTTAAGTTACCAGAATATTATAACTTCATTGAATCAAGCTAATACAGGAACAAAATAGATCATAAATTTAAGTACTATGACTGAAATAAATATCTGGAGAAAAAGGCTGAGAACCATTATTATTAGCTAATGAAAAAATATATTATATAAGTTGATACATAAATGGCATACATGTTGTGTGCCTCATTTCACAAGGTTTAACTGTCAGTATACACAGGCTTTGGTCAAAGTAGACCATGCAGACTTTCAAAAGCACCTTTTAATTTATTTATTTTTTACTTTTATCAATTTTCAAAGTTACTTAATTTATGACAATTTTGATTGAGTTATGGGAGTCAGATGCTAAGAACATTGAGTTTTTATTTAAGTACTGTTTCTTCATTCCATACAATTACGAGCATCCTCTGTGTGAATAATACAAATTGGTTACACTGAATACATGTGGCTTAATCACTGGTTTTGCTGAGTTTACGGGTGAAAGTAAATTTCTTTTGTGTGATTTTTGTTTTCAGAGGTTTTAACGATAAGAGTGTTTATCTAAGGCCATGGGAAGTTTTCTTAGTCCTGATATGGGATTACTGGGTCCAAGGAGAACACCATACACGCCTCTTCCAGGCTTGGTGCCTGTGCCCCCCCCCTCCTCTCCTCTCTTTACGGGCTTGGCCATCGTTTTTGTGACATCACGCTAAGTGACGGAGTTGAGTTGTGCACCGAGAAGGTTACAGTACTATACGTTTCTGGGCATTCAATCGTACTTAACTGCTTGAAGGAACAGCTTAATAAAGCCCATATTTTAGTTTTCTGCAAAGTATTATATGACACAGCAAATCTACCGAAAAAAAATTGCGTCTGTTCTACCTACCTCAGGAATTACGCTTTTTTGCTATTTCTGTTTTGTACGAGTACAAACAGTTATACCAAAAAAAAACTGTGGTAATGCAGTTTTAAACAGACACAAAAAATAACTGAAAGGTAATCTGTTAGTATGCTGATGCACTGCTACATTGCAAATTTCATTTATAAAAGAAAAACTGGTGAAATATTAATAAAACAGCATCCAAAATTGTGCATTTAGACCCTAACTTTTTCTGATCAAATAACATTGCTTTCATCCATAAAAATAACAAATCTGAAGAGGCAAACTGTTCTAAAATTAATATTCTGAAAATAAAGGTAAGTCAAAGAAGAAAAATTATGATAATGCTGCAACAGGTCAATGTTGCAGTACAATACATAAATTAATAAAAATTGAGGGAGCCCAACTATATATTAAATTGATACTGAGAATGTATTAAGTCACAAAAAAATGCTAATAATGCTACTACAATCTATATTTATGTGTGGTTTTAACAACTTAGCCTCTTCCCTCCCCTAGTCTATTTTGAAATTAAAGGAATTACAGATACAATCTTACTATTTATCAGCATAATGTTGTACGGTATAAAGATATACATAAAGTTTTGAGGCTGCCAGCTAGACTAAATTTGATACTACGAATGTGTTACTCTCAGTACAATGTACACACAGAAATAAATACCTTGTCTCGTATGCATCAAGTATGTATGTTCTAACACATGTTCGTAACCCCCTTGGTTACGAACATGTGTTAGAACATGCATACTTGATAATTTTTACCAACACATGAAATGAAGATTGAAATATATTTATTTGTATGGGGTTTAGGGTAGTTAGACTGGGGTTAAGGATTTAGTTCCCCTGTAATGATGATTATCAAATGTATTTGCCAAAATTTTGAGATATTCCCATTGTTAGTGAGGCACGCAGGAAGACCAGATTCATTAAGTAACCCACTGCAAACGTAGCATATTTTCTTTTCCCTGATGTTATTTAAGCAGTGATTTTTAAACTTTGAGTAGTTATTTAAAAATATCTTCAAAAACTCAAACGCACTTTAGTCCCAGTTCAAATTTAGTTTGATTACATTTTGAACATTATCCGTTAACCACATTCAACTGTTCAACCTTCTCTGCCACTAATTTTTTTAACAAAAATTTTACATTTTGTACATGGAGTAACTGCTCACAATCATCAGTCAAAAGGAATGAAAATAATTTGAAGCAAATAATGAATATTTTCACAATGTCTTCAGCTACCCATAGATGGTGCCCGTCCCTTAGTGTGATGCCACAAGCAAGTTCTTAATCCGGTGGCCAGGCCCGTAAACATAGAGAGGAAGAGGAGTCCCAGAGCCTGTGCTTACCTTCTGTGATTAGGCAAAAGTAGTACCTCCAACTATTTGGCCACCAGATGTACCTTTTGAGTTGTACATAACAGATTGGAGAATGGGTTCAGATGGTTAATTTGATTGGAGGTCACAAGTTTAGTGTTCCCTTCTCAACTGTAAAATACTTCACTCTATCAAAACGAGTGAAGTATTAGTACGCTCTTGATGTCATCCGCGTTATTTCAAAAACCGTCTTTGTTCCTCACGTGTTCCAATTCTCTGCATTTTTATGTCTACCATGCCTTGTGAAAGCCCCCAGTGGAGTGTGAAAGCTTGGCAAATCTTTGTACTTACTACGCTGCAAAAATAAATGGATTTAATACGCTCTTTGAGTCTCTTAAGTATGGTGTTTATTATTTATTTTTGATGATTTTCCTCCATAGTAGTTTCCTTTATGCGTCAACACCCCAGAAAACTGATTTGACTAGGTGCATAGGTGTTTTATATTCTAATAAAGGTCTACAGGTGGCATTATCATTTCATCTGAATCAATCCAATGGCACCCATAAAATTAAATCTGCTGTGAAATATACCAAAAAAAATGTAGAAATACTTCAAATACACAGATGCCAACACATAATTTACTGGGGGTAGAAAACAACTTTATGCAGAAAAGAGCACATTGTATTAAAATTGCTATATTTTTTTTATTGTTTTATTGAATACTATTAAATTCAGATCAATAGACATGTCTTACCTCTGAATAAATTCTAAAGTTGCAGAGCAGCTTGAAGGATATTGCAGGTTGAACATATAGTAGCTTAAAAACCACACCATTAATGCATCTGACAAACAAATATTTTCTCCCAGCAGGGCATTTTCCACTACCACGGAACATACATTATCATTCTGGTAAGGATAACCTACAGTGAGTATATATGATACAGCATTGAGAAATAAAATTCAATTCAATACATGTTGACTGAATTTCTGCAAAAAACACAATTTTTTTTACATACTTTTAACATTTTCTTTTTGGGAAGGCTAACATCAAGGACTGCATATAATGGACATGAAAACACACAGTGCTTTAAATACTCAAATACTTTAGGTTACTTCTTTGAGTATGCCCTTATCTATTCAAAATTACATAATTCAATAAATAAGAATTACTTGCATTTGAAATTTACTCTGTTTACTACAGTAAGTTAAGTGGCAGGTCTTTAACCAGTCTACATTACTTAACTAACCCCATCTGATAAATTACTGAAAAATGTCAGTAAAATGTCAGTAACAAAGCCTAAATTTCTTGTGAAAGTGATTTGCAGTTAATACCATTGTGAAATGGCCTTGAATATTCAGCAATATTTGCAATGAGTTTTTAAGGATGCTATTGCAGACATTAAGGTAGTGCAAAGCTAAAGCACCCTTATCGGGGCGCCTTTCAAGTTACGCTACTAAAGTCAAAATACCTTTAAACTGTCTGTAGCAGCAAGATGAGGCATTTTTGTTACCATCAGGGACTTCTGCCGCTCTCAAAAGCAGCCGAGCTCAAGACTTCACAGCAGAAGAGAAAATTAAAGGGAGAAAATGCAAGAGAGTATTATTTATTTTTATTTAAGGTTTAATGGACCACTGTGAGCAACTGAATGGGCTTTAAGCAGTCACTCGTACCTAATTTAGGATCACTGGTTCCAGGGAAGGAAGAGAGCCAGTGCCATACGACAAACAACATCCATGCCTCACCAGGATTCAAATCCGGACCCTTCTCGTACAAATGGTCATAAGCCAGCATTTAGACCACTGCACCACCGGTGTGGCAAAGAGAGTACGACTGAACGCCACCAAAGAAAAAGCGTGCCAGTTTGTTGCTTGGAGTGGTTTATTCAAGGGCAGTAATGAGCGTGGAATAGGCCGTGATTTTTATATACCACCTGATTTGGGCTACTAATGCCCTACAATTCATTGGAAGACAAGAAGTTATTTTCAGAAAAATAAAAGAAAGCTTAAGTGTACAGGTTACAGCAGCAGCAACAGACGAGGAAAATCTCCCTGGATATTGAAAGAAGTCCAGTAAGCTCTCAGAGGCAAACTTACTGCAACCAGTCACTTCCTTGCCGCAGAAGCTGCAGCTCTGTCAGCAAGGATGTATATCTGCCAATTTAAGGTTTACATGTGTCATCTAAAGGCCAACTATTTCTAGCAATCCCCACTAAGTACTTCCTTTTAACTATTTGTCCCCAATTGTGGAATTATCCCACCACAGAAAATCGTAAACACTGTAATTGCTTTTACTTTTACATGCCAAACGGTTGAACAGAACTGGGCAGTCCAGACTCATGTTAACGGATGCAGAACTGGGTTTTAGAAATGCTTGTTTTAGCGTGTGTTCTTCCCTTTTCAACTCCCAAAGAATGTGTAAATAGGTGTTATTTTTTTCAGCTGTATATGATTTGTAAAAACTGTACATAATTAATTCGGCCTGTTGTCCCTTGTTCTGGGCATGTTAATGCTTGAACAAATTCTCTTTGCTGTCGTTTAATCGCGTTTGGATCTGATGCTCGAAATTCTCTTGCTGACAGGAGTAATCTACTTGGATAAGGAGTTAACAATTAGATCAGCCACCCTGTCACAAAATCAATTTTAGGTTTTAGATTGTTATGTAGCCCCCCCCCCCAATACCTGCCAATTTACATATGTTGATATTAGTACAGTTACTAGTTATACATTAGTAAAATTCTTCATTCAAATAGGCACAGTATTTCCCCACTGAACAAGTAAATTATGTTCAATAACAAAAAATGTAAAAAAGCATTGAGCATCTATAAAGCAAGTACTACTTACAGGGGTGCTTATTCTGTGAAATCAAATTTCCTGAAACCAAACCCAAATTTCCTGAAAATAACGTAGCTCAATACTTACAAAAAAAAATCAGAATATATGTGTTACATTCGTAATTGATTTTCCAAGTTCTGATATTTTTTTAAAGATCAGTGGCCTTTATAAAATTTTACTAATTGCCAATTTCTAGTGTTTGGCCCTTAAAAGCTATAAATAATACTTATAAAAAGCAAAATACTGAGAAAAAAAATTAAAAAAGCTGCTCAGGAAATCTTTGTCACTGCATTAAAACAAATGACAAAGATTTCCTGAGCAGCAACCAGCAGGCATCCCAAAGGGAAGGGGGAGGGGTGAACAAAAAGTCAGCAGGGAGATCCTCCCTAGATCTCTGTGATGATGAGATGAGAAGTCTTGAAGGTCAAAAGCAGTAGACAGAGTTGGTGGGCCACTAAGCCCTGGGGTGGGGCAGGAGCAAAGGGGCACTGCCAGGAAAAGAAAGGGGTGAGAAATTTCTGTTTGGAGTAGCTCTGGGCAAACCCAGCACCAAACCACAAAGGAAAGCAAACAGTTAACACACTTTTAGAAGACAAATATAACATTAGGTGGGGGGTGGGGTGGGGTGGGGGCGGGGGTGGGAGGTGATCTCTCCCAGCTGAATTGGGTAGACACAGAGTGGACCTGTTTCTCTTCTCCTCGGTGGGGTTAGATTGGCTGTCATATTTCCCAACTCCCAATGGAATTGAGTTTTGCTTTGGCCACCAACCAAGGGAAAGGACAGTGACAGGCCTTGCCACTGGCCATAAAATAAAATTTCTGAAAAAAAAAAAAACGCCGAAAATTCTAGTACAACGACGAAAATTTCCGTGAAAAAAAAAAAAAAAACACCGAAAATTCCCGGAGTACAAAGCCACCGAAAATTTCGTAAAAAAAAAAAACGCCGAAAATTCCAGTACAACACCGCAAATTTCCGTTAAAAAAAAAAAACGCCGAAAATTCCCATAGTACAACGCCGGCGAAAATTTCGAAAAAAAAAAAAAAAAAAAGAAAAAAAACGCCGAAAATTTCCGGTGGGGAAAAAAATAAAACGCCGAAAATTTCCGGAGTACAACGTCGAAAATTTCCGGAAATTCCGGAAAATTAGCACCCCTGTACTTAGATGTTATGATAATTTAGCAATATGATCTTCTTGGAAGAGTAACTTTTTCATGAGTGAAAATGATCAAGAAAAGACTGACCTTTTTATGTACAAGCACATGCAAAAACATTTATCTGTGGCGTATTTACATTTCTAAAAAAACTACACACAAAGGAACAGCTTCAGACACTGCTAATGTCCATGTGCAGCAAAGAAAGAAACTTGCGCTTCTGTGCAAACATTTACATTTCTTTGAAACTGTTAAAAAGTTGTTTACTTGGAACAACCACCTGGGGAGATCACACGATTTTCTTTAATTCTGCCAATGCACAAACATTTGTTTCAGGTGATGTTAGACTCTTAAGCTCTTCAACTGTGGACTGCCAGTTTTTGGGCTGCATCGGAATGTAAATAACCACGATGAGTAACTCAAAGGGCTATAAGCAGTTCCTTATCTGTAAAGACAAACTATCACTCGGACCTAATTTAGGACTTGAACCTAGGCTTATCTCTGATGTATGGCAAGATGTTAGTGCCTCAAACCACCATGGTGGCAGATATTTCGGTTTCACTTTAAGTGCAAAATAATGATGCCCTGAAGATGTGAGGTGACATGCATTTTGCCTTGACAAATATTTGTTTTATTTGATTGGTTTAGTAGTATACATGTGCTGCTGATGTTAAATCAGAGGATGCAACAAATGAATTTAGAATTGAACACTCACTCAAATTTACTTAATACTATTTTAACTTTAATTTTCCATTATTCTTCACATCTTTTTCCAGACATTTATAACAGGCCTTGTTAAAAAAAATGCAGAGGCCAGAAACATGTGGGTAAATTTTGAAATTTATAAGCAAATATGAACAGAATGTAACAAAATCTCACAAAGTTTTTTTAAATGCATCATTATTTGTACAGCTGCACACTAAACCACAACTAGCTGGGAATTAATGTATGTGCATTCTTAGTCATTCTAAACTGCAGTTCAGTAACTACATTATGGAGCCACTGATCTTACTTTTTGCTCATTGCCATAATTGGACATTTTGTAACAATGAATTGCATCACAGTTGCAAATGAATTCAACAAACTTATCACATATGTATTTACCCATTACCTAGCCTGATGCTAATATTTTTTCCATGAAACAACAATCTTCAAACTTACCCAAGTTCTTTTGGCACATTAAAACACAAAAATCACTTTAAAAGGGAAATAACAAAATATGAAGTTTAAAGCAGGATGACTCACTGAAAAATTGGATTTGCAAACATTTTCAAACTTAAAAAATTTAGTATAAATACAGAATCATTGAATCACTCACCTAATGATAAAATAAATGGTGTAATTGGACAAATGCCCTGCTGCACAATTTCTTTCGGGCTTGTGGTTTCCTAAGTGTTAAAAGGAAAAAAAATAGTTTTGATTTTTTCATACTTTAATAGATGATGTCCAAATAGATAAAGTACTAATAGCCTGATGTGACAGAATAATTTATTTGAGAAATTATAACAGAATAAAGAACTTACTTGCATTTTAGGTGCTGGAAGATTACATAGTCTGTGAGGAGCTAACCTCTTAATATCAGAGAACAGCTAAGTGATATGTATGTACTGTACATAGTTATATTTGCTGACTGATGCTCAGCAAGGATAAGTCAGTGTTACAAAATAGCTTTAATACTAAAATCTAAAAAGCATCTGAACTGCCAAGGTACACATCAAGTTTATATATCAAATCAACATGTTAAAACAATGGCAAAACTAAATGAAATTAGCAAAATTCTTGTAAAATAATAACTAAAACATGCCATAACTTTACACAGATTTTGAAAGTAAGTTTCAAAGCATTTTACATTTTTGTAAACTCAGGATAGGCTCTAGGAATATGAACAACTCATTCCTTTTAAGAAATCAGCTAAATCTTTTCACTTGGGAATTGCTCTAAGCTAATTTTCTACTTGCAACCAAGGTTAAATGTAAGATTACTGCTTAAAGACAACAAACAACTTTAATATATATCACAATTCCCATTTTGCTAAAGAATAACAAAAAAATTAAATTTACCTCAAACACTTGCATAATTTGCCTGTAGTTTTCTCCAAAGTATGTGCAGAGGAGCTGCACATAGCCCAAATGGGCAGGATAGTCCCAACTACAATTTTTAAATACCTGGCACTCTGGGCTATTGAAAAAGGACAAAAAGTTCAGGTAATTTTTCTGTCACGGCAACCTTCATTTTTTGTTGGACGCAAAACCCTAATAATGTGCTTGCATGGTCAAAAAAAAACTTTCGTTCTGCTAGCAAGGGCCAATTAGCTAACACTGCAGAAACGGGAGACTTTGTGTTAATACACAGTCTCTGTTACACATATGTAGCACTCATGTACTCTGCAGCTTTTTCAATATTTCTTATGACTTTTTTTGCCTCCTCTACTAACCACGCTTGTTTTTCCTTCTGAGATTCCTCAGTCTCGTCAGTAGGAAAAGCTGCAGGCTGATAGTTTTCACACCCATAACTATCAGACAAGCGTTTTTTCTTGTCGGATGCATCAGGATGAAACTGCTGCAGTGCCTTCTTAACAGCAGTATGTGGAGAACGTGACACATTTTCAACCCTAGCAATAAGCTGGCTTAGAAAAGATGCATGGCCTAGCCCAACAACAGCACCATTTATTATATCTCTAAAAGCAGCTGGGTACTTGTTTACCAACTCTCTAGCAACAGGTTCTAGGTGTTGTTTTTTTTGTGGTTTGGGCAAACATTGCAAGAACGGAGCTGCAATTATTCGTACCAGGAGATGGAGCACAACCTGAATCTAATTGTGCCAAAACTGTAGTTGGAAACGTATCATAGGGAACTGAAAAATTCCCAGAATCACCATTTTTGGGTGTGCAGCTCCCCACCGATTTTTAACTCAATGATGAAGATGAACTTGCAGGCAATTCCCGGATGGGAAGTGGCGTGTCTGTAACAGGTGGACAAACTACACAAGTAAAAATAAAGGCATATTAAAGGAAAATGTGCAAAAGTTATCTTCAATGCAGAAAAATGTATAACAGAAACTTCACAACAAAAAACTGATTAAAAATGTGAAAAGTAAAAGGAAACAGTTTGAAAAAACACATTCTAGTGATTTTATGTATGTGATATATGAAACAATAAATTAAAAAAAACTTAAATAGATGTATGAAAACTAAATAATCCAATGCATAAGTAGAAAAACTGTTTAATACATTCACTTACAGACTGTATTTTAACTAATTAAATTATATTTTAACTTTTGTATTTTCAGACGTTTCTGCGCTCTAAATCGTTATCAAAGCATGTTCTCAATAATTACTAAGCCTTTGCTAAATTTCCTAATTATTGACAACAAACAGACCTTAATAAAGTTCTAGACGCCAGAAACGTCTGGGGAGGAGTGCTCAGAAGATGTGAAAAACTGAAAGCTCTTCAAGTTAAAACAGAATTTAAATATTACATGTATTTGTTGTTTCAGAAAATTTAATTTAGACAGCCATAAAAAACAATAATCAAAACTGTTTAGAATCAGAAAACTTGCACGTAACTCTTTTCGTCGAGAAATTTAGGTGTTGTGGCACCCAAAAAGAGTGGAAAACTTTAGTAACTAAGTTTTAGTTATTTATGCATTGTTTTAAACACTTATCTGAATTAACTTCTTTTGTAATTTCATTATGTATACATAAGTGTAGTATAAGATATTTATTTGTACAAATCTTTAAGAGTACTAGGTATTCACATATTGACATGTTTTATGCTATACTGCAAAGAAAGAAGTACAAGCAGTGATATAACATCAGATTACAAACCCTAACAAAATGTGAGTGTACAATGTATGTAAACTAAAATTGTTTCGAGGATTTAAAATAAGTAGGCCTTTGATATTTGGATTGCAAGAGGAATATACAGGAAGTTTCTTTTAGTATTCTTTTAATGAAAAAGCCTCATCTGCAGAAATTCTGAAAAAACAGGTTTATCATGTTCTACTGGTACAAAATTTTTTTTTAATTTATAGATGGGTTTCCTTAAAATCCTTTAAGAAGGAATGTCCTTGTAGTTATGTACTTGAAAATTGTGTATGGACACACAAAACGGAAATTCTCAATTTGTGTGGTGCTTTCAAAGGTAGAATGCACCATCACACACACACACACACAAAAGGACCTGAGCCAGGACTGAACTTGGACAAATAATCACAAGCCAGCACCTGAGATCATTCAACTGTTTACTCAGCCATATGGCTTTGCAATGACTGATGGGAAAACTGACGCCATAAAGACTACCTCAGTGGTTGTGCTGCCGATCGCATTGGGCTTAGTGGTCAATATTCGTGACTGCCATGGAGAGAACCTCAGGTTCAATCCCAGCAGGTACGAATGATTGAACCTCTAAATATCCGTTGTGCATTGGATTGTCAAGTTAAGCCGTTGGTCCCAGGATACTGGGGTCCATTGTAGCCCGCTTCCATGTCACTTTCCTCTATCGGGCACCCTAGCACAAATTTCCCGTGCTTTCTATTTCTAAGGGTTGTTTAAGACCTGGGGTCAGACACTGCCTTCCTAAAATCTTCTACATATGATCTATGACGATATAATTCTTCGCAATTTGCGAAAACAAAAAATTATTTTGGCGAAAATACTGGCAATTACCTTTTTGTACTATTTGAACACTTTAATGAGGAAAAAAATTGAATTTGGCGAACGGGTTGGCAAAAACTTAAAAAAGCCAGAGCAACCACTACTACCTGATGGGAGATCATTTCATTAAAACTGCATATATAAAATATACAGTTCCTGATGGCATGTTGTAAATCTGTACTGTACACCCGACTTTGAAATTTTTATGAATGAAAGTCTAAAATATGTATGCTGCTTAATTTTCTGTACGCTGAGTTCTAAACTTGTAGACTATGGCTCAAACATATCAACAGTTTATTTCATATCAGTTGATTTTAGCTGTACAAATTTTCTCCAAATAAAAAATCAAAACAAACACAGAAAAAGAACTTACCATTTTCAAAGGAATCTTTAATCTTTTCTTGGAGCTTACGTGCTTCAACGATTTTCAAAATCCCTTGAAAATATTTTTCGCACTGTAAATACTTCAAATCTTGGAAGTCTTCCACTCCACTCTCTTCAATTGTCTGCATAACTTTCCCTAATGTGTCGTCAGATAATCTTGGAAGTGACTCCTTGATAAAATCTTTGATTGCATCCATCTACATTTCAAAAGCATACAGAATAATAATAAAAAAAACAATAGAAGGAAGGTTTGCAGAGGAATAATACTATTGCACTTCCCATGAAATACAAGAGTATATGCAAAATGTTTTGCATAGCAAGTGGTTTTGAGTATTTTTATTTGGGTCACTCCAAAAAGGTATACTTAACAAGGAAGAAAGCTGAAAATTTAGTGGTTCGTAATTTCATAGTGAGAAGGATTGGCAGTAAAGCACATAACATGCTGAAAATTCATGCATTGGTTACATTATGCAGACATGTCAACTCTCCGGATTTTCAGCTCTTCCTCCCGCTCTCCGGATGAATGTCAAATTCTCCTGATTTTTACCGAGAATTAGCCATTAGGATGGTCAGCATTGCATCCACCACCACGATTCCGAATCGCCTGTGAAATATTTTTCTTTGTGCCTCGATGCAAGGCGACAGACATTACAGTCATTGGTTTCGTACTTGTCCTCTCCTCCTATCTGCAAAAAGAGAGTCACCCTGGTCGCTGGCTTCCGACCAATCGTCCGAAAAAATTTGCTTTTATTACTGCTGTTTTTTGACTCAATGATACAAAGTCAAATACACCTAAAAGTGTTTTCTAGACAGATTTAATGTACTTAAGAATTAATAATATTAGGAAGCATAACATTGTGTGATGAAACATATATACTTATTATCCTAAGTTCTTTGTAGGAATACCACTATATCCAGCACTGTTTTGTCAATTTGTGATATGAACATCATTTACCTTATTTTTATATTACAAATATATATACTTTAGAAGGATCGATTATTTAACAAGTTAATATATTGTAATTAAATTACACTATATTAACTTGTAAAATATACTGTAATTAAATTAATTATAATATATTAACTTGTTAAATAATTGATCCTTCTAAAGTACATATATTTGTAATATATATAAAAAAACGAGGTACACGACATTCCACAAGGCGAATTAACAAAAACACACTGAATATAGTGATATATCTACAAAGAATGTACGTTGAGTATAATAAGTTTAATCACAAAATGTAATGCTTACAAATATTAAATCTTTTACTTAGGTTTTAGACTGATGCTCTCTTATTAGACCCTCAGCTATGCTGCCCCCCCCCAACACACACACAGGGGACGTGATACAGCTGAGGACATAACTAATCTCAAAATGAACAGCCTGTGGTATAAACCTTAAACACACACATTCATTGGCAACTGTCATGGGAAAGTTTTTGTGGTAATGTTTATATCACGTAATGACACCCTCAAAGCCAAAATTTCAAATGCAAACGCTATAGTGACACCAGTAGCATTTAAAGAACTTCCAAATTATACATAAAACATTCTAAACTATGAACTACAGAGGGAGAATCGAAAGTTTTGCAAAATTTGCATAAACCCATGTGCCGCAGCAGGTATGTCACCTATTTAAACTGTTCAAGTAGTGCACTGCAGCCAGTCAAAAGAGATATAAAGTGGTAGTCATTGCTGTGAACAGCATTGCGTGTCGTCGTTCTGTCTGTGGTTGGGATGCCTAAAAGATAAACAGCCACAACCAGCTAATTAGCGAACTTTTGCTTAATGAGTTTGAGCTTGGCCACAACTCTGCTCAAGCAACACGAAGCATTTGTCATGTGAAAGGGGAAGGTTCCGTGAACCATAGCACTGCAACCAGATGGTTCAAGAAATTTCACTCGGGTGACAGAAGCCTTGACGATCAGGCAAGGTAGGTTGCGGACCATGCATTCAGAGGCCGTGCACCAGACCGTAGAGGCAAATTGGACAACCAGCCCTAGGAAATTTTCAGGCAAGCTGGCCATATTGCAGACCACTGTGGTTCGTCACCTTCAGGATCTTGGCAAGGTCTACAAGATCTACCACATTGTCCCACAAACTCGCACCAACTGAAGCAAACCGTCGACTGAAATTGTGCACGAAATACCTAGAAAACCTACACAAAGTATATTATATTTCATAAAGAAAACTGTTATGCGCAATGAAAAGTTTGTTCCAGATGGTCGGACCATCAAAGCAACGCCAACCTCTACTGTGAACAGCTGGAGCAGATGTGTGCCGTTTTGGAGAAGTACCCCAGCACTGGCGAACAGAAAATGAGCTCTCCTGCAAAAGGACAACTCTCAGCGTCATACCGTGCAAAATCCAGGAACTTGAGAGCATCGAATGGTTAGTATTTGAAATTGTTTTTATGTCATGAGACATAAAAACAATTTCAAATACTAACAAAAAATTGCCTTAAAATATCGAAAGGCTCTAAATTTTGGGGTGTTTTAACACTCGACCTCCCCCGTCCCCCTTGGGCACAACACTGAAGCTGGGGGTAGATGATGAATTTCGCTTTTTCAGAAAACATTTGTTGAGTTCCTTTAAAAGTTATTTTATTTTCCCTTAATTTTAATGAAATATTAAACGGTTATCTTATTTAGATTGCCATAAAAATCATTTTCATAACATTATTGCCCCTCTTAACAAAAGTTGTCCTGCTCTTAAAAGTTATTTTACTACCACTTATTTTTGACGAAGCGTTTATAAGGGGTTTTCTTTGTTAGGGGAGTAGTGTTATAAAAAAGAAAGCATTTCTATCACAGTGATTACTGCAACACAATCTCTAACCGTTATATATTTTTTATTGTTCACAAGGTACAGGACTTTGTAAAATGTTTTGAGTCGACATGTCCATTTTAGTGACCATCGCGGCTGTTGCAATTTTCTTGGGAATTCAGTTACTCAGATTTAACTTGCATCACGAAAAACGGCGGTAACATAAGGTAGGTATTTTGATATCACTAACATCTGAAGTATTGAAACATAAAACGGTGTCAATTGAATTGTCATTAATAACAGTTTTTCAGACACGTTTGAAACTTTGCTGATTGATTAGAAAAGTTAGGTGAAATACTGGGAGATAAATCAAGTAGTGCTTTCAGAGCCTTGTTTTTAATTTTTCTTTTAAATGTAGCTAAAGGCTATCTGTGTTCCACCTGCAGTCTGTGCATATTATATCCCAGTTTATATTTATCTATAATTTTTTCTGTATCTTTACCAAAAAGAGCCTTATTTTATTTTGGTATGCGAGTTGCTTTGTATTTTTCACTCCTTTGTGAATTTAAACTTAATTTTTGGTCATGATTGTCTTAGTATTAGAGGAAGTTTGTTTATTTCGTTATTTTCATAGGCTTCAAACGCAATTCATGTATTCTAAATCATAAGAGAATATATATATACACACAGTGGTCACAAAAGTTAGGGGTTATTATGGTTTCAAAGGGGAAGCATGGTGATATGCAAATTTGTGAGTACTGGAGATAATTTATCAGCATAAATTAACATCATGACAACACAGCACATGGTGTGCAAGCTCCGACATCAATAGCCTCCAAGGAGTGGAAAATGGGAATTCACAATTAAATATTTTGTTTTAAGGTCATTTATTCACAATAAATGTTTATTTTAAAATCAACTATAGTTTCGCTGAGTATTTGGCTTGGCGTCTTCAACATAAATGGAGTGCAAACGTTCAAATCATTGAGACATCAGTTCTGACGGTCAAAAATTTTGGCGAGTTGTTTCTATACGCTTGAAAGAAATGGAGTAGATGTCATGTCGATGACAAGCCGTGAAGAGTTGCAGTATATGTGGAAAGCTAATATATTAAACTTGATAGTCAAATCTGTTTTATCAATAAGCATAGTGTTTTAAAAAAAATGGTTGTTTTCATGACAATGTGGGATATAGACTACTTCACTTCACAGTTCCATACGTAACACTTTTGTTCTTTCACACGAAAACTTAAAAGCCCTGTGGACCTGTCCTATATATGAAAGTCCACATTCCCAAGGGATCTAATTAATTCCCTAGGAATTTGTCTTTAGCATAGTCTTTTAATCCGTAAAAATTCTCATTGCTTACAGATTTGAAAATAACTGAAATTATAACTTTTGAGAATTTCCTAAATTTTTGAACAACTTTGCCACAACAGAAGGACCATATTCTCTGTGTATTCCTTCAATTCCTTTAAGAAAATTGAGATCTTTCTAAAAGGAATCCTCAGTTGAGCATATATGTATAACACGATATATGTATGTAATTGAGAGTACAGACTTCTGGTTGACTTGGTGCACCCGTGACACAGTGGCTCGTGAAAATCCCAGTGCCTGCACGACTTCCGAGATGGAGTGACCCACTCGTCGGGCCCCGAAAATTTGCCCACAATCAAATGCGCTTAGATCCTACGTCTTACCCATACTGCGTCCGACTCTTATTGATTCCCGTCGCATCACTCCTTATATTGTTGGATCGCTGCATACGTCATGTCGTTTCCGTTTGCAGGGCCTCCCACAGCACCACATTTGCATAACGCCAGCTGTTTCTAATTCAATTGCTTTTCAGTATACTACGTTGACGAGGAAAATAAAAAGTTGGCGCACCTGAGCTTAGTTATTCTTTCTGATTGTATGGTGCATGATACAGTTGCTGTTCATTTGTTTCAATCCCTCATGATTGACTTTCTTAAACAGAATCTGCCCCATAAACCTGAATTACTTTTCAGATGGAGCATAATCACAGTGCAAACACAAATCAAACTTTCTCAATCTCTGCCATCATGAGAAAGATTTTGGCATCAAGGCGGAATGGAACTTCTTTGCATCGTCACATAGAAAAAATGCATGTGATGGTGTCGGAGGAACTGTTAAACGATTAGCGGCATTGGCCAGTATACGAATGGTCTACAATGATCAAATTATGACTAATCGCCAACTTTATGATTGTGCTAAAGACAATATTGTCAACATCAGTTTTTATGTATCCCACTACAGACGAATACAAGGCAGAGGAAAAGACCTTGAAGAGTAGGTTTGAAACAGCGACAACAATAAGGGGTACTCTACAATTTCACAGTTACAGTCCTGTGAATGAGACTAGAGTTTTAGTGAAAAGCTACTCATTTTCAGAGGAATCAAGTGTAGAAATAGTTTCAGCTGATGATGATCTGGACATTAATGACATTGTTGGCTTTGTTACATGCCAATACTCAGACGGTGGTTAGGTTGTGTGTTTGGAATAGAAGGAGATGAAGTAAAAATAAGTTTTTTGGAACCACATGGCTCTTCATCTTTCAAATACCCACAATTTACTGACATACTAGCTGTGCATAAAAGTCAGGTTTTAACAAAAGTTGATCCTACAACAGCTACAGGAAGAGTTTATTGACTTACAGACTCAGAAACCAAAAAGGCAAACAAGAACTTATTTGTTTAATTAAAGAAGAACCAAGTGGTCGCTATTTTGGCGTAAGTACAACTGTGAGTGCTAACTAAAATTTTTTTAATTAATTTTACCAGGTAAAACTTTTAGCCTGTGGGGACCGTCCTTCCCTTGCTTTATGTTTGACTATGTATTAGTATGATGTATTATGTAGATTTTAAAACTCTGTGTCTCTTATCATGTAAACACCCTAAAACGAGAATTATAATCCATTATGACTTCTACAGTAACTTTAAGTTTTTTGCCATAGTTCTCGATCCCACTCTAAAAGTTGCAGGATTTAGAGCTTATAATATTACAAAAAACATATTTTTTCAAAAATTTTAAAAAACACTATTCATAATTTTTTTAATATTTTTTTCACCAAGCATGGTCACGTTGCATACTAAATTAAAACTCATGAAATTCTCTTTAAAATGAGGGGTCAAACAACTCTCTAGGCCTTATAGAACTTGAGAAATTAAAGATTGAAAAAGTTTAGGCAAGCCAAAAAACGATTTTTCAAAATTTTAAAAATTAATTACACGAAAACCCAATGAGAAAAAAAAATTTAAACATGTATTCTCATTTATATCATTAGGGAGAATGATCCCCGACGGTTTCATTGAAATCTGAGATGGTCAGGTTGAATATTGAAATTTTTTTGGTTGATTTGGCATGGAATGTTCCAACACCTTTGAACACCTGTTCGAACACCTTTGCTGTCTGCAGCTAAAAAGAGAAAACTTCTCCAGTTCGCACAGGAGCACAAAGATTGGACAGTCGATAATTGGAAACAAATTATGTGGTCCGATGAATCACGTTTTCACTTGAAACATGCTGATGGTCGAGTGAGATTTGGCAGAAACAGCACGAAAGCATGGACCCCAAATGCATTGCTACAACCCTTAAAGCTAGTGGAGGCAACGTAATGGTTTGAAGAATGTTTTACTGGCATGCTTCGGACCCTTTAATTTGTGTTGATAAACGTCTGACTGGCACATCATATCTAAACATCGTTGCGGACCAAGTGTATCATGTCATGTGGATGGTTTATCCCAATGGCGACGGCTGCTTTCAACAAGATAATGCGTCCTGCCATAGTGCTTGTATTGTACAGGATGGGTTTCAGGAACATGCCAGTAAGTTTACTTTGCTTAGGTGGCACTAGATCTCAACCCCATTGAGAATTTGTGGGATGAAGTTGAACGAACCATCACACAGCTGGATCCACAACCCTGCAATCTCACACTCCTGGAAAGTGCTATTCATCAAGCATGGTCTCAGATTCCACAAACCACCTATCAACATCTTGTGGAATCCATGTCACGAATAATCGACGCTCTATTAAAGGCTAAAGGTGGCCCAACAAAGTACTGAGGGGGCGGGGTCATAATAAAGTGGCCATTCAGTGTAAAAGACACCAACTTTTTTTTTTTCTGAGTGTCTAGCCTCCAAATATTAATTAGGTATAGCATTTCATATGAACTGGGGTGCTCCACGAAAACGACCGATCGAGTTTATGGGCAAATGTTGAAAGATTAAAAAAAAAAAGTCCAAACAAAATAAAAAATAAGCACTTTTTGCTCTTTTTGGGAAAATATAAGGACTTTTAAGCACCCCAAAAAATATATAAGCACTTTTTAAGGATTTATAAGCACCGTGGGAAGACCTGATTATCAAACAAAACAACCCACTACAATGACATTTCCAGTGACAAAGAACTTTCTACCAGCGTTACCGTGATTCATGAAATTATACTCATACAACAGCAAACTAATGTTCTTCTAAAACGGCGTTGTTAAAGTAATGAACAGACAAAACCTAAGTCTAACGTCAAACCAGACTGCAGCTGACACCATTGTCCCACGTGATGCAGCCTCTTGCTGAGACTTTATCGATACGATATGAAAAAAACTACATTTACAGTTCTGTACTATAAATGCACGATATTTCTTTTAATTCTGCACTTCTCTTAACTATTCATAAGCACAATTCTATTTTATAATTTATTACACTAAAATATCAAATTCGTAAGACTAACCTCAAATAAAATTCAATGAGCGTAACCGACGGCGTGCTACTGAAAAACTTTTAAGAGTAATCTAAAGATGTGAAATTTAAGATGTCATAAACGTAATTTTGAAATATATGAATCTAATTACCTTCAACTCGGGAACTTTCGTAGCCAACAGTACACATAATTTCCACCTCACGTGTTCCACAGCTAAGAGCTAACACGTAGTGACAGACCAAAAAACGTGCATCGAGCATAAAATCACGTGCCTACTGGATCTGATTCTTGAACCAATAGCAGAAAGCGATGCATATGACATTCATTTTCTGTCGTTATCGTTCATTGGCTAAACACGTTGCTGAGCCTCTTAGTAGCATCGCCCGGTAACAATCGGTTGCGGACAGCTTTCCTAGGAGCCTTGCACGTTAAAAATAAGGGTATCTCCTAGAAACAGCAGAACGAGCCTTGACCGTAAAAATACACGGGCAACAATACTTTTCTTACGGGAATTTTTAACAGTGTAGTAATTTAATTTGTTTATTTATTTTAAAGATAAAACAGGGTAAAATTGGATGATGCAGGAAAATCGAAATATGATTAAGATCCGCGGACGCTAGAATTGGCGGCCCTAAGCAGCCATCTTGCTCGTCTATGCCAAAGACCAGTCCTAGTAAGGCCAGGCGACTGGGTCAGTGCATTTCCAAGACGAGAAGGGTTGAGGGGTGCTGACAGACAACCTTGGTTAAAACCTTCAAATAGTGGTCAGAAGAGGGAAAAGCCACGAAACACCGTCAATGTGTAGATTACCACGACTCACTGATATTAGTGGTGAGCGAAGGCTGTCCAGCATGATATGAGCCAACCGAAGAAATACTGTGGTGTTATTTTTACGGTAATTTGAAAATTAGTGAACAACACAATTAACAAACATGTGCCATAACATAATTAACATCGAACCCTGCAGAAATATGGGCTACATATCCATCAACTGCTCCGAATGCCAAAGCTAACCTCTGCTCTCCATCCAAACCAATCAAAATTGGATCTTGAATCATTGGAAGAATGTCATCTGGCCCAAATAAGACCTTTTCCTGTTGCTTAATGTGGAAGTTGGGTATGTGTGCGTCATTTCACTGGATGCGTATGTTCACCAGGATGCACTGTGGGACGGAAGCATGCCTGTGGAGGAAGTGAAATGCTGTGAGCAACCTTCTGATAGGAAACTCGTCGCCCATTCTTTTATGTATTGGAAACTACGATGTCTACCACCTACCTAAACCTCATTGTGAACTAGGTATTTCATTTTGAGGGAACGATATGCTGCTCCAGTAGTGTTTTCTTTCAGAATAATGTGCCTTGCCACATTGCCCGGATTGTTCGTTTATGGTTCGCGAAACGTAAGTAGGGCATCCTGGTATTGCATTGGTCTCCACATTCCGCAGACAACAATCCAATCGAGCATCGCGTGTGCTACAGCATGTCTTATCTGCGATGGCAGAACTACGTAAATTACCAGAGTTGAAGGATTTGGGGACGTATTGGTGCCCGATACCGGAAACAGCTTTATAAATATTGCAGCGCGCCTTTTGACATTTCAACTTTACATTTGCTGATAATTCATTACGATTGGATACCCTAAACTAGGCGTAATATATGTAAAATATATTTCATTTGTCGCAATGAACATTTTCCCTTCTGATAACGTACAAACAACAGCAGCTCTGCACTCCAAAGTCTTATGGAAAACTGTCCTTCAAACAAATTTACTTCCACTGATTCGTACTGTCAATTTTTTTCTAAGAGTTTGGGAAAATAGCACTCTGTTCTCACAAAAGCTGCTGACATATTTCTCGTGTTATTACCTAGCTGTGATTTTTATTCCTTTTTTTTAGTGACAAATACATTTGATCATGGGAATTTTCTTTGATATTTTTAAATCTTGAAAAATAGTTTTTCTTGTTAATTTACTGAAAAAAAAGTTATATCTCCATCACTTTCTTTAAAATCTAGAAAGTGAAATAAAAAAAGCATGTAAACGTTCTGCATTACTGACCAGTAACATTCTCCATTTACGAGAAAATTAAAAAATTGTTAACAATGAACTTAAAGGAATATCACTTGTTTTCGTGAATTGTGACATTTTATCAACCAAAAGCGGAAATACTTAAACGGAGTACCTATTTGGAGTTTCCCTGGAATAGCTGTTTCTGTGGATATGTTTAGAATGTTCAGAGAAATAAATGGTTTAGTGGCAATTGAAGATATATGATGACAAATTAAAATGCAGATATGCTAGATTTCAGGAACGATATCATTTCCCCATAATTTTTAATACGCTAAACTTGCTTCGCCCATTAGAAATTATCATGGGTAAAGAATAATTGTCTAACACAACGTGTCAGAGCATTTTTGATTTCCCACGAATGGGTATTGAAATTCGAGGTCATTGGCGAATTAAGGCTTAACTCTAAGGAAGAAATACCATAACCTGATTTTTAAGCTAAGCAATATCACAAGATTGAAAGACTCCAAAGCGGAGCAGAGGAGACGTATTGACCAAGTCCCTAAAACCATTTATACGTAACATCATGTTTGCTTTCGGGAGGTGCAACTCTCATAATATTATTCCCTGCACCATGTACAAGATGAGAAAAAATGCTATACCAAGATGTATCCTTTACTCGGATTCGGCGCTCTTCAATTTCTAGACATATATCAAATTATATGTACGGCTTACTAAAGCACATGAATAATTTTGTTTGCTCAGTGTGCAACCAAAATTCCTCCACTGTTTCTCAATTTATATGCTAGATCAATAGAAAAAGAAAGATTATCTCCAACTTCCCAAATGCCGTTTCTGTCCCATCTAACACATTTTCTATGTTTGGGAGCCAAGTACTTGAATTCACCGCTAATAGCGTTGCAATCGATTCAATAATATTAGAAACTTTGCAATTGCAGCCACCTCTATTTATTATTAAAGCCAGTTACCCCCCCCCGTTGCCTTGTGATTTTCACCGTTAAGAAATGCGCTTTGATATCTTCGCTTCAGTGCAGCCCCAAAATTTTATGGTTTCTCCCAGTATTATAACTGATACGCAGCAAAAGAATTGTTGTTCCGGCTTTTGAGTTTAATATGCGTATTTCCTCTTCGTATCATATTTTCCACAAGCTGAATTTTTAAACTCGTTGTCGAGAACGCTGAAGTCGATGCTAAAGGATAGGTCGTTTGGCAGTGGTAAAGGACCTACTAGCACTTACTCTTTGTTTCCAAACAGATATCTTCCACTGTTCGCCTGTGAACTCTCTAGTGCTCGGCATTATTGCACACTTATAAAATTGTGTTTTATCACGGCTTCCAACGCAAAGATTTCATGGATACTGAATTCGTCAACTGGTTTCTGGTAAAAAACGTGACCATCTAGAAGAACACATCTATTTCGAGAAAAATGCTAAGCATCGATATAAATATTTTATTGTTCAATTAATTTACTGAAAGTGTGAAATACATGCTATACTTCTATTTATATTTAAGAATTGCATGACACTTGTAGGTGATGTCGGTAAGTGAAAAATATATAAAAGTCCTGCAAATGCTTCAGAGTAAAATCCCTAACAACATCAAAGTTATGTTTTTTATAAAGTCCTGCCCTACTTTGACCACACTTTGTGAATGCTGATATACTTTTACTCTGAACAAATGACACCAATTTCTCGGAAGATTGCGAAATTCAAACCAACAGAAAGAAACTGCAATATATTATTTAAATGACATCCCTCATCTTCGAGATTGATCATTACAGAGACCAATTCTGGCCCTGCGAAACAGAAATGGTAAGAACAGACTGTGCTAATTAGCCAGCAAAACATATTTTTCCCAATGGGATTGGAGTCTCCTCTAGGAGGTGGGGCAAGAGTTGTTCGTGGACGGATGTAAGATAGGGGCATGCGTAGGCGCAGGGATGTTCGAGCTTTCAGACTGCAAAGATACTCTTAAAAAACAGCTTGAGCTCTCGTACAAATCTTCTGTCTTCCAAGCAGAGTTGCTGGCGATTAGAGAGACGTTGTTGTGGGATCTCCCTATCAACGACAGGAATTAAATTACGGCTTTTCCTGACAGCCAACATCTCTAAACGCGTTAGGTCAATTCAGAAGCAAAACTTCCCTGGTCAGTGAGATTAAGTCTCTGGTGGAGAAAGCAGGATAGTCTGTGATTTGTTTCCTCTAGGTCCGAAGATGTGTCGGAACAGGTGGAAACCGACGTGCAGACCAGGTGCCAAAATAGGCTACTGGTGAAAGGCACGTTGATGTCCATCTAAGAACACCGCTGCAAAGTGTGCGAACACGGATTAAAGAGCCAATGGTGAACGAGACATTGATTTCCATCTGAGAACACCGCTGCAAAGTGTCCGAACACAGATTAAAGAGCCACTGGTGGAATGTGGTAAAATATGGGACGAAGGGGTTACGGGGAGAAAAATGAATCGTCCTTCCCACTCTCCATCAAGAGAGTGGAGTCGGATGGCTTTCTTAACCAGGTAGTTACCGACCGTGGCTTATCGCCAGAATATTTCTGCCGCTTTGGGATCAGAGAAAAGGATTGCGGACGCGGTGTCTAGTCCACGTACGTTGCTCATACGATTCTAGACTATGTTCATATTTCAGGGAATAGAAAGTCCGCGCTCCAGACTTGGAAAATACGAAGAACCTCTCCATCCCCTCGGTCATCCCAACTCGTCGAGATTGTCAAAGGCTTCGTAGTGAGAAAAGAAGTAATTCGCTGACGTCGAATGATGTAAGACACGAAGTCGAGATCGATATCTCTCTCTCAGAGTCTTCACCATAGTATCCGCACAAGTGCCAAGAACGTAGTACTACCCTCATCTTTCAGTGTACTTATCACCTTTTTCATACATCTCTGTAAGAAGGTTCAAGAGATGAAAAGATTAATTTCCCAAAAAATGAGACCTTCCAATATAGTGTTACATGTACTATCGACTATAGTGCATGAAAATTTTTCTTCTTATCCTAGACACAAATAAATGGTCGTAGTCTCAAATTTCATCGCGGTGACGATCGAATCTCGCAACCAGACGCCAAATTAAGAATCCCGGCTCATTAGCACGTTGCACATACGGGCTAAGACAAAGGGGTAAGAAATATTGCTTCTGCAGGAGAAGCAGAGTCGAGCAGGTCCCTCGAACCTGTCGTATCCGGGTGGAAGACTCATCTAATCATCACAAAGCTGCTCACCCAACGCATTTACGAAACAACCATTGAGAGATTGAGTTCTATCTATCCCTGCAGAGTCGGTATTTCGACAGGGAAGGTAAAGTAAGCCTACTATACATACCCAACGCCAATGATGTCCAGTGCTTATCCATAAGCGAGCTTAGTTGCATAAGGGAAAAATGCTCGAGGTCACACTATCAGATGGTCAACTAACAATTGCGTGAATTTTAAGTAGTAGAACAGCTTCCCCATCCCGCAGACAGTCAGAACGTTTCGGTAAAAGA
This sequence comes from Macrothele yani, assembly GCA_039090855.1. NCBI lineage: Eukaryota > Metazoa > Arthropoda > Arachnida > Araneae > Macrothelidae > Macrothele > Macrothele yani. Next base: position 12,875,632 of record CM077016.1, read on the forward strand.
TTACATCCCGTTTCGCTATGTGGGCCATTTTCTAGAACGAAGGTATTTTTTTCTCATGCGGAAACTCGGTGTAAAAGCCAAGACTGCGCAGTGTACCTAAGGTCTGGCTACTGACCATTCGTCCAAGGGTGGGTCCGTTTGGATGAATGGTCAGTAGCCAGACCTTAGGACTTCCCCTCTTGAGACTTGCATCTTGGTTTGTCGTACGGCACTGCCTCTTTCCCTTCGTTGGAGTCAGTGCCCTTAAATAATGCACGTGCCATTTCTTATAGCCGATTTGATCACGGAGGTCGTTATTCTCCCATACACGCACCCACAAAGCATTTAAGTAACAGTGAGTCTCTGTCTGGAAACCTATATTTATCCACAAATACTTTACAAGACAAAATCCTGTATTTTGCAGAATATTAGCTCCAAATGGCAGGAAAGTTTGTTACTCAACACTGTGAGGCCAGAATTGCGTGTTGATTGCCATCAATTGTTTCGTAAAACACCAAAGATTTGTGAACCATTTAAATACACAACTGTTTTACCTAATCCGATTCGTAAGTTATTAATTATTTTGATCCACATTATCTCTATTTGAAAAAATTAATATAAGTTTTGAGCTATCACTAGGTAATCCCGCTTTACGTAACAAGAGTTTACCAATTCAATTGCATATATACCATGTTCACAATTAAACATATATCGTTTTAATAATCTGTTTTAAGAATAATTCGGTACAAACTACACTGACGGAAAATAAAATCCTAACACCACGAAAAAATAGTTGTAGAGAAATGAAATGGCAGTAATACATTTGTATAGGTAACATATTGAATCGATTAAAGTTTCAAGATCACAGCTTGATGCAAACGCGAGAAGAGCCATTTTAAATGTGAAATGCTGGTACAATAATAACTGGTGTAACCACCAGAATGTTGAATGCAAGCATGCAAACGTTCATACATTGTGTCGTACAAGTGCTGGATGTCAGTTTGTGGGATGGAGTTCCATGCCTGTTGCACTTGGTCGGTCAATACAGGGACGGTTAATGCTGGGTGGGATGACGCTGCAGTTGTCGTCCAATTATGTCCCATACGTGCTAGATTGGTGAAAGGTCTGGTGATCTAGCAGGCCAAGGCAACATGTCGACACTCTGTAGAGCATGTTGGATTACAACAGCGGTATGCGGGCGAGCGTTATCCTGTTGGAAAACACCCCCTGGAATGCTGTTCATGAATTGCAGCACAACAGGTTGAATCACCAGACCGACGTACAACTGCGCCGTCAGGGTGCGTGGGATAACCACGAGAGTGCTCCCGCTGTCATAGGAAATTGCTCCCCAGACCATAACTCCAGGTGTAAGTCCAGTGTGTCTCGGCCGCAGACAGGTTGGTTGCAGGGGCTCACCTGGCCTCCTTCTAACCAACACACGGCCATCACTGGCACCCAGGCAGAACCGGCTTTCATCAGAAAACACAACAGATCTCCACTCCGTCCTCCAGTGAGCTCTAGCTTGACACCACTGACGTCGCAAGCGGCAGTGGTTTGGAGTAAGTGGAATGCACGCTACAGGGCGTCTGGCTCGGAGCTGTCCTTCAAGTAACCGATTTGTAACAGTTCGTTGTGTCACTGTTGTGGCAACTGCAGCTCGAATTGCTGGCGCAGACGCAGTACGATGCGCCACGGTCATACGCCGTACACGGCGGTCTTCCCTCTCAGTACTGTCACGTGGCCGGCCGGAACCCGGTCTTCTTGAGGCAGTAATTTCCCTTGACCACCGCTGCCAACAATCATGCACAGTGGCTACATTCCTGCCAAGTCGTTCTGCAATATTGCGGAAAGAAATTCCACCTTCTCGTAGATTTATTACACGACCTCGTTCAAACTCCGTGAGCTGTTGATAATGGCTTCTTCGTCTTCTTAAAGGCATTCTTGACTAACATCAACACACTACGTCGAATCTCAAGGATAACAAACGCTCACGAACGTTACAGAGCGTATTTACAGCAAACCTGCTTTGCATGTTCCGAGGGGCGCTACTAGCGCCACACGTATGCACCGAGCGCGAAGTTTGGATAGACGTCATCTTACAGATGTACTCTCACCGCCCACTAACTGTCGTTTATCTAACACAACCCCTTCTTGGTGTTGGGATTTTTTTTCCGTCAGTGTATGTGTTCGACATTGATGTAAATTATCATTAAAGTTTTTCGGATTTCATATATTTCACCGAATTTGCACATATTTTTATATACTTCCATTTCTGTCCTAAAATTTGGAAATATTTAAAAGGATTTTTCTTTCCGTTTTGCCCTATGAAGAAAATTTATCTAAAATTTCTTTAATTACTTTTTTTAAAGACGAAATTGAATTAAATCAGTAAACATCTATCCTTTACTTTGCCTCACTTAGACTTGAACAGCTGAAATGTAAAAAATTGCATTAAACCTACTTGATCTTATTTCTAATACCGCAGCCATATTCACCATCATATTATTTAAATTCTAGCTATAACGATTTTTTCGTACGAAGTTACCACGGAAAAATTTGAAAATCTGACTCCGTTCACGAAAAGCTCACGCCACAGTTGCGCTTATATAGTGCACATTAAAATACTTCATTCCGCTGATTAATATACGCACTCAATGCAAAGGAATGTAGAAAACTCGTCATTACGTTATTAGAGTGTTAGAAAATATCAAAAATCAAATATGTTTATCAATGAGCTGATGAGAGTTTCTTTGCAAACACGACAATTTCTTTTAAATGTAAGGACTATTTTGGTTTATTAACATTGGATGTTTACCCGTAAGTGTAATACCATATTTCTCAGTATTATTTATACCTTTTAGCATCTAAATCCTTTTTCTGTATTATGGTGTATTTTACTTATCTCTCTCTTAAAATAAGAAACAATTCAATAACTAGTGCTTTGGATATCTCTGAGAAACAGCAAGACTTCCTTACCGAGCGGTTTAAAAACATTCAAGAGATAAACCTCCTTAATTCTGAGCATGGTGACTGGTAAACCTACCTGCTAAATAGTGTGCAGCTGCTTTAACATCATCTGCTACACACCATCTATCATGGTGTTTTTCGGAAGACATACTGGATTTCCGAATCAAAGGTTTTTGGAGTTTTATCATCTCAAGGACAAAAATAAACGGGTTCACTTGCTGCAGATAAAGAGCATATTTTGTACAAAAAGAATGCCTACATGGAAAGGAAAGGGAATGAATGAGGCTTGGGGTGGTTTCAAAACGTGCAAATACATAATTTCACGAATCTATGGATTGGTTTACAACACATAATATCGAATATTTGGATGAAATCTTTCCCGTTTTGCTATATGCTTGAGAAAAAAACCAGAGTACTTTACTATTTAAGAGAATTGAGATATCTGAATTTTGAATTTAATTCATTTTTATTTTCACACAATTTTTATAATTTTTTACTTCAGATGGTACGTTAACTAAGCATTTTTCAATGTTTTCCTAAAGAATGTTTTCTTTTCTTTCAGTTTATTATTAAGAAAAAGTTTATGAATAATTGTCAAAATAATTATTTGTAAAACGCTCAAAAACGATTACTTTCGGTCTCAATAGGATGTGTGAAAACTCCTCCATTAAACTAAATTAACTGGTATTTAAGATAGTAATAAGGATTACTTCAATATACATGTTTAAATGCTATACAGACAAATTATCCTTATACAGAAAGAAATATATTTACTTGCGGACCTAAATACTATTACATACCTTATAATGCAGAGTTGATATGAAGTACATTGTTGGTGTGTCATTTTTTTTGTGGACACACTGATGAACCCCAACCATGCCGCGATTCTTCCAATTATAACTCTATTGTTAGGTGAAAAATCTGGATATATTTTCTCATTCATGTACATTATTGCACATTGATTCCAAAACCCTAAATAGCAAGAACATACATACATACATACATACAGAAAGATGTTGAATGAAGAAAAATAATATGTCGAACGAAACAGAAAATTTGACTCCATCAGAAGCACATTTTTTAAATGACGCAAATTCAAAGTTTGTTAAGGAAAACAATATATTTAAAGCAATATTTATATATTCACCGATAGTTCTCCTCCCAAAACAATGCGAATCTTTTGAAAGGAGCTAATTCCGTTCGAAATATTCCGATGGTGCAGTAAATTTATCATTGAAATAGTTCGCTATTAACAGTCATCTCAGTATTAGCCTAATTTTTCTGTAGCCTGTATTAATCCTTTGCTAACGAAAGGCGATTGGAGTACTAACACTATTCATTAACAAAGCTTCCTACTCATACTTTGACTTACGTTTGAAAACCACGACTGCCAGCTTAAAAAGCGTTTATAAAAACATTTGGGCCCCCAAAATATAATCTGAAATCAAATGTTACGGAAAGGTATCAAAATATATCGCACAAATTGCTCCCTCGTCAAACGAAATCAGAACCGTTCATTATGATTCACAAGGTGTCTAAATGACCATGTACAACTGTTTGTGGAACTAAAGACTTGATGGGTGAGCAGTAACTCACTAAGAAACTTCTGGTACCACCAAAGCAAAAACAAAAATGCGAATATTAATATATACACATTTTTCTTACATAATTAGCGCGCATTAAACGGAATTCCTGTTTTCAATTCGTCAAACTAAAAAGTTAGTATGTTTTCGAAGACAGGAAATATAAGATGCTTGTGAAGTTACTTTGTATTTTCTTTCTTTCTTTTCTTTTCTTTGATTGGAGGTTTAACGAGCACCGTGAGAAACTCAATGGGCTATAAGCAGTCGCCCGTCCCTAATTTAGGGTCACTGGCTCCAGGGAAGGGAGAGAGCCAATGCCGTAAGACAAACACAACATCCATGCCTGACCGGGATTCGAACCCGGACCCCTTACGGACGAATGATCAGAGGCCAGCGCCACCGGGGCGGCCTTTGTATTTCCTTAAGATATATTTACGTCCTTCTTTGCTATGTATGGAATGACCCTAAATTGGAGTTTTTTAGAGACGAGGAAGGAAAGCATGACTGAACATTTCATCCTCGTTTAATTTAAATCCGGTATGTATATTATGAACGTGACTTACTTATTTCCTTTAACACACGCACGTGACAACTAATAAAAGCATGGTCTTAATAATACCAACCTAGAATTACTTACTTCAAATAAATATTACGGTTCTTTAAAATACATTTACAAGTAGTACTTTGTGATTTAATCAGTGCTGGCACAGTAATGTTTCTGCTATCTAGCCATATACAAGTATAAGGGCCAACTTCTAAATGGCAAATAAATAAAGCAATTACATGTTTTTAGAGGAATGCTGCCAAATGTTTTGTTAATAACAGCCGAGAGTTATTTACCACCAAATCATTTCAGATACAAAGTATTTATAATCAAATGTTGGAAAGAAGTCTGCTAAACATTTGACTGAAAAGGTCAAGAGAAAGATTTATTACCTTTAATTTGAAAAATGATATTTCTCAAGAATTTACGGTTTTCTAATTTTTTTTCGTTTTTGTGGAAGACGTGATTTGAAAAAAAAGAAAGAGCAAAGACAGTTATCTCTACTGCAATGTGTAACACTATTATGTTTTACATATCAAACCGGATAAAAACTCTATGACCTCGCAAGTATTGCACAGAGCGTGTACATCCCTTTTCGTTTGATTGATATATTCCTTTGTTCGAGATGACTGCTTCTGTTTAACTTGTTTGAGTTTTAAGACGGCAATTAAACCTTAGATTCTGGATTCGTCTGATGATGTCACAAAAAGTAAAACTATTTGGTCTGGGGACGTTGATTTTTGTCATAATGAATATTTACTACTACGGAATACCCTGTTCCTTTCTTCTGATATATAGAAGTTATATGTTCTTTCTCCTGAATACTTCAAGTTCAACTTGTCTTTCGTATATAATAAATGGAAATTCAAACTTACAGTTTCACCAACAATAAGGATTTCACCAAAGATGGAAACGTATTTCTTAATGGATGGAAACCTTATTTTTCAATGCAAGGCAGTCGTGTCCTTTGCTATGGAAAATTAAATTTACGAGGATGAAGCAAAACGTAAATTCTATTTTTAAAATCCTACGTAAGAAAACCCCACGAAGAATATGAGAACGGCAGGTATATTAGTGTGAAGGTATCAGCTGCACATAGACACGACTGTTTCTTAAACATTTATGAAAGCGTGATATTAATTCATCCTTAGTAAGACAAAAATTCAGCTCGAATGTCCGAAAACAAGTAATAGGATTTTTCTTGACGTACTAGATTGATGAATTGACCGATTCATACGTATTTTGTTCAGAAGCCAATTATCTTATTATATGTAAATTGTTTCCTAATTCGACATGAATAATAATAATAAGTTTTGTTAAGGTAGGACAGCAGACGTGCTGTTTTGGGGTTTATACGGCAAAATCCGAACTTTTACAGTCCTGTAATATTTTTGTGTTGGCCCAGTTAGTTCTTTTTTACAATTAAATACGAATTACCATAAATAATTGCACTTCCAGAAAAAAAAGATAAGGAAAAACATCAAAGATGCACTGCTTGACATAGAAATTGCCCACCCAGAAGGACGTGTCTACAAACATGCAAATAGCATGGAGCGTGTACCCACTAGAGATTTGCAAATTGTTAAAACGGAGCCGATGACGTAACTCGTTCGTGAGATAAAGACCAGCGGCGGCAACATAGATGGTAAAGTATGGTCGCTGTAGTAAGAGTCCCGGTCGTTTCAGTTTTGTTGTTTGTGCTGGGTAACTGTCCAGCGAAGGCCGAAGATGCCGGGTATACACCGTCTGTAGGTTTATGGCGGTGTGGATGCGTTTCGGAGAGGAAGAATTGTAGGCCTGCGTGAAGCTGGCTGGTCTACACGCGGTATCGCCCGCATGTGCAACGGGATGCAGGAAGTGTTCAACGCTGTTTGCACCAGTGGATACAGGAATGTTCGTAAGAGCGTCGGAGTGGCAGTGGTGCAGTCCAGCAGACGTCAGCACTCCCGGAATTTCGGGTTGTTTGACACGGTCGTTCTTTCCCAGAAAGTAAAGCAGCAGATACTCGACGTGATGTCCCATCGGCGATGGGTGTTGCTATAACGACCCAAACTGTCAAACGAAGGTTACATGTGGCAAACCTGCGCCTTAGGCCACCGTTACGTCGGCTGCCATTGACGGCCAGACATGGCAGATCTCGTCTGGTTTTGTGCCGAAGCCATGCGAACTGGACTCACGAATAGACATTGTGGTCTTCAATGACGAATCCGGTTTCTTTCTAGGTTTGACGGATCCGTATCAGGCGATACCCTGGTGAGCGGACGGATCCCGGTTCCTTTTAAGACCGGCACACTACCCGTCAGGAAGGCACCATGATATAAGGTGCTATTGCGCATGACCGCAAGTCATCTGTTTTCCGCATCACAGGCACAATGACAGAAGCATGATACGTGAGTGAGGTTCTGCTGCTTATTTTGATACCGTTTCTGAATGCTCTTCATCATATTTTTCAGCAACATCACGTCCATGTATACACCGTTGAAAACATTTTCTGGGTCTCATACACGTGTTCACTCACTTCCACTAGCAAAATCGCTCGATTTATCCCCCAATCGAAAACCAACGGAACCACGTTGGACGTCTTTTTCAGTCGAATCGGTCTGTTTACGATATCGATAAATTATGGGAGCAAGGCAACCATGATTGGTGTTCCATTCGTCAGGACGATATCCGTCGAATGTAAGACTCATTGTAACGCCTAATTGCTACCTGTACTGCAGTTCGCAGCGGTACAACCGCTTACTGGGGCGTGCGTAATGTGCTGGATTATCTCATCCCATAAACACTGTACGTGGCTGAAAATAACATCAAGGTAAACTCCTATTTTCATGCTAATTTCAGCCCTCTATCCTTGCTCTTTCTGGGTGGGGCAACTTGAGGGTCAAGAAGGGTAATTCTTAGATTTAGACATACAATCGAACTTCGGAAACATGAACACCTTTAATGCGAATTATTTTACCGTGAACTATTTCTTAGTTTATTGACAATTTTTATGCGTAGTAATCGCCTTTCTTATAATTTTAAAATGAACAGGCTTAAAATGAAATACCGTTTTAGGCAAACTGCTACATCATCAACATAAAAAGTGCATTAGTACAGCATGGACCTCCCACCTGTTATATGATTTTTAATTCTGGTTTTTGGACAATTTCATTTAAAGTACAATGAGTCAGTAGACTCATCTTAAGTTCCAAATGGCCAATTAATAGAAAGAGGACAACAGACAGCGAAATAATACGTTTTCTGGAAAATGGGCTTGGTCGACTAATCTGCTTCATCAAGATATAAACAATTTCAGTAAGTTTGAGGACATGGATATGGTGAATGTTATTTGCTCTCAAAACATTCCATCTGCTAAGGATGACCTTTCTCAAATTTAAGCGAGATACGTATAAGGTACACTGGCATTTTTGCTATTGTTCTGCAAATGTTTTAATTTCTCTTCATTTTATCAAAATGCTGCTCGTATTAACATCAGTCGTAAAGTTTAACCATATTTGAGCTTAGAAGAAAATACCAAATTTTAAGCTACGCAGGTAAAGTTATTTCCTATACAACAGTAGTTGGAACTAAATACAACATTATGAAAACTACCTTGTCGGCAATTCGAATAGGTCATAACCAAATCGAAGCTTCACACACACTGGTGTTTAAAACCAAACGGATTGTTTTGTTTTTATATTCTTTTTTCCCAGGTTTCAAATTAACTTCGTCCATTTCTTCATTTATACATATGCCATTATTTTCTGCGATGTAACTCTAAACTTGTGTCATACACCGAATAGGGACAACCCTCGCAGCATGACAAACAAAAGAGCAATTCCAGATTTGGGCATTAGACACCAAGACTTTTTTATTCACATGTAATTACATATTAGTATTGCAAAACATTAAATCCATTGATGAAAATCTGGATATCTATTAAATGTTCATCAAAACTGTGGTTGTATTTAATGTAGTACCGTTAGAATTAAAACCTGCTGACATGGTATGGCCTTTTTTGATAGCAATGTCTTATCAAATAAATGTCCAATCTGCCTAGTTCGTTCGATTATTTGCTTTTACAATCGAGTTTTCACTCCGGTAATGTAAGCTGTGGGTATTCTGCTCTGGACCGCAGTTTAGAGACCAAATTTTGTTTTATTTAGTCTATATTGCAGGTCAATTACTGGAAGGTAAATAATAACTGCAATGTATTTATTTCTACAAACTATAGAAAAGTTTGTAATTATTTTGTAAAACGCGTGAAACAATTGACGCAAATAAAATATTTGAATGTAGTCTCATCCGATTAATATCAGGAATTCTACTTTCAAGGTGAATATGTTCATTACACTTGAAACTACAATTTATAGATTTTTTGTGCTTCAAATACAGGTACAGATTAAAAACCAAAACCTAATCTAGCGTTTCTATTTGCTTTCTTCCTATCTCTTCAGAATTAACCGAAGTACAAATTCTACAGACTCTTTTGTTCTACCTAATGGGAAGTATTCAAAATACTACGACTTCAGTAACGTTTCTTATTTTATATTTAAATTACCAGAAGGGCATTCATTGTTCTATCACTCAAACTTCCAAGTTTAGAATAATAAGATGAAAAACACTAATTTTGAGAAACCATATATTTTAGTTGCTGACTTCTTTATGAAACCCATATCGAAAAAAGAAGTTTCATGAACAGGCAAATATGAACGAATGAGGCAAAATATTGTAGTTCAAATTATTGAATACAAAATACAAATTTCAAATTATTGTAGATATTGTATAATGCAATTTCCAATGAAAAAAAACATATATAGTTTGTCCTTTAGCTTCAGCTTGGAAATTACGTTGAGAGTGTTACCGTCATCAAAGAATTCAAATGTCACTGTAACATCTGACATAAATTTTGTTCTAACTGCTAGACCAATGGGCTACCACCAAGCTGTAAAATGGGCTACCACCAAGCATACAACAGCAAACTAATGTTCTTCTAAAACGGCGTTGTTAAAGTAATGAACAGACAAAACCTAAGTCTAACGTCAAACCAGACTGCAGCTGACACCATTGTCCCACGTGATGCAGCCTCTTGCTGAGACTTTATCGATACGATATGAAAAAAACTACATTTACAGTTCTGTACTATAAATGCACGATATTTCTTTTAATTCTGCACTTCTCTTAACTATTCATAAGCACAATTCTATTTTATAATTTATTACACTAAAATATCAAATTCGTAAGACTAACCTCAAATAAAATTCAATGAGCGTAACCGACGGCGTGCTACTGAAAAACTTTTAAGAGTAATCTAAAGATGTGAAATTTAAGATGTCATAAACGTAATTTTGAAATATATGAATCTAATTACCTTCAACTCGGGAACTTTCGTAGCCAACAGTACACATAATTTCCACCTCACGTGTTCCACAGCTAAGAGCTAACACGTAGTGACAGACCAAAAAACGTGCATCGAGCATAAAATCACGTGCCTACTGGATCTGATTCTTGAACCAATAGCAGAAAGCGATGCATATGACATTCATTTTCTGTCGTTATCGTTCATTGGCTAAACACGTTGCTGAGCCTCTTAGTAGCATCGCCCGGTAACAATCGGTTGCGGACAGCTTTCCTAGGAGCCTTGCACGTTAAAAATAAGGGTATCTCCTAGAAACAGCAGAACGAGCCTTGACCGTAAAAATACACGGGCAACAATACTTTTCTTACGGGAATTTTTAACAGTGTAGTAATTTAATTTGTTTATTTATTTTAAAGATAAAACAGGGTAAAATTGGATGATGCAGGAAAATCGAAATATGATTAAGATCCGCGGACGCTAGAATTGGCGGCCCTAAGCAGCCATCTTGCTCGTCTATGCCAAAGACCAGTCCTAGTAAGGCCAGGCGACTGGGTCAGTGCATTTCCAAGACGAGAAGGGTTGAGGGGTGCTGACAGACAACCTTGGTTAAAACCTTCAAATAGTGGTCAGAAGAGGGAAAAGCCACGAAACACCGTCAATGTGTAGATTACCACGACTCACTGATATTAGTGGTGAGCGAAGGCTGTCCAGCATGATATGAGCCAACCGAAGAAATACTGTGGTGTTATTTTTACGGTAATTTGAAAATTAGTGAACAACACAATTAACAAACATGTGCCATAACATAATTAACATCGAACCCTGCAGAAATATGGGCTACATATCCATCAACTGCTCCGAATGCCAAAGCTAACCTCTGCTCTCCATCCAAACCAATCAAAATTGGATCTTGAATCATTGGAAGAATGTCATCTGGCCCAAATAAGACCTTTTCCTGTTGCTTAATGTGGAAGTTGGGTATGTGTGCGTCATTTCACTGGATGCGTATGTTCACCAGGATGCACTGTGGGACGGAAGCATGCCTGTGGAGGAAGTGAAATGCTGTGAGCAACCTTCTGATAGGAAACTCGTCGCCCATTCTTTTATGTATTGGAAACTACGATGTCTACCACCTACCTAAACCTCATTGTGAACTAGGTATTTCATTTTGAGGGAACGATATGCTGCTCCAGTAGTGTTTTCTTTCAGAATAATGTGCCTTGCCACATTGCCCGGATTGTTCGTTTATGGTTCGCGAAACGTAAGTAGGGCATCCTGGTATTGCATTGGTCTCCACATTCCGCAGACAACAATCCAATCGAGCATCGCGTGTGCTACAGCATGTCTTATCTGCGATGGCAGAACTACGTAAATTACCAGAGTTGAAGGATTTGGGGACGTATTGGTGCCCGATACCGGAAACAGCTTTATAAATATTGCAGCGCGCCTTTTGACATTTCAACTTTACATTTGCTGATAATTCATTACGATTGGATACCCTAAACTAGGCGTAATATATGTAAAATATATTTCATTTGTCGCAATGAACATTTTCCCTTCTGATAACGTACAAACAACAGCAGCTCTGCACTCCAAAGTCTTATGGAAAACTGTCCTTCAAACAAATTTACTTCCACTGATTCGTACTGTCAATTTTTTTCTAAGAGTTTGGGAAAATAGCACTCTGTTCTCACAAAAGCTGCTGACATATTTCTCGTGTTATTACCTAGCTGTGATTTTTATTCCTTTTTTTTAGTGACAAATACATTTGATCATGGGAATTTTCTTTGATATTTTTAAATCTTGAAAAATAGTTTTTCTTGTTAATTTACTGAAAAAAAAGTTATATCTCCATCACTTTCTTTAAAATCTAGAAAGTGAAATAAAAAAAGCATGTAAACGTTCTGCATTACTGACCAGTAACATTCTCCATTTACGAGAAAATTAAAAAATTGTTAACAATGAACTTAAAGGAATATCACTTGTTTTCGTGAATTGTGACATTTTATCAACCAAAAGCGGAAATACTTAAACGGAGTACCTATTTGGAGTTTCCCTGGAATAGCTGTTTCTGTGGATATGTTTAGAATGTTCAGAGAAATAAATGGTTTAGTGGCAATTGAAGATATATGATGACAAATTAAAATGCAGATATGCTAGATTTCAGGAACGATATCATTTCCCCATAATTTTTAATACGCTAAACTTGCTTCGCCCATTAGAAATTATCATGGGTAAAGAATAATTGTCTAACACAACGTGTCAGAGCATTTTTGATTTCCCACGAATGGGTATTGAAATTCGAGGTCATTGGCGAATTAAGGCTTAACTCTAAGGAAGAAATACCATAACCTGATTTTTAAGCTAAGCAATATCACAAGATTGAAAGACTCCAAAGCGGAGCAGAGGAGACGTATTGACCAAGTCCCTAAAACCATTTATACGTAACATCATGTTTGCTTTCGGGAGGTGCAACTCTCATAATATTATTCCCTGCACCATGTACAAGATGAGAAAAAATGCTATACCAAGATGTATCCTTTACTCGGATTCGGCGCTCTTCAATTTCTAGACATATATCAAATTATATGTACGGCTTACTAAAGCACATGAATAATTTTGTTTGCTCAGTGTGCAACCAAAATTCCTCCACTGTTTCTCAATTTATATGCTAGATCAATAGAAAAAGAAAGATTATCTCCAACTTCCCAAATGCCGTTTCTGTCCCATCTAACACATTTTCTATGTTTGGGAGCCAAGTACTTGAATTCACCGCTAATAGCGTTGCAATCGATTCAATAATATTAGAAACTTTGCAATTGCAGCCACCTCTATTTATTATTAAAGCCAGTTACCCCCCCCCCGTTGCCTTGTGATTTTCACCGTTAAGAAATGCGCTTTGATATCTTCGCTTCAGTGCAGCCCCAAAATTTTATGGTTTCTCCCAGTATTATAACTGATACGCAGCAAAAGAATTGTTGTTCCGGCTTTTGAGTTTAATATGCGTATTTCCTCTTCGTATCATATTTTCCACAAGCTGAATTTTTAAACTCGTTGTCGAGAACGCTGAAGTCGATGCTAAAGGATAGGTCGTTTGGCAGTGGTAAAGGACCTACTAGCACTTACTCTTTGTTTCCAAACAGATATCTTCCACTGTTCGCCTGTGAACTCTCTAGTGCTCGGCATTATTGCACACTTATAAAATTGTGTTTTATCACGGCTTCCAACGCAAAGATTTCATGGATACTGAATTCGTCAACTGGTTTCTGGTAAAAAACGTGACCATCTAGAAGAACACATCTATTTCGAGAAAAATGCTAAGCATCGATATAAATATTTTATTGTTCAATTAATTTACTGAAAGTGTGAAATACATGCTATACTTCTATTTATATTTAAGAATTGCATGACACTTGTAGGTGATGTCGGTAAGTGAAAAATATATAAAAGTCCTGCAAATGCTTCAGAGTAAAATCCCTAACAACATCAAAGTTATGTTTTTTATAAAGTCCTGCCCTACTTTGACCACACTTTGTGAATGCTGATATACTTTTACTCTGAACAAATGACACCAATTTCTCGGAAGATTGCGAAATTCAAACCAACAGAAAGAAACTGCAATATATTATTTAAATGACATCCCTCATCTTCGAGATTGATCATTACAGAGACCAATTCTGGCCCTGCGAAACAGAAATGGTAAGAACAGACTGTGCTAATTAGCCAGCAAAACATATTTTTCCCAATGGGATTGGAGTCTCCTCTAGGAGGTGGGGCAAGAGTTGTTCGTGGACGGATGTAAGATAGGGGCATGCGTAGGCGCAGGGATGTTCGAGCTTTCAGACTGCAAAGATACTCTTAAAAAACAGCTTGAGCTCTCGTACAAATCTTCTGTCTTCCAAGCAGAGTTGCTGGCGATTAGAGAGACGTTGTTGTGGGATCTCCCTATCAACGACAGGAATTAAATTACGGCTTTTCCTGACAGCCAACATCTCTAAACGCGTTAGGTCAATTCAGAAGCAAAACTTCCCTGGTCAGTGAGATTAAGTCTCTGGTGGAGAAAGCAGGATAGTCTGTGATTTGTTTCCTCTAGGTCCGAAGATGTGTCGGAACAGGTGGAAACCGACGTGCAGACCAGGTGCCAAAATAGGCTACTGGTGAAAGGCACGTTGATGTCCATCTAAGAACACCGCTGCAAAGTGTGCGAACACGGATTAAAGAGCCAATGGTGAACGAGACATTGATTTCCATCTGAGAACACCGCTGCAAAGTGTCCGAACACAGATTAAAGAGCCACTGGTGGAATGTGGTAAAATATGGGACGAAGGGGTTACGGGGAGAAAAATGAATCGTCCTTCCCACTCTCCATCAAGAGAGTGGAGTCGGATGGCTTTCTTAACCAGGTAGTTACCGACCGTGGCTTATCGCCAGAATATTTCTGCCGCTTTGGGATCAGAGAAAAGGATTGCGGACGCGGTGTCTAGTCCACGTACGTTGCTCATACGATTCTAGACTATGTTCATATTTCAGGGAATAGAAAGTCCGCGCTCCAGACTTGGAAAATACGAAGAACCTCTCCATCCCCTCGGTCATCCCAACTCGTCGAGATTGTCAAAGGCTTCGTAGTGAGAAAAGAAGTAATTCGCTGACGTCGAATGATGTAAGACACGAAGTCGAGATCGATATCTCTCTCTCAGAGTCTTCACCATAGTATCCGCACAAGTGCCAAGAACGTAGTACTACCCTCATCTTTCAGTGTACTTATCACCTTTTTCATACATCTCTGTAAGAAGGTTCAAGAGATGAAAAGATTAATTTCCCAAAAAATGAGACCTTCCAATATAGTGTTACATGTACTATCGACTATAGTGCATGAAAATTTTTCTTCTTATCCTAGACACAAATAAATGGTCGTAGTCTCAAATTTCATCGCGGTGACGATCGAATCTCGCAACCAGACGCCAAATTAAGAATCCCGGCTCATTAGCACGTTGCACATACGGGCTAAGACAAAGGGGTAAGAAATATTGCTTCTGCAGGAGAAGCAGAGTCGAGCAGGTCCCTCGAACCTGTCGTATCCGGGTGGAAGACTCATCTAATCATCACAAAGCTGCTCACCCAACGCATTTACGAAACAACCATTGAGAGATTGAGTTCTATCTATCCCTGCAGAGTCGGTATTTCGACAGGGAAGGTAAAGTAAGCCTACTATACATACCCAACGCCAATGATGTCCAGTGCTTATCCATAAGCGAGCTTAGTTGCATAAGGGAAAAATGCTCGAGGTCACACTATCAGATGGTCAACTAACAATTGCGTGAATTTTAAGTAGTAGAACAGCTTCCCCATCCCGCAGACAGTCAGAACGTTTCGGTAAAAGATTACATCCCGTTTCGCTATGTGGGCCATTTTCTAGAACGAAGGTATTTTTTTCTCATGCGGAAACTCGGTGTAAAAGCCAAGACTGCGCAGTGTACCTAAGGTCTGGCTACTGACCATTCGTCCAAGGGTGGGTCCGTTTGGATGAATGGTCAGTAGCCAGACCTTAGGACTTCCCCTCTTGAGACTTGCATCTTGGTTTGTCGTACGGCACTGCCTCTTTCCCTTCGTTGGAGTCAGTGCCCTTAAATAATGCACGTGCCATTTCTTATAGCCGATTTGATCACGGAGGTCGTTATTCTCCCATACACGCACCCACAAAGCATTTAAGTAACAGTGAGTCTCTGTCTGGAAACCTATATTTATCCACAAATACTTTACAAGACAAAATCCTGTATTTTGCAGAATATTAGCTCCAAATGGCAGGAAAGTTTGTTACTCAACACTGTGAGGCCAGAATTGCGTGTTGATTGCCATCAATTGTTTCGTAAAACACCAAAGATTTGTGAACCATTTAAATACACAACTGTTTTACCTAATCCGATTCGTAAGTTATTAATTATTTTGATCCACATTATCTCTATTTGAAAAAATTAATATAAGTTTTGAGCTATCACTAGGTAATCCCGCTTTACGTAACAAGAGTTTACCAATTCAATTGCATATATACCATGTTCACAATTAAACATATATCGTTTTAATAATCTGTTTTAAGAATAATTCGGTACAAACTACACTGACGGAAAATAAAATCCTAACACCACGAAAAAATAGTTGTAGAGAAATGAAATGGCAGTAATACATTTGTATAGGTAACATATTGAATCGATTAAAGTTTCAAGATCACAGCTTGATGCAAACGCGAGAAGAGCCATTTTAAATGTGAAATGCTGGTACAATAATAACTGGTGTAACCACCAGAATGTTGAATGCAAGCATGCAAACGTTCATACATTGTGTCGTACAAGTGCTGGATGTCAGTTTGTGGGATGGAGTTTCATGCCTGTTGCACTTGGTCGGTCAATACAGGGACGGTTAATGCTGGGTGGGATGACGCTGCAGTTGTCGTCCAATTATGTCCCATACGTGCTAGATTGGTGAAAGGTCTGGTGATCTAGCAGGCCAAGGCAACATGTCGACACTCTGTAGAGCATGTTGGATTACAACAGCGGTATGCGGGCGAGCGTTATCCTGTTGGAAAACACCCCTGGAATGCTGTTCATGAATTGCAGCACAACAGGTTGAATCACCAGACCGACGTACAACTGCGCCGTCAGGGTGCGTGGGATAACCACGAGAGTGCTCCCGCTGTCATAGGAAATTGCTCCCCAGACCATAACTCCAGGTGTAAGTCCAGTGTGTCTCGGCCGCAGACAGGTTGGTTGCAGGGGCTCACCTGGCCTCCTTCTAACCAACACACGGCCATCACTGGCACCCAGGCAGAACCGGCTTTCATCAGAAAACACAACAGATCTCCACTCCGTCCTCCAGTGAGCTCTAGCTTGACACCACTGACGTCGCAAGCGGCAGTGGTTTGGAGTAAGTGGAATGCACGCTACAGGGCGTCTGGCTCGGAGCTGTCCTTCAAGTAACCGATTTGTAACAGTTCGTTGTGTCACTGTTGTGGCAACTGCAGCTCGAATTGCTGGCGCAGACGCAGTACGATGCGCCACGGTCATACGCCGTACACGGCGGTCTTCCCTCTCAGTACTGTCACGTGGCCGGCCGGAACCCGGTCTTCTTGAGGCAGTAATTTCCCTTGACCACCGCTGCCAACAATCATGCACAGTGGCTACATTCCTGCCAAGTCGTTCTGCAATATTGCGGAAAGAAATTCCACCTTCTCGTAGATTTATTACACGACCTCGTTCAAACTCCGTGAGCTGTTGATAATGGCTTCTTCGTCTTCTTAAAGGCATTCTTGACTAACATCAACACACTACGTCGAATCTCAAGGATAACAAACGCTCACGAACGTTACAGAGCGTATTTACAGCAAACCTGCTTTGCATGTTCCGAGGGGCGCTACTAGCGCCACACGTATGCACCGAGCGCGAAGTTTGGATAGACGTCATCTTACAGATGTACTCTCACCGCCCACTAACTGTCGTTTATCTAACACAACCCCTTCTTGGTGTTGGGATTTTTTTCCGTCAGTGTATGTGTTCGACATTGATGTAAATTATCATTAAAGTTTTTCGGATTTCATATATTTCACCGAATTTGCACATATTTTTATATACTTCCATTTCTGTCCTAAAATTTGGAAATATTTAAAAGGATTTTTCTTTCCGTTTTGCCCTATGAAGAAAATTTATCTAAAATTTCTTTAATTACTTTTTTTAAAGACGAAATTGAATTAAATCAGTAAACATCTATCCTTTACTTTGCCTCACTTAGACTTGAACAGCTGAAATGTAAAAAATTGCATTAAACCTACTTGATCTTATTTCTAATACCGCAGCCATATTCACCATCATATTATTTAAATTCTAGCTATAACGATTTTTTCGTACGAAGTTACCACGGAAAAATTTGAAAATCTGACTCCGTTCACGAAAAGCTCACGCCACAGTTGCGCTTATATAGTGCACATTAAAATACTTCATTCCGCTGATTAATATACGCACTCAATGCAAAGGAATGTAGAAAACTCGTCATTACGTTATTAGAGTGTTAGAAAATATCAAAAATCAAATATGTTTATCAATGAGCTGATGAGAGTTTCTTTGCAAACACGACAATTTCTTTTAAATGTAAGGACTATTTTGGTTTATTAACATTGGATGTTTACCCGTAAGTGTAATACCATATTTCTCAGTATTATTTATACCTTTTAGCATCTAAATCCTTTTTCTGTATTATGGTGTATTTTACTTATCTCTCTCTTAAAATAAGAAACAATTCAATAACTAGTGCTTTGGATATCTCTGAGAAACAGCAAGACTTCCTTACCGAGCGGTTTAAAAACATTCAAGAGATAAACCTCCTTAATTCTGAGCATGGTGACTGGTAAACCTACCTGCTAAATAGTGTGCAGCTGCTTTAACATCATCTGCTACACACCATCTATCATGGTGTTTTTCGGAAGACATACTGGATTTCCGAATCAAAGGTTTTTGGAGTTTTATCATCTCAAGGACAAAAATAAACGGGTTCACTTGCTGCAGATAAAGAGCATATTTTGTACAAAAAGAATGCCTACATGGAAAGGAAAGGGAATGAATGAGGCTTGGGGTGGTTTCAAAACGTGCAAATACATAATTTCACGAATCTATGGATTGGTTTACAACACATAATATCGAATATTTGGATGAAATCTTTCCCGTTTTGCTATATGCTTGAGAAAAAAACCAGAGTACTTTACTATTTAAGAGAATTGAGATATCTGAATTTTGAATTTAATTCATTTTTATTTTCACACAATTTTTATAATTTTTTACTTCAGATGGTACGTTAACTAAGCATTTTTCAATGTTTTCCTAAAGAATGTTTTCTTTTCTTTCAGTTTATTATTAAGAAAAAAGTTTATGAATAATTGTCAAAATAATTATTTGTAAAACGCTCAAAAACGATTACTTTCGGTCTCAATAGGATGTGTGAAAACTCCTCCATTAAACTAAATTAACTGGTATTTAAGATAGTAATAAGGATTACTTCAATATACATGTTTAAATGCTATACAGACAAATTATCCTTATACAGAAAGAAATATATTTACTTGCGGACCTAAATACTATTACATACCTTATAATGCAGAGTTGATATGAAGTACATTGTTGGTGTGTCATTTTTTTTGTGGACACACTGATGAACCCCAACCATGCCGCGATTCTTCCAATTATAACTCTATTGTTAGGTGAAAAATCTGGATATATTTTCTCATTCATGTACATTATTGCACATTGATTCCAAAACCCTAAATAGCAAGAACATACATACATACATACATACAGAAAGATGTTGAATGAAGAAAAATAATATGTCGAACGAAACAGAAAATTTGACTCCATCAGAAGCACATTTTTTAAATGACGCAAATTCAAAGTTTGTTAAGGAAAACAATATATTTAAAGCAATATTTATATATTCACCGATAGTTCTCCTCCCAAAACAATGCGAATCTTTTGAAAGGAGCTAATTCCGTTCGAAATATTCCGATGGTGCAGTAAATTTATCATTGAAATAGTTCGCTATTAACAGTCATCTCAGTATTAGCCTAATTTTTCTGTAGCCTGTATTAATCCTTTGCTAACGAAAGGCGATTGGAGTACTAACACTATTCATTAACAAAGCTTCCTACTCATACTTTGACTTACGTTTGAAAACCACGACTGCCAGCTTAAAAAGCGTTTATAAAAACATTTGGGCCCCCAAAATATAATCTGAAATCAAATGTTACGGAAAGGTATCAAAATATATCGCACAAATTGCTCCCTCGTCAAACGAAATCAGAACCGTTCATTATGATTCACAAGGTGTCTAAATGACCATGTACAACTGTTTGTGGAACTAAAGACTTGATGGGTGAGCAGTAACTCACTAAGAAACTTCTGGTACCACCAAAGCAAAAACAAAAATGCGAATATTAATATATACACATTTTTCTTACATAATTAGCGCGCATTAAACGGAATTCCTGTTTTCAATTCGTCAAACTAAAAAGTTAGTATGTTTTCGAAGACAGGAAATATAAGATGCTTGTGAAGTTACTTTGTATTTTCTTTCTTTCTTTTCTTTTCTTTGATTGGAGGTTTAACGAGCACCGTGAGAAACTCAATGGGCTATAAGCAGTCGCCCGTCCCTAATTTAGGGTCACTGGCTCCAGGGAAGGGAGAGAGCCAATGCCGTAAGACAAACACAACATCCATGCCTGACCGGGATTCGAACCCGGACCCCTTACGGACGAATGATCAGAGGCCAGCGCCACCGGGGCGGCCTTTGTATTTCCTTAAGATATATTTACGTCCTTCTTTGCTATGTATGGAATGACCCTAAATTGGAGTTTTTTAGAGACGAGGAAGGAAAGCATGACTGAACATTTCATCCTCGTTTAATTTAAATCCGGTATGTATATTATGAACGTGACTTACTTATTTCCTTTAACACACGCACGTGACAACTAATAAAAGCATGGTCTTAATAATACCAACCTAGAATTACTTACTTCAAATAAATATTACGGTTCTTTAAAATACATTTACAAGTAGTACTTTGTGATTTAATCAGTGCTGGCACAGTAATGTTTCTGCTATCTAGCCATATACAAGTATAAGGGCCAACTTCTAAATGGCAAATAAATAAAGCAATTACATGTTTTTAGAGGAATGCTGCCAAATGTTTTGTTAATAACAGCCGAGAGTTATTTACCACCAAATCATTTCAGATACAAAGTATTTATAATCAAATGTTGGAAAGAAGTCTGCTAAACATTTGACTGAAAAGGTCAAGAGAAAGATTTATTACCTTTAATTTGAAAAATGATATTTCTCAAGAATTTACGGTTTTCTAATTTTTTTTCGTTTTTGTGGAAGACGTGATTTGAAAAAAAGAAAGAGCAAAGACAGTTATCTCTACTGCAATGTGTAACACTATTATGTTTTACATATCAAACCGGATAAAAACTCTATGACCTCGCAAGTATTGCACAGAGCGTGTACATCCCTTTTCGTTTGATTGATATATTCCTTTGTTCGAGATGACTGCTTCTGTTTAACTTGTTTGAGTTTTAAGACGGCAATTAAACCTTAGATTCTGGATTCGTCTGATGATGTCACAAAAAGTAAAACTATTTGGTCTGGGGACGTTGATTTTTGTCATAATGAATATTTACTACTACGGAATACCCTGTTCCTTTCTTCTGATATATAGAAGTTATATGTTCTTTCTCCTGAATACTTCAAGTTCAACTTGTCTTTCGTATATAATAAATGGAAATTCAAACTTACAGTTTCACCAACAATAAGGATTTCACCAAAGATGGAAACGTATTTCTTAATGGATGGAAACCTTATTTTTCAATGCAAGGCAGTCGTGTCCTTTGCTATGGAAAATTAAATTTACGAGGATGAAGCAAAACGTAAATTCTATTTTTAAAATCCTACGTAAGAAAACCCCACGAAGAATATGAGAACGGCAGGTATATTAGTGTGAAGGTATCAGCTGCACATAGACACGACTGTTTCTTAAACATTTATGAAAGCGTGATATTAATTCATCCTTAGTAAGACAAAAATTCAGCTCGAATGTCCGAAAACAAGTAATAGGATTTTTCTTGACGTACTAGATTGATGAATTGACCGATTCATACGTATTTTGTTCAGAAGCCAATTATCTTATTATATGTAAATTGTTTCCTAATTCGACATGAATAATAATAATAAGTTTTGTTAAGGTAGGACAGCAGACGTGCTGTTTTGGGGTTTATACGGCAAAATCCGAACTTTTACAGTCCTGTAATATTTTTGTGTTGGCCCAGTTAGTTCTTTTTTACAATTAAATACGAATTACCATAAATAATTGCACTTCCAGAAAAAAAAGATAAGGAAAAACATCAAAGATGCACTGCTTGACATAGAAATTGCCCACCCAGAAGGACGTGTCTACAAACATGCAAATAGCATGGAGCGTGTACCCACTAGAGATTTGCAAATTGTTAAAACGGAGCCGATGACGTAACTCGTTCGTGAGATAAAGACCAGCGGCGGCAACATAGATGGTAAAGTATGGTCGCTGTAGTAAGAGTCCCGGTCGTTTCAGTTTTGTTGTTTGTGCTGGGTAACTGTCCAGCGAAGGCCGAAGATGCCGGGTATACACCGTCTGTAGGTTTATGGCGGTGTGGATGCGTTTCGGAGAGGAAGAATTGTAGGCCTGCGTGAAGCTGGCTGGTCTACACGCGGTATCGCCCGCATGTGCAACGGGATGCAGGAAGTGTTCAACGCTGTTTGCACCAGTGGATACAGGAATGTTCGTAAGAGCGTCGGAGTGGCAGTGGTGCAGTCCAGCAGACGTCAGCACTCCCGGAATTTCGGGTTGTTTGACACGGTCGTTCTTTCCCAGAAAGTAAAGCAGCAGATACTCGACGTGATGTCCCATCGGCGATGGGTGTTGCTATAACGACCCAAACTGTCAAACGAAGGTTACATGTGGCAAACCTGCGCCTTAGGCCACCGTTACGTCGGCTGCCATTGACGGCCAGACATGGCAGATCTCGTCTGGTTTTGTGCCGAAGCCATGCGAACTGGACTCGCGAATAGACATTGTGGTCTTCAATGACGAATCCGGTTTCTTTCTAGGTTTGACGGATCCGTATCAGGCGATACCCTGGTGAGCGGACGGATCCCGGTTCCTTTTAAGACCGGCACACTACCCGTCAGGAAGGCACCATGATATAAGGTGCTATTGCGCATGACCGCAAGTCATCTGTTTTCCGCATCACAGGCACAATGACAGAAGCATGATACGTGAGTGAGGTTCTGCTGCTTATTTTGATACCGTTTCTGAATGCTCTTCATCATATTTTTCAGCAACATCACGTCCATGTATACACCGTTGAAAACATTTTCTGGGTCTCATACACGTGTTCACTCACTTCCACTAGCAAAATCGCTCGATTTATCCCCCAATCGAAAACCAACGGAACCACGTTGGACGTCTTTTTCAGTCGAATCGGTCTGTTTACGATATCGATAAATTATGGGAGCAAGGCAACCATGATTGGTGTTCCATTCGTCAGGACGATATCCGTCGAATGTAAGACTCATTGTAACGCCTAATTGCTACCTGTACTGCAGTTCGCAGCGGTACAACCGCTTACTGGGGCGTGCGTAATGTGCTGGATTATCTCATCCCATAAACACTGTACGTGGCTGAAAATAACATCAAGGTAAACTCCTATTTTCATGCTAATTTCAGCCCTCTATCCTTGCTCTTTCTGGGTGGGGCAACTTGAGGGTCAAGAAGGGTAATTCTTAGATTTAGACATACAATCGAACTTCGGAAACATGAACACCTTTAATGCGAATTATTTTACCGTGAACTATTTCTTAGTTTATTGACAATTTTTATGCGTAGTAATCGCCTTTCTTATAATTTTAAAATGAACAGGCTTAAAATGAAATACCGTTTTAGGCAAACTGCTACATCATCAACATAAAAAGTGCATTAGTACAGCATGGACCTCCCACCTGTTATATGATTTTTAATTCTGGTTTTTGGACAATTTCATTTAAAGTACAATGAGTCAGTAGACTCATCTTAAGTTCCAAATGGCCAATTAATAGAAAGAGGACAACAGACAGCGAAATAATACGTTTTCTGGAAAATGGGCTTGGTCGACTAATCTGCTTCATCAAGATATAAACAATTTCAGTAAGTTTGAGGACATGGATATGGTGAATGTTATTTGCTCTCAAAACATTCCATCTGCTAAGGATGACCTTTCTCAAATTTAAGCGAGATACGTATAAGGTACACTGGCATTTTTGCTATTGTTCTGCAAATGTTTTAATTTCTCTTCATTTTATCAAAATGCTGCTCGTATTAACATCAGTCGTAAAGTTTAACCATATTTGAGCTTAGAAGAAAATACCAAATTTTAAGCTACGCAGGTAAAGTTATTTCCTATACAACAGTAGTTGGAACTAAATACAACATTATGAAAACTACCTTGTCGGCAATTCGAATAGGTCATAACCAAATCGAAGCTTCACACACACTGGTGTTTAAAACCAAACGGATTGTTTTGTTTTTATATTCTTTTTTCCCAGGTTTCAAATTAACTTCGTCCATTTCTTCATTTATACATATGCCATTATTTTCTGCGATGTAACTCTAAACTTGTGTCATACACCGAATAGGGACAACCCTCGCAGCATGACAAACAAAAGAGCAATTCCAGATTTGGGCATTAGACACCAAGACTTTTTTATTCACATGTAATTACATATTAGTATTGCAAAACATTAAATCCATTGATGAAAATCTGGATATCTATTAAATGTTCATCAAAACTGTGGTTGTATTTAATGTAGTACCGTTAGAATTAAAACCTGCTGACATGGTATGGCCTTTTTTGATAGCAATGTCTTATCAAATAAATGTCCAATCTGCCTAGTTCGTTCGATTATTTGCTTTTACAATCGAGTTTTCACTCCGGTAATGTAAGCTGTGGGTATTCTGCTCTGGACCGCAGTTTAGAGACCAAATTTTGTTTTATTTAGTCTATATTGCAGGTCAATTACTGGAAGGTAAATAATAACTGCAATGTATTTATTTCTACAAACTATAGAAAAGTTTGTAATTATTTTGTAAAACGCGTGAAACAATTGACGCAAATAAAATATTTGAATGTAGTCTCATCCGATTAATATCAGGAATTCTACTTTCAAGGTGAATATGTTCATTACACTTGAAACTACAATTTATAGATTTTTTGTGCTTCAAATACAGGTACAGATTAAAAACCAAAACCTAATCTAGCGTTTCTATTTGCTTTCTTCCTATCTCTTCAGAATTAACCGAAGTACAAATTCTACAGACTCTTTTGTTCTACCTAATGGGAAGTATTCAAAATACTACGACTTCAGTAACGTTTCTTATTTTATATTTAAATTACCAGAAGGGCATTCATTGTTCTATCACTCAAACTTCCAAGTTTAGAATAATAAGATGAAAAACACTAATTTTGAGAAACCATATATTTTAGTTGCTGACTTCTTTATGAAACCCATATCGAAAAAGAAGTTTCATGAACAGGCAAATATGAACGAATGAGGCAAAATATTGTAGTTCAAATTATTGAATACAAAATACAAATTTCAAATTATTGTAGATATTGTATAATGCAATTTCCAATGAAAAAAAAACATATATAGTTTGTCCTTTAGCTTCAGCTTGGAAATTACGTTGAGAGTGTTACCGTCATCAAAGAATTCAAATGTCACTGTAACATCTGACATAAATTTTGTTCTAACTGCTAGACCAATGGGCTACCACCAAGCTGTACCGCTCCAACTTGACATACAGGATCCATGGATGTGTGAGCTTGACGTTCAATTCGTATATCCCCATCGACTAAATGCAGTTAAATTAAAGACTCGTCAGTGCTGGCTATCCGTTTCCAGTCCTCTATGCTGTAGTGTCGGTATGCTTTATCTCAAAACAAGTATTAAGCCCGGTGACGTGCCGTTAAATGTTTGAACTTTGCTGCCTAATTTTTCAGACCTTAGAACCCTAGAAATGTAAGAGTACGCTTTACTGTGATTGATCCGACATGGCGACTTGATGCACTGTTCAAATCGGTACTGATTTGTGATAATGTCTTGAACCTACCAGTTCGAACAATGGGAGAGAAATGCGGTGCACTGGGAGCTGCCAAGGCTGTTACATGTCTGCAATTTATTTGGGAGCTTGCAGTTTTGCCAGAATTTCCGTATTGCAGAAACACCCTGGACACTGTAGCATGGGAAAACCCCAGTGTGTTGACGTGTTCCGAGATGGAATGTTCCATCATACAACCACCGACGATCTGCCTACTCTATTAGTGTATCCAGATCTCTTGTTTTATCCATAATCTCTGTAATTGTACACTCTTGGGGAAGCTCTGGGCGATGACTGTATTCAACCACATTTTTGATAGGGCATGTCGGATAATGTAGGAGTTGCTCCCGAGCATTTGCTTAATTTCTGCTATCCTTTTTATGAGAGCCAGAAGTAGTTTCATTTGTCTAGGGCAGAGGTTCCCAAACTGTGCTCCGCGAAGCGTCTCGAAGGGCTCCTGGAAGATATTGTAAGGACAAATGGATAAAATGAAAGTGTCGAGATATCTAAATTGTGAATTTCAGCTGATATGAAATGTGTATAAGAAAGTATTGGGTAGAAGTTATTTCGCTCCTGAAGCGGGCTCTAAAGCAGTGTAGATAACAAGTATTACAGACCAAATTGCATCTCATATATCCCCTGAGTCAGCGTTCGCCGCCCTCGCTTTCTCGGAACCACGCAAAACATTGATAACGTCAGCGAAGCACGCAGACGCACGCGGCGGACGGCTCAACTCTAACCCCTTTCAGCAATGTGAACGTCGGCGTGCTTTCTTATCTGATTGTCAGCTTCGGCACATTTCCAGTATTATATGGAAAGTCTATTGCATATTAAAACCTTGTGTTTCTTGGCACATTTGGTCAGTTGCAGTTTTGTCAGCATCCAGTCGAGAGTCGAAACGAATCAGGTCGCAGTGCAGTGTTATTTATTTATGAGTGCTTTTGAAAAGTTCTTTTCAATATACGAGTAAGGCATTTTCTTATTGCCAACAATTACATTAATATAACTATTTGGATCTTCTGTTTTGAAGACGAAACACCTGTCTGTTGCAGGTTTTCGGAGAACCAACGGATAGCAGGCTGAAATCTGGATCTTTAAAAAAACTGTCAAACCCTCAGTCACAGTAGCTGTGAAAGAATCCACAGCAAAAAGGCATGTCTAAAATTTATGTTATTTTCTCTCCATCTGGTTATTCTCCGCATTTATCAAGCTGATACGTATATTACTTTTCGGTTGTACTGTGAAAGATGATGAAGTATTTGCTAGTGCTAGAATTGCTGGAAAGTATGAAGGGTTATTGAATGGATCAGCAACCGATGGTGCGCCAGAACTTCCTGAAGCATTAAACCAAGTGCCTAGTTTGTTTTTTTTTTTTTTTTTTTTTTTTGGAGACCTGTGCTACAGGGAAAATCATAGTAAAGAGGAAGTACCACGATTCCTACTTGGATATTTGATTCGTTGAGACCAGTTACAACAAACCACAGTGCGTAATTTACGTCAACGTAATGTCAAACAGAGTGATGTTCCTAGCGAATATGCGCCGTCAATTTGAGGTAGTACATCTAGATTGCAAAGGAAAACCGACTGATTTCTTCAGATAGAAGTACGTTGAACGTACACAATCCCAGAAAATTACATAATATCACTTGAAAACAGATAACGAAAATGCTTTGATGGCGTCCTACATAGTCAGTTACCGTATTGCACAATCTAGCGAAGCCCATAATCAAGCCTTGAGAAAAGGATATAGCTGAACGTATGTTGGATGGAAAAGACATGAAACTAATAGGCACCGTTCTTTTACAAATAGGACAATCTGGCGATGAATAGAGAACTTAGCAGAGGACGTGAAAGCTGCTTTTGTTCCTCTAACAAAAGGCATTAAGGTTACATTTTCGCTCCAAATGGATGAATCAACGGATATGGATGTGTTGGCAATTTTATTAGTAGTGCACTACCAGTACTTAGAGCCTTTTCAAGAGGAGCGGCTCCTCTGCTAGCCGTTATCGACTAACACGAGTAGCAGTGAAATTTTCAAATTCATAGACTTATTTTTCACAGTGAGCGGCATCTCATTGGATAAATGCTTTGATGTGTGTGCAGACGGTGCGAAGGCCATGACTAGAAAGACGTCCGGTGTTATTTCAAGAATAAAGCAAAAAGTCAAGCAGTGCAGCAGTAGCCATCATGTACCCCACCGCCACAGACTTGCGCTGTAAAAAATGCCAATCTCTCTAAACGAAGTCTTGGACGACAGCGTGAAAATGATTAATTTTATGAAATTACATACTAAAAATACATAGCTGTTCAAAATGTTGTCTGATGACATGGGGAATTTACATACGTCTTTACTTCTCACAGAAAAATGTGGCTTTCTCGTGGCAAAACGTTGACTCAGCTCTTCGAAATGAGGGCTGAAGTCAGAACCACCCTAATTGACAGGAGCTTTGTTTTGGGAAACAGGTTCTGCGATAAAGGTTGGCTCATGAAATTGGCGTATTTGCGAAATATTTTTAAAAAGTATATGACTTAAGTCTTACATTTCAAGGAAAAGTAGTAACTATTTTTGACACCAGCGATATAGTTCGAAAAATCGAAAATCTAGACAGCTTCCAAATGGTGAAATAATTTTAGAGAACAGCTAGATTCCGACATACCTGGAGATATCTTAAATGAGTTGCATGTTCAAGTGCAAAGTTTGCTTGGTAGATTCAACTGATGATTTCCGGAAGAACTCTACGAAAAAAATTAAAGAAAACTTTTGGGTTGTAAACCCATACTCTGCTATGTAGGAAAAGCCAGCCTATCTGACATCGCAACCGTATGGGTCCTTGATTGATTTGATATCAGATTCTGCGATAAAAGTAAATTTTACAACCAAGAATTCACTATCAAAATGTTGATGTCAGCTAAAAGACGAAGTTAAGTTTTTTCAAATATAGCGAAAATCATCCTTCTGCCTCTATGCCACAACTTACTTACGTGAAGTAGGATTTACTACTTATGTGGCTGCTAAAACAAAATACTGACCCCGCCTCAATGCAGATCAATATATTCAATTGTATCTGCCCCAAATTCAAACAAATATAGCCACACTGTGCAAATTAAAATAATCCCATTCCTCTCAATAGAATTTAACTTCTCAGGCTATACTGTATTGTTTATTTTTGTTTTGCTGCCAAGTGAAATTTTGGTTTTGCAACGGTAAAAATGGTTTTAAACACTATATCTATGTAGGTAACCAATTTAGGATTTACAATATTTGCTTTTAATTTCTTCTCAAATGCGGTGACTTAATTTATGTTTTTCTAGTTGTTTGTGTTTTGTTTTGTTGTTTTTCGTTTATGTATGAGTAGTTAAGTAAGTTCCTTATTTCTCTTAAATTAGTAGAAAAATAACATTTCGAATGAAATAAAACTTGATGTTTAACATGACCAGATGCATAAAATATCTTCGATCGTCAATACGGCTGTAATTTGGTTTATTACTTATGTAAGTGATAGGTGAAAATCACTTGTCCCTTATGCCAAGCGACGTGGGTGCAAAATTGATATTATGAGAAAACGATATATGAAGTTCGAATTTTTAATAACTTTCAATGAGAAAAATGAAGTTTAGATCTAAATTTAAGCTATTTCGAATTCGAAAAATAATTCATGCTTTTGCTATGTTGGAAATATCGATTAACAGCTTAATGCAATTAGGGAAATGCAGCCAAAAATGTATATAAGTGGTTTTGGCATTAGAGCGGCGATAGTGCTCCGTGACGAATTTATCTTCTAAAAAGTGCTCCACGACTCAAAAGGTTTGGGAACCCCTGTTCTAAAGCTTTGTAAACACTTCACTGGAACCTCTAAAGCCAGAGCGTTATGAATCGTCCGGTTTCGGCAGAAATTGTCTGATACTATACTCCACGCCCAATGTTGAACCAAAGTGCTGTTCTCTTTAGATATGGGCCATAAACGATTTTTGGGCCCATGTTCAGTTGGTACGGAAAATAATCAAACTCACTACGGCCCTTTCATTGTATAGATTTAGCGAACGTATACTTGGTTCCACTTGGGAGTAAAATTATGTCAAGGATGCTGTTATATCTCTGGGCATACAACGCTGATGTTTCGTAACTTCCAGTGTAAAGTTTGATAATAAAACTAGAAGTATCTGACACTTCAATTTCAGAAATAATAAAGAAACTTATGAATGTACAGGTTTTTGTTCTCTGTTAAGAACAAAGGCTGTAGGAGTTGTCTTTTTGAAACGAAAATCATGGCTTTTGTGGATTAAGTATGTTCTGGGAATTTGTTACGAGCAAAATGATTTTAAATGGGATCAATACGAGGTGCGCATCCCATTTAAAAATCTTAATCTCTCTTGAGGACGAATAAAATTAAATAAAAAAATTGCATTTTTTAAGAAAATAATTTGTGTCTATTTAAATTCCTACAATTCGAACGGAAGTATCTGTGGCGAACGTTGTACAAACGATCCATTTTTTAATTTTTCTTTGCTACAAGTTCAGTATACTTTGGTATTAATTCAAATTAGTTAAAATTCATGAATTTATTTCCCCTTCAATCTTTATTTCTTCATGTGCTACCATTATATTACTAAAGTACATTGATATTCGCAACATCTTCTTAAGGAATTTTGTTCTCGGTATTTTAAAATTTTAAACATTTGCTTTTTAAAATTTCTTTATGAGGCGCAAAACAAATTTGAATGAAACATTTTCATTTAGCATAGAATACACAACCCTAAGATTTCAAAAATTAAACGATTATTCTACTCGCGATTATGAAGACGCAAAAAGACACAGGCCTAAGTATGTGGAACTATTCATGCATAACCTAATTATTGTATATTTGCATTTGACATCGACTCTGAAAGTGGTGCCCCTGTGCCTTTTCATCCGGTGAGGCTTTAGCTCCTGAATACTGTGTGTTATGTTCTTCTAACCACTGTTGCTGACTAGACAGAGGAGTGCAGTGCGCAATGGGGTGGGAAAACGGAAAAAAGGGTGGAAAAAAAGAAAAAGGAAAACATCGTTGAAATAATGCTGTAATTATATAGTGACTGAATTTTGCTCAGCAAATAATGTCTGTTCGACTGATTACCTGAAACATTTATTACCTTAAAAGTTTAGAAGATTTTTTTATTATAACCTAACCAATGGTTAATCAATGGAGAAAACAACAGCCATAAGCGTTCTTAAAATGTGTTAGATTTTCTTAATTATAATTAATTTATCAATAAATTACTGAGACACAAATTTAACTCTTTAAAAATATGGTAAATATGTTAATGCTAACAACTTTGAAATTCACCTGGTCATGCAATATAGATATCGGGCGGAGCCGTCAGCGTCATTCTCTGAGGACCGTCGACTCAACGAGGCTTAAGGGGCCCGCCTACAAATTCGTTTGTAACAGGAACCTGAGAAAAACAGACAGCATTGTAATGTGGTGCATACGAAATCTGACACACAGTGACACTGATATTGTCAAACGTTAATGAAAGGTACGATGATGTCTTTCGTCCAAGCCCTTGTACATGTACTTCTTTTTTCTGTAATCAACACGTTGCTATTTACTACACATGGTGTTCTTAGAATTGTTTAGATCACGTTTTCCAGTTTTCCCTTGCGCTGTTCTGTTTTGTTGAGCTATTGCCCAGCAACCGTCTTCGAACCATATACAAGAGCTGTTGACTTTCATACACTTACATTTCCTTGTCTGTGTCCTGGTGCCTTAACGCGTTTTCCGATGATTCGTAGCCTGAAGTGCCTGTATCTGTTTGTGTAGGCAGCTCAAAAAGATTTAGATTTTGCGACAACTAAAATGGCCCCTGGCGTTTGAACTAGCACTTGTCTATGTGTTACGTGTTCTGATCTTCGAAGTGCTGATATTACATTACAAAAATATCTATTCTAGAAGTGTCTTTTTTTACAAGTTTCCTCACTGTTATACTTGCTGTCAGAGTAAAAACATTTAATAACTTTTTCGATAATAGAACAGGGTACATTCCGATAACGTATCACAGATAGCACTAGCTTTAAAACAAGTGATATTACATTTCTGTATCTCCCTTAGTTCTTCAGACAGCCCTTGGTGCACCCTCAACCGCATACATTGACTTTTAGGTTTTTCGTTTGGGATCTCATTTGTTTTACTGCAGTATGATTGCTTGGAACACGTTGTGACATAAACTAGGTATTGCAGTTTGAGGTAACTTATTCCAAGGTGTTGTGCAGCAGTAAAATTAGTGAGAGCCCAAATGAGAAAACCAAAGCGTCAATGTATTCGAATGGAAAAAAGTGAGATACAGAAATATAATACAACCTGTTTCAAAGCCCAGGACAAGTGCTATCTGTTATATCATGTCGGAATGGACTCTGGGCTAATACCAAAAATCCTTCAATGTTACTAGCCTGACAGCACGCAAAACAGTGAGGCAACTATACAAAATAGAGCTACCTTTGAACTCATATTTTTCATAATTTAGTGGGCGATATGCATTACTTGTATCTTTTAGAGTGCTTTTCAATTTCGAACGGAATGGATTTCTGATCTGTGGGACTGTGGGAGTTACTTTCTATGCAGCAAATACATGTATCAAAGACCTCGTCCTTTAGGGTTAATTCATTGTGTTATGGAGAGATAAGTAATTTATGATGAAGGTTTTAATATTTCAGAGCAGAAATAATTGAGCGGTTCATTGAAATTTTGAAACTTTGATTTTTTGAAAAATCCACTTTCCTTGAGTGAGGAAAGACCTGTAGTGAAAAACAACCCTTGCGTAAATGAAAGAAAATCTCTAATCGACAGACTGCTTAAAGTTTTTAACGTCAGACGTTTTCCAGTGAAGGGAAGGTTTGTTCGTGCCTAACGATGGCAGACGTTTTATGAAACGGCTTAAAACCAAGAGTCTGTAGCCAAAAATTGCACCTTGTTTAAATTCTCTCAGAAAATTATTTTTGCAATAGGCATTTGCACATATCGATCCTAAGTCGAACCTCAAGTGATGCTCAAACGTATTGGTCTGTCTGATGCGTTTATATGATTTCTGTCACTGAATCGTTTGCCTGGTTTGAGAAACAGAGTAGTTAAGTTCTTTGCGTCGCTCATGTAACGCATTTTGTAATCTTGATTAGCTCTTCGTTTTACGCAATCACTTAAGCAAATGTGCTGTGTAATTAACAATACTGGGCCCTAAGCATATCCCATTTGTGATAGGAAAATAAATGAGCTGTTCAATGGACATGTATCCGATGCTGCGAATTTACATTGCCATTGTTATTACAAGAGTTTGTAAATTTTTGCCTTCAGCATATTTTAAGATGTGCCGGGAGAGGTAGGAATGTGCCAGCAAAATTAGAAACAGAGTAAGGAGAAAAATCGTCGATAGCCCTACCCATTATCATTATATGTAAAAGAATAATCCGTTCAGAATTCAAGAAGCTTTGATTTTAACCGAAACTTTCAGACATGTAAGTACGTATGTGTGCGTGCGTGCGTTTAAGGGGATGTTCATAGAGGTGGGAATATAATGACTCTTAAATACCCTACAGAAAAAAGACTATATTAAAAAAAATTGAAGAAGTTTCAGTTATTTCTCCTTAAATTTTAACCCTTTAACGACCGTAACGCCCAAAATGCTTGTACGTACAAACGGCCATAGCTGGGCGATACGCCTATCTAGAGCAAGTCAGATTTCCTACCCTTACTTGTTCTTCATATTTTCTCGACCTATGAGGGATCAGCAGGAGACATCCTCAGTCACTAATGTTGTTATTAAACAAAGAAGTGAAATAAAAGACAGCTTCGGGCGTTATTGTATGCAGAGTGATACAAGATGTTTGGGTGATGGTCTTTAAAGGATTAAACATGAGTTCGCAGTCGTGTTCTTGGTACTTAAGAAATGAGGTAATTTAACGTCGAAATGAGGGCTATGCAGGGTTCAGGATGGTGTGATTGCACAGAATGCTTTAGCGTAGAAACCAATATTATGGATCCTTACTGCTTAATTTATCATGCTTTCGATTCGAATCTAAGTTCTATATTACTCTTTCTTTAGTCAATTCAATAGGCATGCGAATTCTTTTTACGGCCTCATTTGTGTTTCATAACTGATCCTCATAGTGAACGCCATTGTTCTTGTACCTACGTCATGTTATAAATCATGAGGTTTGCAGTTAAAACAGCAGTAGGCGACTATTTAAGGATTCAATGGAGCTCTCCAGCTTCTTTTAGCATTATGTAAATAGTAAAATTGGACACCATAAAGCAGATTCCCAAATTTATTTTAAGTTTATTATTTTTTTAACAAAAAATTACGAAATACTTTAGCAAACTCCTGATTAAAATCAGAACCAGATGACCCAGCAGGTAATGTGTCATTCCTTGGCTCCAAGTAAGCTATGAAGCCTTTAAAATCATTCAGAGTGTTTTCATATGTTTCCATATATTCAATATTTGCTTTGCAATTATTCCTAGATGCCTTCCGCGTACCAGGTGTTCTATCCTGGAGGACACAAAGGTCATGCTAATATTTCAACTCAGCTGCAAAAAATATTCTGCAACAACAGAAAAAACAAAAGCTGTTGTAGTATAATTCAGGTACAAAGGAGATATCTTCATTTTTTGAAATGAAAATTAAGGAAAGTCATGAAGTATTTTTATTCAAATTGAACCTTAAAGAATGTAATCAACATATTTATTTAGCAAGTGAAATTACCAAAATATTTTCATGTTCCTTATATGTACAAGTTTTACATTCCTCCATTTTCCACTTCAGCCTTACGTTGAAAGAATGAGAAATCATCATCATCAACATAATTGTCGACCATTATCAATCCACGGTTGGACGAAGGTCTCTCCAAGCCTCTTCCACAAATGCCTGTCTTGTGTCTGTCTCCTCCATGTTACTCCCGCATACTTTCGAATTTCATCCACCCATCTCCCATGTGGTCTTCTTCTGGGTCTTTTCCTGTCCCTTGGAATCCAATCTAAAATTTTGACTGTCCATCGATGGTCTCTTCTTCTGGCAGTATGTCCAGCCCATTGCCATTTCAGGTATTTTACTCTGATCATGATGTCTTCCACTGTTGTCATTTTTCTGATCCACGAGTTCCTCTTCTTATCTCTTCTGGTTACATTAAGCATGCACCACTCAATGCGTTTTTAGTTGTCTGCAGCCTTTGTATGTCTCTTTTAGTTACGGTCCACGTCTCTGCATAATATGTAAGCACTGGAAGGATGCATTGATCAAACACTTTACTTTTAAGAGAAAATGGCATATTGATCTTGAAAATTATGCTGTTTCTTCCGAAATCTCTCCAGGTAAATTTTATACGCCGATTAATTTCTTCATCAATGTGACCCTTCTTGATATCTGCTGTTCAAGATAGACGTACGCATCTGTTAACTCCAGGTTTTCTCCATCAATAGATAAATCTTCATTCCTTGTGAAACCATTGTACATCACTTTTGTCTTCTGAAAGTTCATTTTAAATCCCACTTCCTTACTCTTGTCAGCAAGTTCCTGGATCATACTCTGCAGCTCTGATGAGGTAGTTGCAAATATGACTACGTTATCAGCAAAACGAAGGTGAATTATATAATTTCCATTATCCCTTTGTTTTCCCAGTTCAGAGATTTAAAGACATTTTCCAATGTGGCATTAAAGAGTTTGGGAAATATGGTGTCACCTTGTCTCACTCCCTTTCCAACTTTAACGTTGTGTACATGTTATCAGAAAGTAAATAGAGGATTCAACAAAAAATCCGAAACTATACCTTTTCCATGTGCGATTTATATTTTAAAATACCCCTCGTTTTTCAAATAAATTGGAATTGTGTAAACAAATCCGAGGATGTCTGATACGTGTAGCTGTTTTGCAAGCTCCAAAGAGAATAAAGTATCCTATTGTTTCCACGAAATTTTTGATCTCATAATTCGATCATGCGTAATGTTGCATACATCTTTATATTACAAAGAGTGACTAGTGTTTCAGCAATTTTTCATAATTTTCAAATCAGGAAACACATTTCTTCCTGTACACGTAAAGATATCTCCTTTCAAAACGTAATGTTACGTTCAATTGTCCCTATTATTGTCGATTTTGTATATCTTATGGTGTTAATACCAGAGGACCGTTGCAGCTTTGTTGCTGACCTGTTTGAACCACAGCTGTATAAAACAGCTTGTTTGACAGTATCTTGTCCACAGTTACGGGGTCCAACGTTCGATTTCTTCTTTGCTCTTACGTTCGGTACATGTATTATTGGAAACGGATTTAGGTTTTCTACATCTGTACATACTGTATGTGGCACTTTTACATTGTGTCTGAAGAAAAGAATGTAACTGCAACTAAAGATTCTTGTCTGTCAAATCAGAGAAACCCTCATCGAATACACGTGTTTTTATGATTGGATTCTCATGAACTGTTAAGGTTCGTTTCCTTTTTATGTGGAAAAAAGAAAAAAAATAATTACCTTATTCCGCACACTCTGCATTTATGAAAACGTAGTGTAAGTTCTGCAAACGTTTGACTTAGAGGTAAAAATATGTGCCTTCATATTTCAATCTCAAATACACTCTTGAAAGATAAAATGACACAGGGCCGCAAAAACAAACCATCATCGCCTCCAGTGAACGCTGTGTTTTATGGCAGCAAAAGCAGATATTGCTTCTTTTTAATTTCGACACGACGATTTATATATTGTTTTCAGGCAATCATGATTGCTTTTAAGTTGAACCAAATTTACAAAGTTTCCTTTATTAATCATCGTTTATAGTTCAATGCAAAGCGTGTAAAATATTTTCATCGAAGTTGGAGGAAAACATTTGGAATTTCCCTGATACGTAAAAAATGCAAATAAGAATATCACGGAAAACGTTGAAGTCCGTACGTTTTCTTGTGCAGGCGGTGTGTTAGAGAATTAACACCTTAGCCTGCCAATTAGAGATGAGCGTTATTTCCCAACCTGTGATTTGATCACAGTTATCGAAAAATCACAGGTAGCGCCTACAACTGAAAACCGTGAGTAACAGTGATCGTCCAATAAATGTTCCTCACTTAGTCATTGCTACCCATCATGCTCTTCGTGATTTTTCACAGCCCCATGCTAACCGTTACTGAGTGAATTCTGCTCCTGTGGTTGTTACCATAATTGGCTGTTTTTGGTTATCACCTTTTGCAATTTAGCAGTCTGCTATTCCTGATTTTTTCGCAGCGTTGTTTGCGAGTTCACCGTTACGTCGTCCTCTCTGCGAGTGAGGTTCATTTTTTTTTTTTTTGAATTAGGAGGAAACAGTGAACTGTTAAAATTATTTAATAAATTTTTAGTTGCTTCATCCATTTCAGGGCTGGAGAAAAAGCTATCTCGTTTCGTTGAAATTTGTGACATATCATGTTAGGTATAAAAGAACAGTGTATTTTTGGTAATCTGAATTCAAAATTTAACATATAATCGCCAACACGTATAAAAACTTGCTCAGAATTTCTCTGAGAAAGCCATAAAAATTACAGCAAAATATCGGGATTGCAAAAGAATTAAGTATAAAAGTTAAAAAATATAACTCATGATCTGCTCTATATGGCCGAGACTTCTTCTAGGTGATTCTACTATTAGTTACTTTACTGGTATAGAGAAGTGAAAGAACATGTCCTAAACTATGATTCAATCACGGTTAAAAATCACTGTAACTTTTGAGTAGCAGTCACAGTTAGCGACGTGATCACCAAGTAGCAGTTAAGCTCATCTCTAATGCTAATGCCTGTATTTCATTTCGATTAATATCCATTATGCCTGAAAAATATATCAGACCTATCGCAATCGCGCAGGTATCTATCTAAATTCGCTTTCTATATCAAAACTAATATCTGGTTTAAATTTTTGTAATTTTACACCTTTTAATTTTAGTGATTTCCCTCTCCATTATTACTATTGTTTCACTGCACAATGGTCCGATAAAATTTCGTCCAAATGTTTCTCAGTAAGTTACCATCAACAAATAATTAAATGGCATAGATCTACTTTTAAGCAGAATGATTACACATCGATAGGAGATTGTACCATAAGATGCATTATTAAGGATCACGTGCATTTGTTATTTTAATCATCTGAGATAAAGAAATTTGATTGTTTTTCTCTCAGATGATTAAAATAACACTAAAATGACAGAGCTCTGAAAAGTTTGAATTTCCAGGTCAGATAGCATGAGTGCTATTACCATTATTAAAGTCGTGCTTATTGGAAACATACTCTGGAATGTATTATGCGTGCACTATATTTTCCTGTCAGAATTTTTAATTCACTAACATGACTACTGCTATTAGCAATTGGTGGCTGTTCCCAAAGTTGTTTCATACATAATCTCTTCTCTACTCAGAATGAAAAGACCCAATAAAATTTCCTAGTTTCCTTTAAGTAAGGAATGGGATCATGTCGCAGCCGGAACCTCATGTGACCCATAGATTGAAATCTATGGAATAGCTATTAAATTTACCAAATGTTTGTTAATTATTTTCTATAGTATTTAACTTTCGTAATTTCGTGCAGTAATAAATCCAAATAAAAAATTATATGAATGCGTTCACTTTTAGTTTACTTTAAGGCTTCGTACAATTATTTTTCTTAAAACCGCCAATTCCGGTGATCATTTGAAATTGTTCTCTGTAGTCAGTTTTCAGTTAAGAGTATGGTAGCCTTAATAGCAATGCACACGGACCTTGGTGAACCAATGTTGCAGTAAACAAATACACTGGGGCTGAACGTTAAGAGATATTAAACGCAATAATCTCCTGATCTGGTAAATTAATGCACTTAAAATTGGCCTACTCGTAAATTTCTTTAATTGGAATTCCCTGAGGCATTTTCTTTTGCTGCGTGTATGCCATGAAAATTAGAGCGTATTAAAATACGCGAATCTTAAGTCTAATCTGGATTATTTCCAGAAAACTCGCGATTTCACTTCGGTGGCACGTAGAGCTAATTACGTCACGAAATAGTTTTACGCATAATATTCAGTGGTGGAGAGCAAGTGGCAAGATGGAATAACGTCAGCTCCACACTGAATTTTCCCAAGTAATAAATTTTTTACAAAATATAATGTCAAAATTTGAAGACAATTTCAAAAGGTGGGATAATTTCTTCGTCGACTTGGGCAAGCCAGTACGATAATCAAAATTGCTGCAGATGATAGCTGTATGAGACTGACTGCCAGACAGGCTCACGAGATCTCCACTAGGCCACTCCTTTTGGAGCCTGCAGGATATATAGCGACGAGAGTTTCAAGGCATAGAACACTTAGTGAGCAATGACTTTATTCAAATACACCAGAAATTTGTGTCCCTGTAACTTTCGCCACGCTGGCAGCTCATTTACCATGGAGTCGCTAACATCACACTTGATTCCAAAGGAGTGTGTTAATTTATTTTTCACAGAGGAATTACGATTTAGCTCAAGTATTGAATCACGACGAATTCTCCTTTGGAGACCGATAGGTAAAGGCAACATTCCCTCAGACATCGGAGAAAGGAACTACCCTGGTGTCGGTGGCTTCATGATCTCACCAGGAGTTACGGTGACTACAGCACATACCTATATACCTTAAAGAGTCGCTCCGTTAATTCACCGAGAGACCGAATCGAAATCATGTACACAATTTTCTGGACATTAATGGTATCCCTCTTTCGAGATTTTATTCTTAGGAACGATAATATCGAACTTCATGAAGATTCAATGATTTCTTAAAAAGGAAGATATTCGTTGAATGGGGATGACACCCAAATTCCGTTAGTTCAATCCTATTTAGGATGCACTGGATGTACCAGAGAGACGCATTTCAGCTTGACAGTCTACTTCCGGAACGCATCAAGAACTTAGCGCAGCTGGTAGAAGTGGTTATTAAACCCCCAACACCAACTACAGTAAGTACGTTCATTAAGAGAATGACGAGCCACTGCTTACGGTGCATCGCAAATAGGAGTGATCGTATTTCATATCAATATAAAACAAGTGAAGTGTTGAATAATTTCAGTTCCTGGTGTTTTAAAAAATGTTAAGTGCGCAGTAACATTTTTTCAGTGGTGTTCTAATTTAGTTTACCAACTACTATAAGTAGGAATTATAGAATATTCTTAAATTTGTTGTTGATCCGATTCGTTTTCAGAAAGCTTTCAGCTTTGTAACTGGTATAAAAGAATTTAATTGAAAGGTTTTTTCATGATCATTATGGAAAGTAAATTAAACTTTACCTCGTGATATGTTACTGGTCTTCATAAAGCTACAAAACAAAATCGGTTGGTGATATTCCTCAACATACACAATGCTCCCACTCAGAGATTTGAGGATTAAATTTTACACTGGCGTGCAAAAATTAAGGACGAGACGGTTTTTCGAATGCAACGTCGTGCAGAAGTGCTCCACATTGACTCAAATCATACCATAATATCCCCAAGATGTAAGAACATGGGACA
This sequence comes from Macrothele yani, assembly GCA_039090855.1. Taxonomy (NCBI): domain Eukaryota; kingdom Metazoa; phylum Arthropoda; class Arachnida; order Araneae; family Macrothelidae; genus Macrothele; species Macrothele yani. Next base: position 12,916,226 of record CM077016.1, read on the forward strand.
AGTGAGCAAAACCGTCAAAACAAGGAATCCAAAGGATACAAAGGTTCTTTACTGAAAAGATAGCTTCGAGCACAACTGGACAGAAGACAGAAACGTCCATGTGACAGGCGGCTGCCAAGAAATATCCAGTCTTTAGTAGAGGATATGATCACCCCTGAGGCATCGGGGCCCATTCCTCTTGTAGCGCCAATCCCAGCTGCAGAATCGTTAATGGCGCCTGTTAACGTGCTGCAAAGCATCTCCCGAGAAGGTCCCACACGTGTCCGATTGGATTTAGGTCCGGGGACTTTGCGGGCCAATCCATGTGTTCAATATCTTCACTCTCCAACAACTCTGCGACAGCCACTGTACGATGAAGTGTAGCGTTGTCGTCCATGAAGAAGAACTCAGGACCCACAGCACCTCTAAACAGACGCATGTGAGGCAGGAGAACCCGGCACAATAGCGGACACCAGTGACTGAACCTCCGTGGAAGATGTGGAGGTCAGTACGGCTACCAAGCATGATACCGTCCGAAACGAGAACTCCGCCACCTCCAAACTGGTCCCTTTCGATGATGTTGGAGGTGCGATTGCGTGTTCCCTGCTCTCTCCAGATGTGTATACGTGCAGAATCGCTCGTCAGACTAAATCGGCTCTCATCCCTAAAGAGAACTCGACCCCATTGCTGATGTGTCCAGTTCTTGTGTTAATGGCACCACAGAAACCCCCGTTTCCGATTAGCAGAAGTTAATGGCACACACCGTACTGGTCGTCGTGCAAATAGACCATCTTTGTGCAGTCTCATGGCCACTAAAAAACGCGATAGCAGCCATCCAGTTGTATGTTGAATGTTCATTGCGATTTCTCGCGCTGTCTGCCGTCTGTCTCTTCTCGTCTGTAGGACAATATACCGGTCGTCCGCCGCCGTGGTTGCTCGTGCACGACCACACTTCGACCTTCTTCCAGCTTCCCAATGACGCGACCTCGGGTAAAGTCATCCAGATGTCGCCTTATCACACTGTGGCCGCCACTGGACATCGTTCAAACCGATGTACACCGTGCAATAGTTTTCACTGAATTGCTGAGGGTACACCGCCCGTGTGCTTTATACCCTTCCGACACCCCCTAGTCATGATGCATATATGCACATTCCCTACCGTACCGAACCCTAGTATATCTCCTGAGTGGTCTTTCGGTCCGTTCTGCCTGCTCGTTGCGCCGTTATGCTAATTTCTAATCTTCGTCCTTAATGTTTGCGCACCAGTGTAGTGTTTTTTCTCCATTTAAATATTTTGGCACCATAGCAATGTGTTTATTCTCTCGCCGTATCGCGCTAAAGGGGTGAGCTAGTTTTGTACAGGGACGTAGATTTAATGTCCTGTCAATCTGACGCAGAACGCGGAGAGTGCCTCATTCTTTTGCAAAACGTAATTTTTATTTAAGGTCATTAGTTTATATGCCCCACCAAAACTACCAGTATTTTCTCGAGGGCCGCCATTCTTTATGAGTGAATGAAAACACTGAATTTCTCCTGCTTATTTTAATACTGTTCTCGACGGTCACAAAGATAGACTTGGTAGCGGAACCAATTCTGTTGGGAGTATGACCCACTTTAAACACTTTGTGGAAGACGATGAACTCGGGGATGTATAAGATGCAAATATTGAAATATTCAGGGGTACACATGGTATCCCAGGATTAAAGCATCTCCTTTCGAATATGCTCTTACAAATGAAATAAATATTGTGGAAAATATAGACATTATAAATACTAATTCTCCAAGCGAGTTTATTTCGGTACGTTTTTTTAAAGTGCTCCATAGTCAATATAACCTGTTAGGAAAAAAATTCCCGACTTCTACAACCGATAAAACATGCAAAAATTGAAAGAGCTACTTACTCCAAACATCGGATGAAAAGTATGTCTCGACAATTAAAATATTATGAACAAACTGTTTCTCATAGTAGCAGTAAGATGTCAGAGGCAAATAGATTTTCATGATACAACTGTATGCTTCTAGTGGAACAAATTTTATAACTAAAATAGTTGAAAATATTCAACCTGTTTCTTCATAGCAAAAGCAATGCTTAAGAAAAATAATATTTCTGATACTTTTGCTGGAAGAAGAGATATCGAGAAAAAGTGTTTGACTTTTACGCTCAATAGTGGGAAAGTAATGCAATATATAAAAAGGAAAAGTTTTACATCTTTATTTGTACCGAATGGAAAATTAATAACGGAAATACTCAATAAGGGTTTCAGAAGCCGAGCTAACCGTGTAAATGCAAGTACGCAAAGCCCACCTAGCGACAGAACTGTGAACTACAAAAACCTTCACAACTACAATCCGAAAAGTTATGTGGTATCCAGATTATAAAGGATTTCCCTAATCGGAAATTTAGAAGCACACACATCGAAAAAAAAACAACAGATAAAACATTCGTTTCCTTATGGGGACAACTGCGTTTTACCAAGCGAAGAAAATACAGAAAAAATTATTTCGGATTATTAGTATCAGGATGAAAGAGAATTGTTTCAGTTGAGCTTTTAGTTCTGCAGATATTTCTGCAAACATGCAGTAAAGTGAGACATGATCTTACACAATCTAAAAACGCAACTATGCTTTACAAAAGATCCAAAATTATATGCAGAACAACTCTCATTTGAAACGCTCTACAACAGAGAAATATTTTTTAAATCGGACTGGTAAAAGCAGAGGTATCGGCAAAAATAAGGTATTTAGGAGTATTTACTCAAGTTGAAAAAACTGTTATAGATTCTAGACAAAATGTAATCTCAAAAGGATACCCCAGGTGAGAGGCTTCAAACAGTAGAAAAAATGTTTAAATGGAATTTTCATAAGCACGGTTTCTTCTACAAATACATCAGGTACAGAAATATACACTTACACCGCACTGGTAAAACTGTGCTTTGACCAAGATTAGCAAATGTATGCAGAACATTTTCTGTCGCTGGCTGTATCAGATACAGAAATATTTTTTTAAGATAAGTCTTTTAGAAGGAGAGATATCCCCAAAATTTGGAAAACGAAACTGTTTCGAAAATATTCTTTCGTAAAATTGCAATGAAATGAACACTTTTCCTTAATCGCATATTTCGAATCAAATATATGGAATAAAATGCTATTTAAAACCGAGAACATCTACATTTACGCATTCTAGCGGCAAAGTTATACATCGGAAAAACTCGGAAACTAAGTATGATCGTTTTCACAGTTTAAGATTTCCAATGAAATAAATTCTTTCAAATCGAAATGTTGAACAGATGTTGGGTTCACCAACTGATAGACACAAAGAGAGTCGACAGAGAAAGTTATACTAAAAACACGTGCCTTATTTTACAAAACAAGTGCTAAAGTCTGAACTAGTTTGAGAGTGCATTCTGTTCAAACTCAGGTTTCGCTTTGAAATGTTGGGTTTAATTCTTGCGATTAAATAATCGCTTACTTTTATTTATTACTGCAGTGCATGCCAAGGAAGGACGAAGTGAGGTAATTCAAGTTCTTATATATAATTAACTTTTAAAATAACTTTAAAAAAGCTTTGTAAAAATTGCGTTTTTAATTAATGAAAATCGAATTTTTTCAGCTGACTCGAATCACATCGCTCAGCGGCATCTTTGTCTGCCTTAAAGGAGCGTTTAAAATCAAGCAATTTTCTTTTTATCTTAAAACACATAGAAGAGACTAATGTATTTCAAAGATATTAGTTTAAACAGTTATTATAAAGTGCAAATGAATTATCATTCTACAGTTTTTAGAAAGCAATGCTGTTTCGTTCGGGCTTATCTTGCATACCTGCGGGTTATTTTTGAGATGTCTCTTGGAGCTTTAATACTTTAGAAAAACACCCTGAATTAGGAATTATAGCATTAACTACCGTTAATATTAGCAAACATTTATTTACTATAAAGACGTTGTTTCAGCTCATTTATCATATCTTAATATACACAATAAAAGATCTGGCGCTAATTCAGGGCTTTTATCATGATTTCGTATATACAATACAAGATATTTCGTCTACTAATATAACGAATTGATCATTGCAGAGGTTATGATAATTTGACTGAAATGTTAAAAATTACGTTAAAGGAATACCATCTCTTATGGCATACCGCAGCAGGTGCATATAATGGCTAGAACATAATATCATGATCCTCATCATCATCATGAATGGTGTTTAATTCACATCTGGATGAAAGCTTCGACTAGCTTATACTCCGAATTTCTCTCATGAACATTTCATCCATGCCATTCAGGCATGTTGCGAATTTCACCCGTCCATTTACCACGGTTTGTTTTCCTGATAATTTCCCATTTCAAGGAATCCAGTCTTGTATTCCGGTTGCACACGGTTGTCTTATGCCAGGACATTGTCATTACACGGAGTTCATTTTAATCATTGTTTCATTAACACTTGTTGTTTTCCTCATCGATGAGGTCGTCTACTTATCTATCTTGGTCAAACCAAGAATTCACTTCATAATTCTGTCAGTTATTTTCAGATTCTGGATGAATTCCTTTGTTGAAGTCTACGTCACTAGTCCATAAGTAACGACAGGAAGGAGGCACGGTTGAAAAACTTATCCTTAATGACATAACAGCAAATTAATTTTTAAATCTGTGCAATTTGTAAAAGATGCTCTCCAAGCAAGACTCCCAAACAGGAGCGATCACATTGTCATCAGCTGAATATTAAAATGCTGTTCATAGATGTGCCGCTAAAACAGATATGCTATCCAAAGGTGACTTATGTTTTCTGGTTAAAAAATTTTACCAGCAGATCTTTTAACTCGTGTAAGTTACGTGGCGATGCTGCGGAAATCGGATTTGTTGGTCTAACAAAAATCACAGATGCTCAATTGGAATGATGTCAGAGGAATTTGACGGACAGGCGAATACCTGGAAGTCTTCCTCATGTTACGCGAACCATTCTCGAACGATTCAGGCAGTGGGGCACGACGCAGTATCCTGCTGAAGGTAAAAACCACTGGAGGGGAATACAATGCCGAGAAAGGATTTACCAGGTCTGCCATGATAGTAGGTAGATGTCACAGTTTCCTTCACATGAATTACTGCACGCAAGGCTATCAAGCAGAAGATTGCCAAATCATTACACTTCTTCCACTTGTATTTCTCCTCCCACGGTGCATCCTGGTGCCTTTACGTCCCATTGAAAACGACGCACCGTTCTTCGGCCGTCCATATGTTGCAAACCGAAACGAAATCATTACACCAGACTGAATGATTTCAATCGCTGGAGGTCCTGTTTTCATGATCACGTACTCATAATATGCACTTTGAAACGGTGAACCAAGGATGCAATCGACAGTTGGAGAGGTCTACCGCTGCGTAGCCCTATTTTCAGAAGGATTCAATGTACTCTGTATTGAGACACATCACTCCCGTTACTGGAATTCAAATTAACAACGAGTTTCGGCATGCTACCCTTTCTGTTGGACTGTATCATAGAGACTCACCTTCTCTGACCTCTGGCATCGATGAAATGTGGTCATCTCGCACTTTTCCGGGGGTACGTGTTTTTCTCCTCTTTAGACTACTTTTTGAATGTACTAAAAACGGCTTACCGTCTGCACCTTACAAGCATTGCTACCTCGGAAATGCTGTGACTTACTCGTCCGACCATTATAATTTGACCTTGCCAAACTAAGTCCATTTAGTTGCTTCTCTGAAGAAGAATACTGATCAACAAAGACTAATGTCAGGCGTTATTTACATCTTTTCGTGATCTTCACACGTGTCTTAGTTTACCTTCTGTTGCTTCGATTTATATAAAGACACTCTGATCATAATACTTCCTTTCACTGATGTAAGAGGTACAGTTCTTCAACGCATATCGAGCTTGAAATCCGCTGTCCATGGGAAATTTGGGTTACTTCTAGAATTGCACAATCCGTAAAAGCTGTGCACACCCTTTTTGTTCTGTATGAATTAATTGCTAAGGTCCCTATTTTACTCTTTTTAACAGCTTACAGGACCGCACCTCATTGTAGAAATGAAGGCATTCTAAGCTCACCGGAAAACGATATCTATTTGGTAATTGCATAGCAAATGTTATGTATATTTAATTTATTTTCGAAAGCAAATATCGCAAATTTGGTCCCAATTTGAGCTCTATGAAAGTTTACAGTCTGGGAAAGCATTTACATTGTTAAAATTTCCTGCTACGCAAGTTCCTAAAAATTCGTAAAATATTTTAAGTGGTCATGGTTGGTTTGCACAGAATGCCAAGAACCTGTCCCTTAATTTTGCCGTTGTAACGGAAAATAAAGCAAACCGCACCGGAATAATTTATTTCAGACCATTCAAACTTCCAGGCTGGCTGGCATTGGCGTATTTAAATCAAAGTTCAAAATTCTTACAAATAGCTTTTGCTTTTACAAGCTCCTGAATAGGAATGATATCTTGTGCCATTCATATCGGACTTATAAAATGGCATACTATAATTCAATATTTTATTTTACAATGTGTATAAAGTTTGCATTAAACGAAAATATCAGTAACGATCTTCAGAAACAGATATGCCAATATAGGGAGGGACCTCGGTTTTACGTTTCTCAAGTATACGTTTTCCGCTTTTATACGTAATTACGCGTTAACCCCGATTTCTTAATATAGTTTCTATCGCATCTTTAACTCGATTGTACGAGATTCATTTATAAGGCTGTTCGCGTTTCTACATTAAAATTTAAATTTCAGATCGTCAAAGTGCAACGATTATTCATTCTTTCATACCTAACAACACATGGTTCAACTTTGCAAAAACTGAAACAGCTTTGTTGTTTAACTTCTTGGTGGAAACAAAGTTGATGCCTTCAAAGAAGGGTATGTTGTTAACTTTCAGTATAAATGAAAATAATTGATTTCGCCTTTCGCGACTCACACACATATGCGCTATTTAAGAATTGATAAATCTCTGCGTCGTACTTTTTTTTCCTCTGTTTTGTGGCGGAATAAAACAGATTTCAAATTTCTTATGAATATTCAACATTCTGGTTTCAAGCGCATGCAGTCAGTACACGCGGAAAAAAGAGTTATTATTAATTCGTTAGTACCATACTAAAGCGCTGGTCTTACATTCTTAGTTGTGAAGGTTTAGCTTCATCTAAAATAAGGGGTTTTTAGGCAGACTCGGCAAAAGAGGTGTTAGATTTTCATAGGCTTCAGATTGTTACAATGCGATAAAATATAATTTTTATTTTTTTATTTTTGCTTTCAATTCGACATTAAATAAATCATTACTAAAGAACACGAGATATTCCTTGACAGCATACATGTTACAATAGTAACTAACTTTTTGAAATTTTGATTAAACGTGTTAAAGCCATCCCATAGAATAAATATCATGTCAGCGAGGTTTGAATTTATAAAAATTTCGGAGAACCGTGGCGTCTGAGTGAGACCTATGATTTATCACGAACATGCCTGAAGAAAATCATGCCGGACGAAAAAGTAAAAAGTTTCAGATTTTTTTTTTTTGTTCAGAGTGAATCCACAATATTTCGTAGGGGGTTAGTTTGAGTAACGTGTTTTGTCATTTGATATTACTACATTCTGGGACTCTGAAAACCCTTTTGAGCAACCTTTTGCTCAAAAGTTCAAACCACAGGTGTTAGTGGTCCAATTTTAAAACCTACCCAGTTTTTTTGTTTCCTATTTGTCGTCATTCGGTGTCCTAACGAGCGATGAAAAGCGTGATCTAAACATGAGACAGAAGTCTAAAAAGTTTTGATTTCAAAGTATGCCATTTATAATTACATGCCTCAAAATCACCATTGCCTCAGCAAATATAGTTTACACTTGTCTACAAAGTCTCTGGTGAACATCAGCTCACTTTCAAAAATTTTCGCTGGCATGATTATGCAACTCCACACTTCAAGAATGATATTCAAATCTTTCTTTTCGATTTATTTACTCAATACTAATCAATATCTCAAATTTTTAAATTACTTTTCGTAATTCATGAGCATTTTAATAGAATGTTACGTCTTTTTTTACAAGTTTGAACCAATTGTTTTTAATAAAATTTTGAGCCAAACGTTTTTTCTGCAAATATTTTCAATTCACAATAAATCCACTTGATGTATTCGAAAATTACAGAATTTGATATAATATGACACAATCTTTTGGCAGTTTTATTCGGTGTGGTGTGTATTTATGGAAACGTATGTAAGTTTTTTCTTGACTGAATCAAACGCCATACCAAAAAATAACCATTTTCGTAACGGAAATTAATGTATCGATGTGAAAGCATATCTGCTCATATTAAATCATAAAAGTGAAAAGACCTTTCATGACTTAATCGCAGTTTTGTGAGCAAAATTGAACTGAAAATGTTTGTTTAACTTGGAATGATATTTTACTTTTGCTAAATAATTACATGAATTGATAATTTCCCTAAATTCGGGAAATGTAAATGTAAGAAATAATTTGCATGATGTAAAATAAAAGAATAATTGAAACAATAGGTAACTTTTAAAGCTTCACTCCGGCGTGAAAGCATACATATCACATTGGAAATATTTTTTCTTAACATCCGTAGAAAAGAGTTATGACGTTTGGTCTCCACTCCTCTTACTGCAAAGGTAACTGCTTACTATAACACCCTATGATAGAAAGGGTCTCTTGAAATACTTCTGAAATATCTGTTTAGGGCTTTGTAATTCATCTTGAATTCAGCTTTCAACCAATAGCGAGTTCGAATGTCCTCAATCACGATTTCGTATATACACTTATAAAATACGCGACGGAATTCGAAACCTTATTCATTTCTGACGAACGGTCAGTTGACATCGCTTAGACCACTGCGCAACTGGAACAGCAAATTATATTTCCGATGTGATTTTTAGCAGAATTCTGCTCGTATCGTAAACTTTGTGCATCATTCAAATATAATGTTGCATTTTCCCCATAGTGAATGTCAGAGAGAATACACTGGCGGAAAGTGAAAAAAGAACACCAAGAAGGAGACGTCTGATACCAAAGAAATTTATACAGCATAATAACGGAATACAGAGGATAACCTGATCAAAACATTATGGCAAAATACAGCTGTATTTGCTGGTAAACTGAAAAATAATATTTCCATGTAACACGGTTAGTACGAGGTTGAACCGCCATGAAATGCGTCGTAATGTGCAATTCTGGCATGGATTCATTCGTACAGATGTTGGATGTAAGTTTGGGGTATTGAGTTCCAAGTATCATCAACCTGAACGCGTTAATCGGGGATGGTCATGGCTGGCCAGGGAGACCGGATAAGTATTTGTTCCATAAAATCCCACATGTGTTGAATGGGGGACAAATCCGGTGAATGTGCTGGCAATGGAAGTTGTCTCACACCCTGAAGTGCATGTTGCGTTGCACGTGCCGTGTGTGGGCGTGCGTTATCTTGCTGGAAAACACCACTAGGGACCGACCTTATAAATGGCAAAACAACGGGCTGAATGATGTTGTTGATGTAAGAGGTGCTGTTTAACGTACCCGGTACAAACACTAGTTGTGTACGGGAGTGATAGCTGATCGCTCCCCACACCAGAAGACCAGGTGTAGGCCCTGTGTGTCACTGGCGGATACAAGAAGGGTGAAGGCGCTCCCCTGTGCGTCTGCCAACACGCATACGGCCATCGGAAGCTCCCAAGCAGAATTTGCTTTCATCGCTGAACACGACAGATCGCCATAGCGTTCTCCAGTGCACACGTTGGCGACACCACTGCAGCCGTTCCTGACGGTGGCCTGGAGTCAGAGGTACACATGCCTGAGGCACACGTGCACGTAGTCCTGCACCCAGTAGACGGTTGCGGATTGGTTGCACAGGCACCTCAGGTGCAACGGCAGCTCGGATTTGCAACGCAGTGGATGTTCTGCTTAACAACGCCGCTCTTCTTATGCGTCGATCGGTCCGCTTATCAGTCCGTCTGTGACTCCTGGTTCCACGTCTTCTCGTGTGGGGATGTTCCTAGGACCATCTACGCCACCATCGTACCATCACCGATACTTCCAGTCCAATTCGCTCCGCAATACGACGATACGACCACCCGGCCAAGCGGAGTCCGACTACACGACCTCGCTCAAAGTCCAATAACTGCTGAAATCATACACGTCTTCCATGTCCAGGCATTGTAGATTCTTCAGGGTCTCCGCACGTGTCCGTACGCCGACGACTGATTACATTCACTTCGCCGTACTCCTTAAATACCACCGACGATAATTTGCATATTATGCCGTGGTGTGACATAAGCGCTGACCGGTTGGTCCCGAAATTAACATCACACCCACGTAAACATATATAAATTTAACATCACACCCATTAACATATATAAATTTCATGATCGTCCGCCAACTCCTTCTTGGTGTTCTTTTTTCACTTTCCGCCAGAGTAACTACATTTATTTAAGAGGTAGAATTACAATCAACCACACTGCTCTTCTGCGGCAGAAAAGTCCTTACGTCATCTATCGGCCGTCAAAGTAAACTCTTAAGCGACCTTTATGCGTTGTTAAACTGTTATTGCTTTTTTGTTGACTTCTTTATTCTAAAAAATGGTGCTCCGTACGTCTCATATATTTTTTAAATTGTTTGGTAAAAAGATTTTGATCCATATGTATTAATCCCTTAAGCTCACCATTTAAAAAACTGGTTTTTCAAGAATCATCTACGTCTTTTTCAATGAAAAAGGCTTTTGATTTATGAATATGTATCATTTAGCAAATGTTTCGGGGAAAGAAAATGTTTGAATTTGAGGACATTTTCAACGAAAGAAAATGTTTGAATTTGAGGACATTAAACAGCTTTTCGCGCTGACAAGCACATCACGTGCTGTCCAAAACGGTGAAATATCCATTTAAGAAGAACCTGAATTATCACGTTCACCGTCTTGCAATTCTTCATGATCCACCATAAATATCTCACCAGATTAGAGATAAGAAACAGCACTTTGTGTATTTGATAACTAGCAGACCAAAAAATCATGGGCGCTTGTGACTTTGGCGACATTATGTAACCCGAATTGTTAAAAACGGAAATAGATTGTGGCGCAGATAGGAGATTTGTGAATATACTTATGCAAATTAGCGTCTAAAGCCTTACAATACATTATTCCCAAATTTTGTTAAAATAGGTAATTACTCGGGAGGTCAGTTATTCCGCCGCGCTAACCGTGACATTTGTTAGCTGAGATCTTCGGTTTGAAAGATGATTCAAAATGTAGAATTTACCAAAATCAGCGGTTTGGAAATCTGCTGGCAGGCATGAAACAATTAGGGCACACCGAGTGGCAGCAAAAGCGACACGGAGGGTCACATAATGTCATTTTCCAATTTTGGACACCATTATAGTATACGAGAACTGTTAAAAGAGAGCCAGGCCGTGCACTTTCAAGAGTACATACAACACTGTTTAAAATTAAAACAAATTATTTTAGGATATTATAATATTTCACTGAAAAGTATATTCCTACCTTAATATGTTTACTTTCTTTGGATTAGAAACTTTTAACAATTTCTTCCAAAAATATGTTTCATATAATTATCTTTTATTTGAATTTTAGGGAAATAGGTTGCTTTGACGAGATATCAGCTCTTTCCTTTGTGGAAAGTGGAGATCAATGAACGCAAGAGCGAAGAGGGTGTATTTGTACTAAATTTTGATTCCGTATTTCAGTGCAAGTTTGAAATTTTTGTTAGGCAAATGCCGTCAAAACTTTGTTCTGCTTTATTCCATGTATCAAAATTTAGTGCCTTTATATACACTATCTACCAACAAGTAATTGGACACCCCTGCAATCAAAGATATCTGCGGTCCTGACACACGTCACGGCCGCCGCCGTTAAGTATCGTGTGGGAAACAACAACGCAACCAGTCGCATGCAAGATGCCACGCAGTTTGGAGCTCTCTGATTTCAAGAAAGGACTAAAAGTCGGATATCACAGAAATGCCCGATCCATACGTAACATATCCAGCAAGTTGATGTACCCAAAATCAACAGTGGCCTACGTGATTGGCAAGTGGAAGATGAGAGGTGACTATCGGAATGTGCCCCGACCAGGCAGACCCACAAAACTGGGAGTTAGAGACCGACGGGTGCTGGCCAGAGAAAAATCGGAAGAACCGCACCAAATCGATGGGCCACATCCGCGAGGATTTTCAACAGGCATCCGGGAGTGTTCTTTCGATAAATACCATCCGTAAGGAAGGCCTTCTGCTCGAATATCATGGACGTGCTGCCGCCCACAAGCCTTTGATCACCAAATCCAATAGCGCTGCTCGGCTAACGTGGTGCAGAGAACGTTGACAGTGGACCGCTGAACAGTGGAAATAGGTTCTCTGGTGCGACGAATCAAGGTTCACCCTCTACCGTTCGGATGGCAGGGCCTGGGTTTGGTGTCTGCCTGGAGAACGCCTCCTGCCAGAATGTATTGTGCCAACTGTGAAGTTCGGCGGCGGTTCAATTATGCTATGGGGGTGTTTCTCCTGGTATGGCACGGAACCCTTGGTCGCAATTCCTGGTAGACTCAACGCCGAGACCTACTGCACCATTTTGGATGATCATGCGCTTCCTACGTTGTGGCAGTTTTACGGGGTGGACCCATGTTACTTTCAGGATGACAATGCCACCTGTCATGTTGTGAGGTTCACCATGGCTTGGTATTGTGACAATGGGGTTAATCGAATTGACTGGCCTGCGCAGAGCCCAGACCTTAACCCTATCGAGCACCTCTGTGACGAGTTGGAGCGTGGACTTAAGGGGTGCCCCAACCGTCCGAAATCTGTGAAGAAACTGACTTGTCTTCTCCAAGTCGAGTGGAAGAAAATACCGCTAGCCGTCGTACAACGCCTGGTGGAGAGTATGCCCCGGAGGGTCGCAGCTGTAATCGGCGCTCGTGGAGGCTTCACCAACTATTGACGATGAATAAACTTTGTTTTCTATTGCTATCACAGGTGTCCAATTACTTGTTGGTAGATAGTGCATATATATATAGCGACATTTTTGGTTATATGGCATTTTGAGTGCTATCAGACAGTTATTTGCTATCCTTTTTAAGGACGATTACTATGGAAGGACAGAAATATTGAAACACGATGCCCATTGCCCATCTTATTACGTTTTTCACTTTCTTTTTTTTATTCAACTGGACAAAGTTGCAAAAGTAACACAGCATCGAGCCATTTAAAGAGATCCAGGATTTTTGTCTCTTTGTAAAATCGAGTAAATAATATTAGACCCCCCCCCCCACATAAAAACCACAGAAATTCTGAAATTTTTAATTCTAGATAAATAAATGGAAAAGTTTTTTTAGTACGTGGGAAGACCTCAATCGCCCTCACTGTTAACCTTTCCAAATCCCCAGCACGTGCTGCGCATTTTTAGATTGCCATGCTATCATGAGAATGCTCCCTCCTCATGTGCTGATGGCATTGGTTTTCTGTTGTGTATTGGTGCGTTTTCGATACCTGTAAGCCAGTATCAAGTAAACGCTGTCATGTGGATTTTGCTAAATTCATAATTTTGCGTTTTTCACGTTACTTTTGAGCTCCAGTGTAGAGAGATTCCTGTACACAAATAGTTTACCTACTATTGTATATGAACATTCTGTAGTCTGTTTCTGTAATGGTAACATACCTTTAATATAGACCAAAGGAAACCGGATACATGAAAGATTTCTGAACAGCACGCAAACAGTCGAAATCAAAGGGATTTCAATTTATTTTGAAATAACAAACTACATCCTATAGAAATTGTTTCATACTCCACACCCAAATCTACTGCCATTCGCGAAACCTTGGAAATCTTGACCAGATGCGAGGCTTGCAATGATAGCGTCTCGCTGGAGTTGCCACGTATTTGGAATCAATTATTCAAATTGTGGTGCGTTTTCTACAAGGGTACTGCGTGCCCAAACAACGTGACCACGTTTCTCCAAACATCACGTTTGCTCCTATTCATTTATTTATCTAGTCAAGTCTCCGCGTTCAAGTGTTGAAATGTTCTATTATCTAGTTTGCAGTTAACTGTCGACCTTCCTGGAAAAAGCCGTCTGGTAGATGTGCAAAAGCTTGAAACGTTTTATTTGTATTCTACGCAAAGAAATTTCGGAGTTTTAGTATAGGTATACTATTTTGAGTATAATTTGGAGCACAGTTCTTATTTATTGCATTTCCTCTGCCTTTCGACAACAATTGTTTATATTGCATTGGGTACGTGCTGCGAAAAATGTAAGCACATTCTAGTATGTCCTGGGAGAGAAACAATTGATTATCAACTAAAGCAGTCCAGTTTATCAAATTTTAATATTTGAATTTCCTAGCTCGAAACTGTGCAAAGGACACGCTCTGATATCGTAGAATCGGTTTTCATACTGTAGGGATATTACTCCAGTTTTACCGGAAAGCAAAAATGGTGAAACCATATCTTAGAAATCGCCATTAAATATGAGTTTCATTCAATATGAATATCACGATTGCAACATTAAGTGAAAATTAACTTTTCGGGGAGAAACCTCTTGGGCATCAGAATACAATTTGTTTAGGTTTGGGATATATGTATACATTATTTTCCGCCTATTTTACTCACACTAAAATTGAAATGTATTGACACAATACTGTTGATAGCTGCCGATGACAGGGTGGTTCCAAGCGCATACTTATAATCATTCGACGGTCATGTGACCCTGATGTGATCACGGTTGAGGCAGGGATACTGCGCTTTTCCTACGACAGTTGTACCCACGACTAGATCCATACTAGAGACAGTCGTCTGCTTATGGATCATTTGTGTTCTCCACTTTTTTTTTTAATTTCTAAAAAATATTTTAATCTCTTAATAAGAGAGATGGTTTTTAAAATTATGTTATTGATACCTAGGCGTAAAGAAGAGAAATATAATATTTCAGGGTTAGCGAAACTGATATAAAGATATAACTTCCCGCTTGATGAAAAATCATAAGATAAAAGTATTTTGGAAATGGAGTCCACAAAAAAGTTTATTGAAATATTGCTTCTTGGAATGCTGTGTCACATGTACCGTCCTGTAGGGACAGTAATGGCAGTCGCAATCGTTTTCCACTACCTGCACTCGTCGCCTCGGAAGCCGTTGTATATGGTCCCTGTGGAATTATGGCGGTTTGTACGCAAATAAGTGATTGAGTGCGCGTTCGACATTGTTTCGGTTAGTGAACCGCTGCGGGTCCAGGAAATGCTGGAACGCCCGTAAAATGTGGCAGTCGCTCGGAACAATATAAACATTTTCAAAAATTACTTGAAGTTGTTGTGCAGATATTACTTTGGATATTTCTCAAATTGCTCAGTTAAAAGCAGGTGACCAATGAATTTTATTAGAAACACGTGTGTCGTAAGCCAACCCTTCAGCTTTCCAAATAATAACCAGCAGTTACAACACGTGTTGACTGCGACGGCTAGGATTATAGGAACTTGGTGAACGTACGCGAATTTTCCATTTCATCAAACTTTGGTTATATGAAATGAATCCTTTGTTAAATTCATTGTTCTACTATTCCGTGAAATGGAGGGAGTCCTCCGAACGAATGTCTAATAGAGTAGTAAAAAGACGATTTTTGAAATCACACTTTAAAAAATAACAGAGAGAAATAAAAATAAATATTCCTTGTCAGGTTACAAACTAAAATGCATGAAGAGCCAGTGACAGCAAATGTTAAAAAAGCATTTACAAACAAGAAAAACAAAAATGAGGTAAGTGTACTGAAACGGTAAAGAAATAGTAACTCCTTAAGTGACATGGAGATTGATATCTGTCATTTCCCATATTACATACACTGAATAAATATAACGTAATGTACCTTACCTTTTTTGTACTAGTGATAACATCATCACCGTAAAGAAAATTTACAT
The DNA here is from genome assembly GCA_039090855.1 of Macrothele yani. NCBI lineage: Eukaryota > Metazoa > Arthropoda > Arachnida > Araneae > Macrothelidae > Macrothele > Macrothele yani. The sequence goes on from CM077016.1 coordinate 12,932,114, forward strand.
GAACTATTTTTTTCAAAACTGTCTTCCAGTACTTTGAAATTTTCGCACCTGGATGATTTTTAGCCATGGAAGTTTTGAGCTGCTAGCGTTGCCACTGATTAGATGTTCAGTGACGTGAAGACGTATCACATAAGGGAGAGGTTGAAATGGGTTATATTCCTCAATATTAGTATTATTTCCGTAATTTATACGGAATAGGCTTTTTCGGAACACTGTCTTGATGCATAACTATTTATCATTAAGCAAGTATTGTTTGGAAGTCAATGAAAAAACTTCATGTTCAGTAAGTGACGTGTTTGGTAACCCTAAGACGCCTCAAATTCTGAGAAGCAAAAGAAGGACTGTTTTGTGGGGCCCGTAGATCTTATAACCACAATCATTATCCCATTCCCTTTTAAGGCCCTCCCCATGAAGTTTCGTTTGGTGCTTCGTTCTTTTTTGTTGGTTGGTTCAAATATATTTTTATAAGTTTTTAAATGCAGTGTAACCTCCGTTAAGCGTTTACCTAAGAAATACCGATAAAATATGTAAAACAAATTTTATAACTTTAAAAATTCGGAAATTTTAAATGCTTCTAAAAAGGAAAAGCTAAAGAAAATAAAGTCCCCAGTAAATTAAGGTTGCGTTCATTCATAGTGCAAGACGTGAACGTATGGCAATGTTTTGCTATATTAAACGTATGGCTTTTTGACATTTGTCTGAATGTTTTAATTCTAATTTCATTATAAAAACTAAATTAAGGTACTCTGGCGGCCCCAGTGGCGCAGTGGTCTAAGCGTCTGGTGAGGCATAGATGTTGTGTTTGTCTTACGTCCATGGTTCTCTCCCTTCCCTTGAACAAGTAAGCCTAAATTATGAACGTGCGTCTGCTACATATAGCCATCGTGTTGCTGACGGTGGTCATTAAGCCTTAAATAAAAAAAATAAAAAAATGCAATTTCACATTTTCTATATATAAAAAACAAAACAAAACGAAACATCTTTTGAAAACCCGAATGCAATGGTTGCAACCCCGAATTCAATGGGGGTTTCTTTATTCAACACTCTTAGCAAACGTTCTTTCTATATTGACATTGCACTTTTCAAAGTAGCTTATTCACTAATTGATTTAGCAATAGTATCACGTGAAATATTCACTAATCTCTGCATGTTTCAAGGTTCTTGAATTCATAGAGAAACGAGAATTGTAAAAGTTCATTAGTAAATTTTTAATTACTCCATTTATTTTATAGATGAAAAAAAAATTCGCTCTTTCAATTTTCTAAGAGTTATAACAAATCGTGTTACGTGTACCTGAACCACAGAACGGTGTATTTTTGATAATGTGACATTACAAATTTAAGGTTTAATCGCAAAAACGTATACTTGAATTACCTATAACCGAATTGAAAAACGCCGTACAAAATACAACCAAAACATCCCACCTAGCACAGAATTACGTGTAAAAGTGAAAAGCGTGTAACTGAGGTTCCACCATGTACGTCGAACCTTGATTATAATGCACATTGATATGGTGCAAATATTTTTAGCTCTTCCCAATAATTAGGAGACGGTTTCTCCAGGGTATATTTATTTGCATCCTTAAAATTTTGAAACACGCTCAAAACGAAATTCTGTGTGCGTCACTGCCGCTGTCTCCACGATGGAGAAAGTGATGATGGAAATTTCTCCAGCTAACTGTCGGTTAGAGTTAGTTTTGTGGTGTTACCCATCGGTATCCGGTGTCTTCAGAGCGACAGTTATAACAATACTTGTGGCTCGTTATGCTTTTCTGACCTTCCGTCAGGTTTATCCTTAGCTGTGTTCCTCCTGTAGGATGCAAAGTTGAGGCTAATAACTGGCACCTAAAGTTATTAAAGGGATCGTTTTTCTGATGAAAAAATTGTTTTTTCATCAGAAAAACGATGAAATAAATGGAGTAAGATTTCCGAAAAAAAATTACCATGTGTAATGGCGGATAGGGAATGCAGTTCGACAGCATTTCTGTTGTTGACATCGCAATGAAGCATTACCCATCAGCCAATGACGTACGTTTGCTAGAGAAGAAACCGGGATGTCACACTTTCATGCAGCTAATGCTCTTCATCATTGATCCAATGGTCATCCTCGCAACATTGCGGATGTGCGAAGTTCAATCTACATTCCAAGACATACAATCCGTTCAAGCGAACGGGGTGCATTGAAAATATTACCTGTACTTGTGTGTGCGTGTATGTGCATGCGTGCGTGCGTACTTGCGTGTGTGTTTTATCTGATGAGTCGGGTCGACGTTTGAAGGAATCAAAAAGACGTTATCTCTAAGCGTTAAAGTTTTAGCCGTGGACAACAATGAGCACAAAATTCAAAAATAACATTTTATGTAACTTTAGCAAGCAAACAGCTTTCACAGATCACAGTTAAGCAAAATGGTTCGACTTATCATTCAAAAGCGCTCATCTACAGAATGAGTAGCGCAAATCTTCCGAAGTAGGTGTTCAAATTATCATGTAAACTGACACTTCCAATTGAGTGGATATTAGCGTCTGGTGACAAGCAATTGGTTCATTTAATTCACATCCAATAGGGCGACGGGTTTCCCAAATTGACGTGTTTCAAATGACTACTGTCTGGAGATGTGCAAGCGTTACGAAATTGGACGAGGGGTTCCCGGCGCAGGATAATTGGCATACAGTTCTCAAATGCTTATCAAACCTGTGGTGGGTGATGAAACAGCAGTTGCTGTTAAATATAAGGAGTGAAAATCGGAGTTTTGCCCTACCTCAGCAAGGATTTATTTGGCAAAATACATAAACTTTGCGAAACAGTTTGTTCTTAAGTAGTCGGCCATAAATTAGTTTGTGACAGAATCAATAAAGGGACTGTAAATTGAGATACGGTAAGTTTCCTCCAGAGGTTCCATTACATTACACTGATGGATTTCCTTTTCAGTTCCTCATGGAATACATGCTACTGGTTGATATTGCACTGCCCCGGTACACAAGCGATATAAAAATTAAATTGAAATTTTATTTAAAATTCTTCACTTTAGTTTATATCGAGTTGAGCTCCTGAAAGTTTGTGTGAATTTCATGATTCCACCAAATAATGAAACTTTTTTTTGGAATTTAAACTTTAGTTTAATTATTAAATCTTTTTTCTCATAGAAAAACACCACGTCGTACACCAAGGGGTGAAGGGAGAGGGCTTGTGACCCAAAATAACCTCTATGTTGATATGACACTGCATTCACTATATCTTACAAATAACGCAGTGAATATATGTAGTATTTATGACATAAAAAGGTTAGTATTCGTAATGAAATCTAGTCAAATTCCTTTTACAATCTGAATTGCTATTTTTATAGGTCATAATTCCATTTCAGGCTCGCTCCTCGAAATGGGGTAAGCGCTGCCACCTTTCGTAAGATGCGAAGGATGGCAGAATCTATTTGCGTTACAAATTGGTTATCCCTTAAATCGTCTTTCAGGAACGTTAATTGCGTCCCTTCTCATACATTCTTTAAACTTCGGCCCTCTCTCTCTGCGATTTGCGAGTCAGCGTTAGTGTGCGGTCACCTATCGACAGCTAAAAAAGGTACTGCACGTAAGTTTTGTAATAATCTCGTTTCGTGATTATATTTGGTTGACCCTTAGGAGGACATTTAACAGAGCTAATTGTTTCCCTACTCCAAACATTACTTATGTCGGAAAAGTCTTGTTACCTCATGAATGAGAATGAGCCTATATGGCAGAATAAATCACTAGATTACGTAAACTTAAAATCAACTAATTACATGCCAGGGGAGAATTTTCTGATGATGCGAATCAACACCTAAAAGCAGTGTTCTGAGTTAAGACGAGAGTTCCGTCAGAATAAATACTCCAGAATATGGTACTAAATGGATTTTTGATTTCCCTCTATTAGTCTGAGTTTCAAGAGACGCAAATTAGCTCTGTTTAATACCGATACCAGTCGCTACTAACTGTCTCAGTTAGTAGCGAGAGAGAAGTGGCGTGTAAACATCACCCTGTAGAGACAGTACGATGGCTTCATCGTAGGACAATATTTTGGTGAAATAAAACAGTAGAATCATTACGATATCAATAGGATTATGAGTATTATGTAGCCGCGTTCCAAGTATACATGAACACAGCTAACCATCACTGAAATGTGCTTCATTCAACATCTGAATTGTGAACGGATGAGACTTATCCACTCTGAAAGTTTTTTTGAAATCTGGAAGCAATCTTGGGCGTTCACACCACACGTAACCTCTTACCTACCGAATTTATCGAAAATTCTACATCTTTGAGCACAATGAAATGACTCTCGAAACAAAGAACTTACTGGCTCCCGATACACTGGAACTAACGTTTACTACGCGTGCCAACGCCATGAGCTCAAACCAACATAGAGTTACTGTACTGCTATCTCTCAGACTAAATGTACACATTATAAAGTAAAATAATTCACAAAGAGCGGCCGACGTTTGGAAATAAAGAACAAATCCCCGCAAAATAAAGAGTTCTGTGAAATCACATTTCGATTTCGAACTGATTCAACACGCTATTTATGAAATCGGAACAAGAAAATAAGTAAAACGTAAAGCCTTTATAACTAAACATAAAATATATTTACTTTAATATGTAGACATGATATTTAACCTAAAGCATTTTACCTATCATGTTAAAAAAAATTGTATTCATACGTCGGAGAACACCTAGTTCTCTCTGTGCATCAACATTTTGCCGTTGTCATAAATATTCACACAAATTGCTGGATACATATTTAGAAAATTTAGTTCGCGATTTTAATCTCTTCTTCTACAAAAAGATTGTATGTGCTTATAGGAAGTTATCATTTTGTTCGTCCGTTGTCCTTTGATCAACATATCTCTGCTACTATTAGTCCGATTTCAAGAAATGTTTTTTCCGTTGGAAAGTTTGAAATGTCAGAGCGATATTCCTGGCTTGCCGGTTTTGGCGAATAGCTCTGCTTATAAAAGTCAGATTTGAAACATTGTTTCTTCCTGAGACAGCGTTCCTGGTACGAAATGCTGAGCAAACAATTTCAACTTATTTCTCACACAAGTGTTCCTCTAGTAACATAGTTGTATGAAAATTACGTTTTAGGCAACAGCATACCTACTGCAGTATCCGCGAAATTGAGACCGATAAAAAGTTATTCATTTTCGGGAATATACTGCTAACAATAAAACTATTTTGTGTGCATATCCTTACCACAACGACGTGTAATTTCCCCACTAGGGGCCCAAACATTTAATACGTTTTTCGCTCTATGTAACTGCTTCTAAGTATCCGACTGAAAATATTACTCTATATCCGGATACAATTTGCCTTGTGAAACACGTTGACTGTACTTGTGGAGTTTTTTAATATAATCCAGAGTTTTATTTATTGCTGGGTGGTATTTGTGCAGTTATGTTTGCAGCTGTATCACCGCTACTAAAGACCCCTGAAAAATTGCTTTTTTTCACCGTATGTCATTATCCACGGTGAGAATAATATCCTTTTTATATGATGTACAGCTTTCGTCATAAGGTACAGAAATGTCAAAACTGTTTTCCAGCTATCTTTGCTTCCAGTAGACGCATTAGAACAATTACCTTTTCTTAGCATAAGTTTTGTTATGAAAAATACCCTCACATATTTGAAAAAGACTTCGTTATGTAAAATGTTTTCGATGCGGGTCGCTTAGGTACATCATGTGTACCTCTATATTTCATATCCTAACACTTTGATTTCAAAATTCCTTTTTCTCTGACATGTTTTCCCGTTTTGAGAAAAGTTTTCAGTACCATTTCTTATTTTTCGTAATATAAGTTTCCGACGATGGTAGGTCTTCCTATTTCTGAAGGTTTGATCCATTGACTGTAGAAATGGGTTAATTTTTTTTTCTAACAGGTTCCTTTGACCACGAATAATTTTGAAATATTTTGTTCACCTCGGAGCGGATTCAAAAACGTGTTCATTACAACCGAAAATCCATTGTCATCATTCTTCTTTAATTATTTTAAGGTTCAATACTGATGATTTGTTTTTAAATATCTGGACGTTTACTTTCTTTATAATTCAAATTTAAGTGCATGCCGTATTACAAATGTTAACCAATACACTTCCTCATTCACTTTAACATCAAAACAGTTAAAAATCAATGCAAAACTCTTTAAATAACATATAACGACGTGTTATACCTTTTAAAGAAAGACAATGAAACGTGCGATCTGAACAACATTTACATTTCCAATTTTTGCACTGATAACTCAAAGCTTCCATATATAATAAACTATGCAGATTGGATGCATTCCAAGTTATTTATAATTTTTGCAATAGAGATTGGATGCATTCCTCGTTATTTATAATTTTTGCAATGTCATTTTGTGAAAAGCAGTAAACGTTCAAAAATGTTTTTACTGAGCTGATTTCATTCATATTATTTAGATGGTATACCTTCTGTTTGATAAAAACATTTTTTATAACAATATGGTAAAATTTAGTATCTTCTGTTTAAAGATTCTGACATTGTACTCTTAAAGTGAAAATACTGGTGCAAAAAACAGAGGAAAATCACCAAATAAAAATTACTTCTCCATTTTTATAATTGATGACGCAAATGGAAGTTCTTATTTCTGGACAAAATTTAGTCGTTTGTTAATTTGGATAGTCTTATCTGAGAACCTAAGGCATTCCAGATATGCTGAAAGAAACAAAGTTTCAGTAAAATATTTTAGACATTATGAACTTACACCTAATTTTTAAGTTATGTTCATAGGTATGAAGAGTTTGATGGTTATCCATAAAATGCGGTGAGATTTACCGTTGGAAATTAAGAGATAGAATGCAATTTCCGTTCCACAGTAAATTTTTCATTTGAACATTAAATATATTTTTAATAACCATAGGCACCTTTTTAATTAATTCAACCTGCAGAAGACCGTTCTATTGAAGTCAGTGTCATACAATACATATAATTAAAAGCTGCGCAACTGCAATCACGCATCTCAATGAAAATCTCTTAATTTATTCTTACATAATTCCACAAATGGTAAAGAAAGATGAAAATACTCTCATCTGTAATCGTTTCAACTCAGTTCACAAAGTTTACTTTAAGTTAAACGACGCATTTATAAAATGTATGAAAGTTCTGTAGGTTTTTGATCACGAATAAACACGAAACCATCACTTTGAAGAATTTCACAGTAGGAATAATATGAATAGTTCAATTGGTAGTGAGATAAACTTAAGCCTTGTAGGGAAAATACATATAGGATTTAAAAATCGGTTGTAAATCTCAGTTGTAGGTAACACTTGCACGAATATTTTGATATGAATTTCAATTTCTAGCTGAGTCAAACTGCTACAAATTAAAACTAGTATATACTGTCAGATGAAAAGGAATTGCTACCAAAGTTGAGACTTTGACGACTATTCGGAAAATTCCTTCTGAGAAATTTAGAAAATCTGTGTGATACTGTGCGTGACTAATTCAGGTAAACATTTCAAGTGTAGCATTTGCTCTTTCATCCTTTGGGTAGTAAACGATTGGGAAGAAAATACAAGATTGGAATTTTGTCATTATATTTTAACATATTTCGCCGCTCTCTGACGATGATGTAGTTTGTTCCTATCAGAAATGTGTTATTATTTCTTAAGGGTCAAATAATCTTTATACTAAAATTTACTTGATGAAAACATTTTTTTCAAATGACACGTACAGAAACAGAAACAAAAAAAGACGTTTTTAAAAATATTATTGACTTCAAAAAGCACTGTTCGTTAGTCAAAGTCATTCTAATATTTGAATTCTTTAGCAAGAGGAATGGAAAGCAACAAAATTCCTTCAACGGAAATTTGTTAAAAAGAGACATTGGCAAATAAAAAAAAATCGTATAAACCACTCCAGTGCTAGGCAAAACTGCAGATTGAGGAAATTGGAGAGTTTCCACATCTTTTCTCTCTATTAATGCTAAGAACATTTTTTGCAAATGCTTGAAAAAGAGATGTCATAACTGACGCCATGTAGTAGAAAAGTTAGGTATCACCTTCATGATATTCTGCGACACGAGTACTGGCCGCATCGAGAAAAAAGAAAACATATTGAAATCGCATTGCTAGAAGTAAGCACAGAAAGAAATCGAATATACAATATATTTATACTTTAGAGGTCAAATACTGTAATCAAATTTCTGGACAAGAGAGGCTGTTGCAAACAATTCTGGAAATTAAATTTGTTATTATGCTTTCTTTCGGCAAAATTGTGCATTACAAAATAAATTGGGACTGTAGAACAGATAATCTACAGAATTCTCTATACATGACGTTTAGAAAAATCTATAAATAGGTAATACTAATTTGCCTTTTATGTCTGTCAATTATAAGGTATTTGAAGAAGAAGTTGCATAAACATCTTATCAATTCTAAAACATATCGTAAGCACCTAAGTATTATTTTGATCGGGATTTCTCCAGAAAAAAAAATGAAGGAAAATATTTTCGATTTTGAGGGACATTGTTTTTATCTTAAAATACAGTTTGCCATAGTCACTATATTCCTCAGTTGTCATTTGACTACATATTCTCATAACACAGTTCCTGTTAACATCAGTTGAAAGGAAATGGATCACTTACGAAAGCAATTATGAATTATATATTGTTCCATTTCATTCAAATCCGCAAGCACCCACTTGAAAATGCGAGACAGTTGAAATTTGGCTACCAGAGCTTAGCATTTTGAACGAACAGTAATAATCGTCGACTACTCCACAGCAACCTTCAATGGCAATCTCGATGTTTGTTCCCGTCATAGCAACGTATGATAACTTACCATTAACGCATTGATAAATCGTTGGAATACCGGAGATAGGATTCAACTATGCATTGAAATGTTGTTTTAATTGACGAAACGTATATCTCTAAAAAATAAATTTTATTAACTCGGTAGTTAGAAATTTATTCATTCTTCTTTTGTTCTGAACATAGTAGAAAACGCATATAGCTATTAAATTCGTTTGTTTTTGTGGTGCAGTCAGCACAAAGATTCACCAAACTTTCGTTCTCTACTGGGAGGCTTCTTCAAGGTAATAGTGGACATCAAAATGATGGAATGAGTGATTTATGAGTCATTTATTTATGCGTTTCATTATTATTCATGTCTGGTGTATTTAAAATAAATTTACCTAGTAGAAATTTCAGCACTTTTAGAGGAGTATTTCCCTCTTGAAAATTAATGAAGGCTCCAGCTTTCCATCTTCGCCAGTGAAGGCTTGTACGACGGCGAAGCTATATATGTTGCATTTGGTGGTGCGAACCGACAGTTATGGTTTCGTTTTGCTCCGGCGCACGAGGTATCAACATCCTGTTGCCTCTCTGAATGACTCATTTCATCAATACCTCCTCCAAACATGGGACATTCGTTGATCCGGCATTTTGTTTATCATAAAATATGTGAAGTATCTTGTTCTGCTTTCACCGTAATCCAATACTAACCCCATTTAGTCCACCGATACTTCAATTTATCCCTCACTTTCTATTTTCATGAATGGTATGTAAGTGTACCGTTATTACCTTTTCCAATGCGGGGTAAAATTACCTACATGAATCGATTTTTGGAGTTAGCGAAAATGCTGAAGAAACTGTACTGGGAGGATAAACTAAAGCCTGTTCATTCAAAATCCCATTCAGCTAACTACAACTACTCCACAGAACCGATTTGAAATTAATAATGAACGGGCGGGGAGAAGTATTTGTTTAGCGCATAGGTAAAGAGAAAGCACCTCTAAGGAATCCTCTGGAGTTCTGTGCACCAGAAAATTAGCAATTTTTTCAGAAAAAAAAATTGATTATCATAGTATCTGGGATTTTACCACTACACCGCTCGCTGACAAAGGTGTGGAATAATTTTAAGAGTATTTATTTAGTAAACTCTTAACAGCCACTTCTTTAACAAATAACTTAACCTAAAACCGAATGGAAAATATATTTTAAGCTATATTATGACATAACTTTAAGAATCATTACAAGAAATACCGATGTTTTAAAAATTAGCTAGCAAAAGGTAAATACTTTGCTTAATTTAATTTCTGTTCAGCTGTTTGGTGTGAACGTTTCGCTACATTTAATTCACAATCATCCAGAATATGCTTTCCGTGAGCTAGGCATACCCACTTTATAATCAGTTGTATCCGGTTACTACAAAATATTTGCATCAGCGCAAAGGGCCGTTGCGCAAGAAGGTGAACTGTGAGTGGAGAGGTACGTACCTTTAAAGCTAAGATGATCTGCTCTGTTGTCAGTAACTTTCAAGCGGATATGCCACGTGGAGTGGAACTTTCCGAGTTTCAGTGCTAGAAACGTTGAAAGTCTGTACAAATGCCGTAAAAATTTGATTTAAAATTAAGGGGTGCCAAAGCCTGATCCGTTTTATGTCAAGCCGTATACATTGACATCTCGACCCTGTTCTAGATCGGGAAACAGTTTCGGATCTTAAATTACTTTTCCTTTCTTTAATATTATGCTCAAAATTTATAGATTCATCGTTCAAAGAACGGGCATAGCTGCTAATGTCTACAAAATGTTACCAGTGGTACAGTTTGTGCAAAGTTTAGGCGGCATCGCATTAAAGGGCCCAGTTATAGGCGAAACGTCTAAAAAATATGACCCCTAACGTGCTAAAATTTTACAAAGGGTTTTTTCATTTTAGTGGAAACGTATTAGGGGAATATACTGAGATGTTTCATTACCTGGTGATTACTTCTGTCGAGCTGACTATAAAAATACGTACAAACAATGTTTATGCACAATTATTTTTGTTCCTTATCGACCAGAGTTTTCCTTTTCTTCTGGCCAAGTTTCGCCAAGACAAAGGTCACATAAATATTCAAATCTGATACTATATTATCAACTATGTTGACTGTCAAGTAATTATCTCAGTTGCTTACAGGCGCTCGACAGAATTGGTGTAGATGCCATGTCGTTGACAAGTTGCGCGGCATTTCGATATACATGAAAAGTTTCCGAAATTTCAAATTTGAATATTTAAGTGGGTTTGTCAATAACCTTTGCTTTATTTGGTGAAAAACCATTGAACATTTTCATGGCTATGTTTAGCCATCGATGACGTCTTTACGTCGCAGTTCTGGATGTAGGTCTTGTGCTACCTCAGTCGAAAAAGTGCGTCCCTATGGGTCTGACCTGTATATAGAAAATCACATTCTGGTGGGATTTGGTAGATTTCCCACGAATTATATCTTCAACGTAGTCCTTTACCCAAAAGAGTTCATTTTGTTTAGGGGTTTAAAATTCACTTTGAAATTGAAGGTTCTGGCGATCTTTGAAATTTTGAAGGAAAAGTCACGGGAGCACGGGATAATGGCAAAATTATCTGATAATTAAAGTACAACAGGTTTTTAGTTGGAGACAGGCTTCGGTTTGGGGTTTGGAATATTTTTAACTCCTTTGTTTGTAATGGAAGTAATGCGCTCTCAAATATTTAAGAAAATCAAGTTCTTTTTTCAAACTGTTTTAATTTCTTCCTCTTTAAAAATGTACGTTTCATACAGAATCTTAAATTTCAACCGTAGCTCTCCGCAAAATATGTTGATAAGTCAAAACATTATGACTGCTTTCTTAATAGAATGTTAGTCGTCCACTTACCGCCAAAACACCACTTAGCTGACGAATCATGGAAGCTACAAAGATCTCACAATTATCTTGCGGCATCCTGTACCAACACGTTTCAAGCATATGTTTAACTCCTGAAATTTGTTTGGTTACACGGCGGCAGATTGTATTTGCTGTTTTAAAATCACTCAAAGATGATCGATTGGATTGATGTTTGAAGAACCTGTATGCCACGACAATACATGTAAATCCTTCTTATGTTCCGCGAACTATTATCGAAGAACCCGTGTAGTGTGAGATGGCTCACTAGCTGCTGAAAAATGGGGCTACTTGAAGAAATACGTTTGCCCTGAATGGATGTAATTGGTATGCAAAGAGTTTTAGGTAGGTGGTAGACGTCATGATTTCTTGCGCATGCAAGAATTGGCCCAGATATTTTAGCAAAACATTGCTCATAGCATTACATTTCCTCCAGGCGCTTGTTTCCGCCCTATGGTAGATATTGGTGCCAGCACTTTCTGAGCTAAACGAGGCACACGTAACAAGCCGTCTACATGGTGCAAGACGAAACGAGATTCATTAGACCATACGACCATATTACTTTCATTCAAAGTTCAGATTTTATATTCGCGTAAAGGTTTTACTCACACTCGACGCTAAATCGCGCACTTTCGACTCTATGATTTTCATGGGCAGATTTTACTCATTTGGAACACTTTGGTTTACATGGACACACGGAGATGCCTGTGGCTCCGAAGCCCTATTTCTACCAGTATTCGAGAACTTTGTGTTGTGACACATCACTCCAGACACCAGGATTCGAATTATTTGATATTTGTGCCTTTTTTGAGTCGTACGTCCTGAGATATCCTTCACTCACCACAAAGATTAAGGAACAGTGGTCGGCTGACGCCTTGGTTGTTTGTGTTCCTTCCCTCATTAAACCACTTTTTGAAGGTACTAACCAAGACTGACTGTGATAAAGAGAAAAGCACCGGTTACCCTGTTTTCTGGCTATTGCAATTTGGCGTTCTTCCTACTCATCTAATTTTTCTGGTTTTGGGATCTACAGAAGAAGAATAACACTGATTAACAGCGCATGGTCGCAGATGTTATTTTTTTCTCACGCGACATTCGCAATGCGCCGTCTAACACCTGCAATTTCGTCAATGTAAATAAAGACGCTCTGGTTATAGGGTTTTTGCTCTTTGATATAAGTATTTCTTGAGACCATGAATGTGTTTCAGACTCCCAGCTAATTGTTTTAACCTTGAAATATGCTTTAAGCTAAATTTCATGTTTACATACCTCTTCTTTGGCCTCTTCATCCAGCACAGTTACCGATAGTTGACGTTTCCTAAGCTGTTCTAAAGTAGGAAATAACTGTTCTCCCAGAGAAAGGAATTTCACTGTGATGTTGTAAAGTGCTGCTAAATTTATATGGTTCCGCATTCTTTGGATTCCGCCTGAATGAAATGAAAACCGTATTTAAATAAAATTATATATGTCGTTATATATATTTGTTGAATAAATTCGAATCAAAATTTGGCACAAAACTTGGCTTTATAACTTTTATTAATATATCAAATTTTGGCATGTCAAAAATACAACTTCAGAATATTTTTTATTCCTTTCCTTGGATCCAGTGAAAGCTAATTTAAAGGATATTTCAAGAGTTATATGTAATACACTCACGGATAAATAAATTTGAGCACCTAGAAGAAAACATGTCATAATCGCGAAATTTTGCAGATAGCTAGGCGCCTGCAGGTTTGGAAATGATCCACATTTGGTGCGATTGCGAATGACCGCACACCCTGTGGTGGCGCTGCAAGCACAAACCGCCGGTCTTATAAACCGACGTGTAGTCAGTTTATAAGCGAAAATCAAAGCGAAAAGCACCATCAAAGAGAAAAGCACCGGTCGACGCAAGCAACAGTACAGATTGGCAATAATACAAGGTAGACGTATATTTACGAAAGTTACGGACGGTGAAAGATGCCTGATCATCGGGCTGAAAACCGTAGAGAGGTCGGCGCGCCGTATAGCCCGCCACGTGGATCGTTCTGATCATACCGTCCGACTCTGTTGAAAGCAGTGGACACGTGACGGTACTGCTACACGGCGGAGCATCTCCGGGCGGACAAGGAGGACTACCGGTGGAGAGGATCCACGGATATTGCGCCAGGCACGAACGGATCCCAAGCGGACACGGTCCACTATACAGGAAGATGTAGCGGGGCATGTAATCCCACGAACCACTTCCCGACGCCGCGCGGAAGCAAATCTGCGATCCCAGCGCCCCTTACGTGTGCTTCCATTAACACCGGAACATCTCCGGTCCCGTCTGCAGTGGTGCTAGGCCAGAGCGACGTAAAACGCCACAGAATGGCGACGTGCAGTGATTAACGATGAGTGCCGCTTGGGTTTGGGGACAAATGATCACCGTGTCTGAATGTGCAGGTTCCAGGTAAACGGCACAGTCCCCACCTCGCTATCGAGCGCTACACCTCCCACACTGGAGGCATTATGGTCTGGAGAGCTATTGCCTACGATAGCCGATCAGCTCTTGAAGTGGTACGTGGATCATTGACAGGCCAGCGGTATATGGATGAGATCCTACGGCTCCATGTACTCCCATCCATGTGCGCTATAGCAGAAGGATAATGCCCACTCGCAGACGGTAGGGTTGTTCAGGACTGCCTACGTCATATCCAGCTACTTCGATGGCTACCCATTACCAGAACATGTCCCCCTATCTAGCATGTGTGGGACCAGGTGAAACGCCATCTGCCACCGTGCGGCACTATCCAGGATTTGGAGCACACCGTCAAACATGTGTCTGCCAGTCAGCCGCAGGACATCATCAGGCGTCTGTTCGCCTGCATGCCAGAACGTATTGCAGCATATATCGCCTCACGATGCGGTGCGACGCGCTGTTGAAGATGGCTGCATTGTGTGCCACAGATACCTCTGTAAAGGTCCTGCAGCTCGGTTTTTGCCATCATGTGTATCATTGATCTGTATCATTGTGTCCATAAAATTTCAGTTTAATTCGATGCTTTCTTATTGTTGTGCAAATTTCATTGGCCGTGAATGAATCTTTTGACGATTAAGTAATCAACATTATGCTAAATAATCCATTTTTGTATTAGATCGGTGTTGAGTATTTTTACAATAGTGTGAGGGAACAATGCGCATGAGGTCAAATATCCCTAGGTCTCACTAAATCTTCTAAACAAAGAATTCTTCTGTTCTGATTCAATAAAAAAATTATGCTAAATTAGGAAATCCACAAAAACATACGGTGCATATGTTAGTGAACATCACTGCTATATGAGCATCTAATTGTATGTCATTTTTATGTCTTTTTAATGAGGAATTTATTTTCAGTGTCATTTTATTTTGCCTTCGAGTATAATGCTATTGTTTTAAGTTCAGTTCGTTCTGACAACAAAGAAAACATAATATTCGTTATACGAATTCCTTGGCGTAGAACATAAATTAAAGTTTCCAAGCTTTCGCACATCAACCAGATGGCTCTTTCAAGGAAAGTATAGACAACTATCTGCAAACTGCATAATGGAACCCTTCAACAATTTGAAAGTGGGGACTTGACTAGACAAGAAATGAATAGGCGCAAATGAGATCAGACATTCGAAAAAACGAGGTCACGTTGGTTGGGCGCGCAGCCCTGTGGTAGAGAACACATCATTATATGTATTGGGTTGTCGGAAAAGTCATGACGTATTTTAGCCATGTTTTGCAAAGGTCATTTATTGATAGAAAGAACAAAGATCAATCAATGTTATAATGCCCGTTTTATTCGATAGCCTTTTGTTATCTGTCAGTGAGCTGCAGAATGCCTCGTTCATAGAAGGACCTGTCTTTCCAGGCGAAAAACTGTACAATGTGCTGATTTACAGCCTCGTCTGAATTGAACGTTATACCACGCAAGGACTGTTGAAGAGAAGGAAACAAGCGGAAATCTGATGGCCCTAGGTCAAGCGAGTATACTGAGTGTGGCAACACATACCACCCAAGCTCCAATAATTTTTGGCGGGTGATCAAACTTGTGTGTGGTCTCGCGTTGTCATAATGGAACATAACACCATTACAATGAACGAGCTCTGGACGTTTCTAAGTGATGCATTCGTTCAAGCTGTCCAATTGCCGACAGTACACATTCGAATTGATTGTTTGGTTCCGTGGTAGGAGCTCGAAAAACACGACACCTTTAAAATCCCACCACACTGAGACCAGAACCTTCCGCTGATGAATGTCTGTTTTCGATGTCGTTTAAGGAGAAGCAGCACTTCGGGACCAAGACCGCTTGCGCAGCACATTGTTGTACACAATCCACTTTTCGTCCCCAGTTATCAGTCACTTCAAGAAAGGATCGTTTTTTCACGTTTAATGAACATATCGCAGACGTTTATACGCGACGTCAATTGAGCTTTGAGTTCATGAGGAACACACACATCGAGCTTGCTTACGTATCCTCAGGTGGTCGTGAACGCTTGAATGATGGATGTGCAATGTTTTTGCAATCTCTCGTGTCGTGTAACGTGGGTTTGACTCGATCAATGCCTTGATTTGGTCGTCATCAACCTCGATTGGCCTCCCGGACCGAGGAGCATCGTTGAGATCAAAATCACCAGCACGGAATTTTGTGAACCACCGCTGGCACTGACGTTCTCGTAGAGCATTATCACCGTACACTTTAGGCAACTTTTCACAAGCTTGACGTGCGTTTTTCCCTTTACGGAAGTAAAACAGTGAAATATGGCGAAAATGCACAGCTTGGACTTCCATTTTCAACTTGATGTCAAATCTCCGCAAATCAACCAAATCGCTCACTATTCCTTTTAGACTGCAGCTAGAACTGGCACCTGTCGAATCCCATAGCGATAACAGACCTGCGCATGCCTCGTACTTCCAAAACCGCCCAACTGCCATCGCGTGCCAAAATACGTCATGACTTTTCCGACAACCCAATAGAATTGATTCCAAATTCGTGGCAACTCGGGAGAAACGCTATAATTACAAGCCTCGCTGCTGGTCATGATTTCCAAGGTTTCGCGAACGGCAGTTGATTTAGGTGTGGAGTATGAAGCTGATTTCTTGAAATCATTCCACATAGGATCAACGGACTTGAACTTGACCTCTCTTGATAGGGCATTGGTTATTTTACCGTCTTTTGTATGCCTTTTATGTTCGTTGATTCTAATTCCAAACGAACGTTTTGTCATTCCGATGTAAGTAGTATCGCCTGGAGCCGTCCGGATACTGTACTGGTCTTGCATAAACCCTATATTCTTCTTCATTATATGTTAACGTGTTTTAACTTGTGTCTGTTTCTCGCCGTCCTCAATTGATCATCTCATCGTGTAAGAGTTCAGTATTGCTGCCTTCTATCCATTCATCAAAGATAGTTCCGGGAGAAAATCCCGTGGCAGGCTATATGATGGGTTTGTTTTACACACTGGCTCACTACCTTGCCTGGAACTGACCAGAAATTCTTGTAAAAAATCTTGCCTGACTACCCTGCATTCTGATGAACTGAAGAACAATTTGATTTGTTATTTTTTTTAGAAAACTTCAAGTGCCTCATTACGGCATACACTGGGTTAGCATCTCACTTTGGCTATTGATTTCTAGTTCGCTAGGGAGGTACATGTCTCCATTGTCTCTCCGTAGAAAATTTTGGAAGCAGGTTTTAGCTTAGAGAGGTTGATTTCTAAATAAACCTCCTATATTTACATCAGGTTAGTTAAAATGGTAATATAACACTTGTAATTATCGTACGACTAATAGTACATTACTTCCAGTACTGTTGAAGTCTTCCAAAAAGTGACATCCATTCAATTTTTGTTCTTCGTACTCAGTGTGTGGACACACTTTGTTTCTGTTCTGAAGCGAAAAGTTTGTTTCCGTTCCGATGTACTTTTTGACTTCCTCTAAAATAATCGTGATTTTGCATATAGGTCAATATCTGATGTGTGGTAAATTGTATTCTTAGCTGCAACAGAATAATTTGGGGAACCAATGACTTAATCGGTCAAAATAATTTTTCATCAATTAATGATGTTCGGTATTTAATAAATTTTCAGGGTTAGCAATTTGTATCGATCAATAGTATTATATTATTGTTTGGAGCTTTAACGACCACCATGATCAACTCAATGGGCTATAAGCAGTCACCCGTCCCTAATTTAGGGTCACTTGTTCCAGGGAAGGGAGAGAGCCAGTGCGGTAGACAAACACAGCATTCATGCCTCACCGGGATTTGAACCGGAACCATTTCGGACGAATAATCAGAGGACATCGCTTAAACCTTGCGCCACCGCTACAAAAGCGATTTTCTTTTTTCTGCCTATATTCGTAATGTAACACAAACCAATGTGTCGACTAAGTTTTTAGCTTCCTGTATTTCCTGTAGCTAAATAAACTGTTCTCTAAAAGCTTCACAGCTCGGTTACATTCGATATAATATTTACTGAAGGTACTTAAGGACACAGACGCAAGTAACGTCGGCTGCAAGATTTTTTTTTTATTTTTATTCATTCTTTAATTGGAGGTTTAACGACCACCATGAGCAACTCAATGTGATATAAGCAGTCGCCCGTCCCTAATTTAAGGCGACTGACTTCAGGGAGGGAAAAGAGCCAGTACAGTAAGAAAAACACAAAATCCATGCTTCATCGGGATTCGAACCCAGACATGCGCCACCGGGGAATATCTGAAGGAATTACATTTAAGTTTTTCTGGTATGTAACGACACCGAAGAAAAATATTTTAATATGTCAGACCCTGGTTGCGATTTTAAAGCTGTTTTCACTAATACATCCAATATTTGTTTTCTCATGTTGCAAACCAGTTTCATCTCAATTTCGCAAATCTTTAAGGAAGGAGTTACAGCAACGTGTGGATACATGCTTCTACAGTAATAGTAAAATATATGTGCTAATTTTTATTAAATGTGAACTGATGTATATTTTAAATGATTGACTCGGATTGTGTTGAGTAATATTTCTGAAAAAATTTTATTAAATTTATTGAAAAACACACAATTTGACTGAGAGTTCTTTACATAATCCTTCAACAAACCACCATGTGGTGCAAAATGTACACGATTGTTTGAGTTTAAGTAAAGGTGCTCCACATCACGTACTAATCGTTCAAACCGAGAAACATGTTGCTTGCAATTATCATAAGGTGCAATGGAGCACTTTATATTCGAAACATCTCTGTATGGAGTAGAAATATTTCGAGAGGTGAGAATGGCTTAATCTATAACTCTCTTAAGTCGGCTGTATCTTTAACTGATTTATTCAGAATAACGTTGAGTTGAATGGCATTTATTACGCCTTGTTCTTAAAGAAGCAACGGATTGTGAACATTTGTTTTTATTTTGAACAATCATATTTTTAAGCCTGCAGGTTTTCATTACTTTGGGACGTATGAGTAATTCAAACGGTCATGCCTAAAATTTAGCTCTTAACCCTTTTGCCCTCACTCGAAGTAATCTCCTTTCTACATGCTCTGAAATTTTGACTTCATATTAATGTGCAGTTTGAGGTCTTTCCTCTGACTGGATATCGTTTCTGATATATCTATTGTATTTTTCGTGTTTTGCAATTCTAGTGAAGACAGCATTTGCATACAAGTGTGCTCTTTATGTTAACCCTTTAACGACCACTACCCAAAAATCTGGTATCACTCTATTTACCATAACGCCCGAAACAGTATGTTGTTACACTTCTTTGCTTAGTAACAACACTAGTGACTGACGGTGACGCCTGCTGATCCCTCATGGGTCGTGTAAATTTAAAGAACATGGGAAATCTGTCTCACTCTAGACAGGCGTTTTGGGCGGCCATCGTCAATTGTGTGTAAGGGCATTTGGGCGTTATGGTCGTTAAAGGGTTAAACCCGATTATATAAAATTGCGCTCGTTATGTTAAAACCGAAAAAATTGAAGTTTAAAAATTAAGGACCTTGTGGATTGAAAATAATTAAAATAAAGGATTTATCTGTACTGGAGTAGTACAAGACGCAAAGTCGTTAATCGATTTTAAAGATCCATGTAAAACGATAGCGGCCTGTCTCCGACCAGTGGGCGAATCGCGAGTTGAATGGTAGGAGAAAGTGTTTTATCCAAGTGAAATATTTTGTAGAATTTTCGTCAAGGGAATGTTTTAGTAACCATTTCCAGCAGGTGTTCTTCATTCCACTTTGCTGTTGCTACAAGATATATCTTGCGTCGTGTACTACCCACTCAGAAATTAAATTCCTCATTTATGGCGAAATGGTTTGCATTCCATAAGATCTTCCACTTTATACTGTTCTCTACATGAGAGAACGTACCGGTGTCGATATATTTCTAAAAAGACATCTCCAAAACATATCCTGTCTATCTACTGAACTGAAGAAGTAGAGAAGGAACTGCATGAAATGCAACATTCTACAAAAACTTTTAAATTTTTAATAATTAGTCCCATGACACAAAACGAAAAAACTAAATTTCGAAATGTTTGTAATTTTGTCGTCTACATTCCTAAATAAATCTTTCTCAAGATTTCGTTACACTGTGGCTCTCGAGAACTGTACTCAGAAAAAAAAGTTAAGTAGCCAAAGTCAGTAACAAGAGATGTCCAATAAAAGAAAATGAATACGTACACCGAAAAACCTGAATATTCTGACCACCTGCTTTGTATGACGTTGGTTCTCCACGCTCCGGTTAAACAGCTCTTTCTTTGCGAGTCATGGACGCTACAAGATGTCCCAAGGTCTTTGGTGGTATCTGTTACCAACACGTTACCACCAGATACCTTAACAAATTCGCTCAGTCGCTGCAGAGCAGATTTACTTTCCTAATTAAAAAAAATGGTGATCGTTTGGATTGATACTTGGGTATTTTGAGACCAGGGCTATAGTTGAAGCCTTCCTAATGATCTGCGAAGCATTTTCAAACATACCGCACAGTGTGGCATCCATCTGACAGAAAACAGTACTTGAGGGGTATAACCGTTGCTACAAAAAATGTACCTGATATGCAACGACGTTCAGTTATTTGGTGGTCGACGTGGTATCTTTCAATGAATCACCGGACCAGGGATTTTCCAGTAAAATATTTCCCAAAGCATTGCATCTCCTCCAACGATGTGTTTTCTTTCTAGGGTGCGTTCTGGTGTCAACACTTCCCAAGGTATTCAACGGACACGTACCCTGCGATCCACAATGTTCAAATAGGAACGAAATTCAGCTGAACAGACGACTTTCTTCTTATCATTCAACGTCCAGTTTTCATGGTCGCGTGCCTTTTTCAGCCGTATTCTATGGTGAAACGAAGTTAATGTCCAATCGGAGAGGCCTGCCACCTCGCAGCCCCATTTCAGAAGGGTTCCATGTACTCTGGGTTTAGACATAATATTCCCGTTACCAGCATTCAAATTACTACCTTGTTGCGACACAATACACTTTCTATTAGTTCGAAACATAAGGGATAGCTTTCCCTCACCTGTATCATCGATGACCCGTGCACGGCACATACCTTTCCGGCAGTTCATAATTTTTAGCATGTATTTTGTGAAATAATAGCGTGCTTATGTTATCGGTTTGTCCTTTCGTCCGTCCTTCAGTCCGTCCGTCTTTATACACCATATCTCTCTAAACATTAATCCGATTTGAAAAATTCTTTTTGAATTGGAAAGCTTGAAATATGCGACTGATGATCCTTCATTTCGATTTTTTTTACGATGCAGTTTCGCCGCTAGAGGGCGTAATGGCAGAGGATATCGAATTCAAAATATATTTTTATTCCATATATTTGCTTCTAAACATCAGACTGGATTTTATTAAACTTGGGATTCCATTTATGTCGAAGAGTTATTTAGGTATAGCTACTTTTTCAAGTTACGCATATATTTTCCGATAGGGGTGTAAAAGTAAATTACGTTTTTCCCGATATCTTGTCTTCGAAAACTCCGATTTGAAAAGTTATTTTCATCAGCGGATACACCTTCTGATGCAAAATATTTTGCATATAACCATATAACTTATAATTTTTGGTAAAGAACACTTTGTCCACCAGGGGGCGTGAGTGTTAATTTTTTCTTCTGATGTATTTGCCATGAAATCTGAGCTTCTGAAATCTCGACTGAAAAAATTCGTTCGTGAACTGATGCCACTCGCATCGAAAAACCTTTTGGAATATTTCCTTCCTAAATTATTGCATGGTTACTCCGCTAGGGGCGTAAAACTATATCGTACTTTTGTTAATATCGCTGCTTCTAATGGTAATATTTGAAAAATTCTTCCTTTATTGGATAGAGTTTCCGATGTGATATGTGTTTCACTTAATTTCAAAATCTTCAAGTAGTTCATAGACTTGGCGCTAGCGGGCGTACAGGTAAACTGCGTTCACCCCGATATATCAGCTTCTAAAACTCCGATTTGAAAAAACCTTTCTGCACCGGATACAGCTCCCAATGGGAAATCTTTTCCATACAGTTTCTAATTTTTGGTAAAAAATGGTTTGGCCACCAGCGGGCTTACGCCTTCATTTCCGCTTTTGAAGATCTTGCAGAAAAAGTTGAGCTTCGAAATTCTCAACTGAAAAAAATTCGTTTGTTTTCCGGTACTACTCACGTCGACAAACATTTTAGGAAAATTTTCTTTTCAAAATAATGCATGGTTTCTACGCCAGGGGCGTAGATGTGTATCTTATTTTTGTGAATATCTCTCCTTCTAGCAGTCCGATTTGAAAAAAATTCTTTGTCGGATAATGTTTCCTATGCGAAATGTTTTCCATATAAATTTAACACAATCGCTGTTATTACGTACAATAACAGCGATTGTGTTTAGTTATGTCCACAAATGGCACACTCAGAAATATGTGGATCCATCTTCATACTACAGCAGTGTTGTGGCAGTTAAAACCGAAGACGTATCTCTATATATTTGCTCTGAGGAGAATGTCCAAGGTGTAATTCGATTTTTGGGAAAAAGGGATATTTAATTCTGAAAAGGAGGATTTAAATTAACATTAACGCTTACAAAAATGCATGGGAAGCAACTCACGTCGCAGAGAAAGTGAAAGATGTCATTTTTTGTGCGAAAACAGTCGTAGTGCTGAGACAGTTCTTGTGGTCGTCCAAGTGTTCCTTAACAGAAATCCACCAGGCACGACCGCTGTTTGCGAGGCACAAAACTACGAGATTTTCTTATCACAGTGAAGCACGCCAATGTGGTGATAAATATGTGATAATTTCTGCATAACGACTTGAAGAAAGAAATATTTATGCGTTTTATGCGTAAGAAACAGACTAAAACATACAATCGCCAAGTGTCACCAAGTTTTTATATGTATGAAGAACTCCTTCCTTTTGATATCTAAATGCTATTCAAAGCGTGACAATATTCATAAAAATGAATAAGAAACTTATGCAAGTATTATATGAAAAATATACATAATTCATTTTTCTTATAAACTATTGTTTGAAAAACGTTTTTGATTAACTTGGTGTTTAGAAATTGTATACTTGCATAATGAGAACGGTCTGATAGATATTTCGTCAAAGTGGTATGCACATAGATGCTCACGTCATTTTAAATCTTCTCCGTAAGTATATTTGAATAAATGCTTTGATCTTGTGCCAGCTTTGAAAATTATTTAAATCCATTTAAAGGCTCATCGTTGTATTAATACTAGTTTTATTATAATAATTCAACGCACGTTCCAGGGCCGTTGCCAGAAAGCATTTTAGGCGAGGGTTTCTGAAATCGAAAATCAATTTTCACCGTGTAAAATTTTTATACGTTAAATTTTTGTCTGTAGCATTTTACTTGTATTTGAAATCCTTATATGTAATATACCCAATTTTTCAAATACTGACTTACATGCTATGCTACTTACTCAACCATATGAATCTATCCACCCTCTCTTTATTTGAGTACGGCATTTCGGTGAGGGTTTATACCAGCAAAACCCTTCCTATGCTAGGGCCCAGGCACGCACTATTTATGGTCTTACAAATTTTGTTATCTGTATCCTAGTCTCAAGCATTTATTCTATTTAAATGAAGTAGGATTTAAGAATAGTACTTTTATATGACATATATTTGTTTCGCAAAAGGTTCTACTGTGGCTTTTGATGCACAGCAGCATTTTACACAGGAGCTTTGGCTTCTCTTTCTCCTCTATATTGAGAATTAACCGAAACAGTTGCATTCCAAATGAGGACATAAGAGTAATTTTCATTTATGAACTTTGGAACAACATACTTAATCCGTTTCAAAATTGAGATATGGTACATGTAGTTGGAGTAGCAGTAAAGAAACATCTATAAACTATTACTAAAAATAAAAGCTGGGAGATCAGTTGAGAAATGAAATGTGATGCTTTGTCATTCTAATAAAATATTAAGACCACGTGATTAATTCGATGTAAATCCTCCTCTAGACCCCAATACATGTTTCACCCGATGGGGCATAGATTCAACGAGTTATTCGTAGTTGTCTTTTGATATTTTGTTCCACGATTGCAACAATAAATCCCACAGGTCCCGTAAATTACATGGCTAACGTGTTGTTTCTCTTTCACGTTTCTCCAACTCGAACCACAAATGCTCGATAGGATTCATGTCCGTGAAATTTTGGGGACCGGGAAAATTCATAGAACTCGTCTTCATGTTCTTGGAACCATTTCTGAACCTTCTTCGCAGTTAGCCATGGAAAAATGTTGAAAAATGCCTTCTCCGGCAGGAAATTCAGTTGGTCTAAAGATGTGTACTTGGTCAGCCAGGAAGTTCTGTTAAGTGATACCTGCTCTCGCTATTTTTTACAAACTCAAAAATAAAGTTTTTTCTTGATGCATTTTACTGTAACAAAAAGTCAAATAAAATTAGAGTATAGAATAAAATTATTTTGCTTCTTCTTCTTTGCAGTTGAACTCCGGTAAAAAATGAACTGCGAATGATTAGAAATTTAGCCTCCTGAACAGTACTATAAATTTATTTAACAGATGCCGGAAAGTCATTTGACAAAATATAACGTACAGTAAATTCCAAAATCAAGCAAACTTTTATTTCCCCTGTATTACAAATTATTGTTGTGCTGATTCCTTTGCTTTCGTTTGTCGAAGTTTGATCATCAGAATGAATTCCTGAAGGATCCGGACACGCAATGGCTCAAAGTAGAAAAAGCCATCTTGAATCTTCCTCTTACTGATATGCTGCGTAAACATGCTAACAATCCTGCCTCCCAGCAATTCCATTTTAATTTATTGATTTTGAAATATAAGTTGTTACATGAAGTCCAACTTCTGTAATAGATAAATTCAGCAATTCAGTTCTAGGTATCGTTAAAGAGAGATCACATGAAAAAACAAGGAGAAACCTACCGCAAATCTCATACGGGAAACATAAGAATTACATGTCTGCAATTCATCTCATACGGCAACTATGGGTGTAAGCCAGAAGAACCATGGAAAATGAGTGAGTTGCAGAAACTTTTAAAAAAATGTTGCTTAGCAAGGTATATAATTCCGAAAAAGTTTATAATGAATAAAGCGTTTCTCTACTAATGCTTCTTCTAATGGTTGTTGTTTTGTTAATTATAACATGAATAAACTTTCCTGCTAGTAGTGTAGTAATAATAATAAACAAGCTTTTAACTACTAGTAATGTTGTAGTAGTAATTAAGATGAATAAAGTCTTAATGCTGGTTGTTAATAATAACAACTAATGAAATAAACCTAACAGCCAGACAGAGATCTGACAAAACTATGAACTGAGAAAAACGTACTTACTAGAACAACTTTTTATTAGAGAAACTCTCGATATGATCCAACATACATTTCACCGGACACACAGATACTCAATAAAACGTAGCTCCTTGCACATGAACGAAGCTCTACTCACATAAACGAAGCTCTCCTTACGCATATAACGAAGATCTCTTTACACATGAAACAAAAAGCTCTCTCCATATAAGCAAAAACTCTCTCTGCGCACATAAACAAACGCTCTCTCAGGTATCGTTGAATGCGCCTATTTATACTGGCTACCACCACGTCATGACTTACACCCATTGCCAGATCTCATTCAGCGGGAGAAATAACATCTCGTTCAGTAAGAAGATAATTTACATAGTAAAATAAAATAACCAGAGATAATAAAAATCAAAAGGAAAGTTAATCTAGAGTATACGTTACAAGTTCAGTCCCCTTTAATGTTAAAAATATATTTGATGTGAACTTCAATAATAATTCTGATTTCAGTGATCTACTATGAAGTTTCTTTAACACGCACGACCTGGGCCAGCATTTTTACTACAACACAACTTTCCTTGTTCATACTCATTCATATTCATCAAAAACAGCCCAATTACAATGTTTTCTTATGTACGTCTGTCATTACAGAATAACTTGGAAGGATCTTCCCAACTCAACACTAATTAATCTGTTTTAAAGCTGTGATTTAGAACAGATGATATAAATCTTATATTTTTTAAAAAGAAATTAGTGAACTTTTATTTGAAAATGTTTCCGTAATTTTGTTTCCAGTTGCCATGAATGTAATGAAATGTATTTGGTTCGTGAATCTTCGCATTTTTCACCTTAATAAAAGTCTTTTTTTCTGTTAGTATCAAAATATTTTTTTTTGTGAGTTAACACATTTGAGTCCGTTTTCGTTTCACAACAATTTACACGATTAGTAATGCTGCATCTTCAAATATTTTTAAAATATTAAATTATTTTCACGACGACCTTTTTCTTTTCACGTATTGTTTCGGTATTAAACCTTTAAAGAGTAAGAGTACATCTCTTGCAATAATGCTTATTAAGTATTATAGACCTGTAGAAGAAAGAGTTCAGGAAATTTCAAATATTTTGAGTACATCATTTGCAATAATGCTTATTGAGAATAATAGACCTGTAGAAGAAAGAGTTCAAGATACAATCTCACCATCGTTAATCTTCAGCGTCGGCAGTCCAATGACTTTCTGTTCCTTCGCTTTCTGCCCACCGATGGAAGGCCAGGAACATATGTATAAACACATCTTGTTTGCGCGCTTCCGACGGAATAGGAATAACTGAAAACAATATGCTACCATCTCAGCACGATAATGTAATGGTAAAAGATGACATATTTACAATTAAAACTATTAATACTTCCAAGGCGACACTCATCCAGTCCTCAGATGTTGGTGGTTATACATTATGGTTGTACTCATATCGTCATCATCATCATCATCATCATCATTATCAACCATTATTAATCTACTGCTGGACGAAGGTCTCTCCAAGCCTCTTTCACAACGGTGTGTCTTGTGACAGTCTCCTCCATGTTACTTCCGCATACTTTAGAATTTCATCCACCCATCTCCCATGTGGTCTTCTTCTGGGTCTTTTCCTGTCCCTTGGAATCCAATCTAAAATTTCTGCTGTCTATCGATTGTCTGTCCTTTTGGCAGTATGTCCAGCCAATTGCAATTTCCGGGATTTAACTCTGATCATTATGTATTCCTCTCTCGTCATTTTTCGGATCCACGAGTTTCTCTTATTATCTTTCCTGGTTACACCAAGCATGCACCTCTCCATACATCTTTAAGTTGTCTGCAGCCTTTGTATGTCTCTTTTAGTTAAGGTTCACGTCTCTGCACTATACGTAATCACTGGAAGGATGCATTGAACAAACACTTTTCTTTTAAGACATAATGGCATGTTGCTCTTGAAAATTATGCTGTTTCTTCCAAAAACTCTCCAGGCAAGTTTTATACGCTGATTAATTTCTACATCAATGTGACCCTCACTTGATATCTGCTGTCCAAGATAAACATACGTTTCTGTTATCTCCAGCTTTTCTCCATCAATCGATAAATCTTCATTTCTTGCAAAAGCATTGTACATCACTTTTGTCTTCTGAAAGTTTATTTTTAATCCCACTTCTTTACTCTTGTCAGCAAGTTCCTGGGTCAAACTCTGCAGCTCTGATGGGGTGGTTGCAAGAATGACTACGTTATCAGTAAAACGAAGGTGAGTTCGATAATCTCCACTAATCTTGATCCCTTTGTTATCCCAGTTAAGTGATTGAAAGACATTTTCCAGTGTAGCATTGAAGAGCTTGAGAGATATGGTGTCATCCTTGTCTCACTCCCTTTCCAATTTGTATGTGTGTTGTATTTTCAAACAGCCGAATTTTTGCACTTGCCTTTTCATAGATGTTATTAGTAATATTAATGTATGCATCTTTAATACCGTAGGATTTCAAAGCCATTGTAAATGCTGATGGTTTCACCGAATCAAAGGCCTTATCATACTCGATAAAAGCTATGCACAATGGAAGTTCATGTTCCCTCGCTCTTTGAATTATTTCTCTCAGTACGTAGATATGATCTATAGTGCAGTAGCCACTCCTGAATCCAGCTTGTTCTCAAGGTTGAGCAGTTTCCAGAGTCACTTTCAAGCAGTGTGAAAGAATTTTAGTGAATATTTTATAAACCACTGATAGGAGGCTGTTAGATCTGTAGTTCCTGAAATCCTCAATGTCACCTTTTTTATGTAGCAGGATCCTTGTAGCGTTGTTTCAATCTTCTGGAATCTTACCTTCATTAAGGCATCGAGTGAAAACGTTGGCGAGTACTGTTTCAATTTCTCCATTTGCTTCATGTATGATGTCTATAGTAATTCCATCTTCTCTTGGAGCTTTTCCCCGTTTCATGTTCTTGATTGCACGTGCCACTTCTGCGAGGAGGACTGGAAGAACTCTGGTACTGGTACCTTTCATGATGTCTGGAATACATGTATCATCCCTTTCATATAATTTGGAGTAGAAATATTTCACTCTTGTCAAAATTTCGCCTCTATTTCTTGTTACAGAACCATCTTCTTTTCTCAGTGACATAATCTGTTTTCTTCCCTTACTCAGGTGTCCCTTTGCTATTTTTAGGCTTTGGTTGTTTTCCATTGATTTCCTCACTAGTTCACAGTTGAAATTTCTTACGTCTTCAGTGATAATTTTTCGTACTGTCTTGCATAGCTCTATATATTCCACTTTAAAAGTCACATCTTCTTTAGTTGTCCTCATCTCTCTTCTTTTTGCATCAACATTTTTGTTTTTCCTGATAATGTGTTCACATGCAACTTGTTCTTAGTCCCAGCTAATTTTGTTGCTGTTTCCATAAGAGCTTTGCTTACTTTTCTGTTAACTTTAGAAATATCCACTTCTTCCGATGTTAGGCCTTCTAAAGCAGAGAATATGTTTTTCAGTTCCAACTTGAAGGTCTTATGGTGTTTTTTAAGGTTGGTTATGTCAATACATTTTGCTAGTCGTATGAGCTTGCCACGTTCGAGTTTAGTGTTGAGGGGCATTTTACATCTCACCAATCTATGGTCACTACCTGTGTTGAACTTGTTTAGCACACGGCAGTCTTCGATGAAGAATTTTTTGTTATACATAATAAAATCAATTTCACTTGTCGTCCTATTTGGATGTCTCCATGTCAATTTCCTGTGTGGCTTTTTCTTGAAAAAGGAGTTCATGATGCAAAAAACTCTTCTGCCCCTGCAAACACTACGAGAGTATTTCCACTCTGGTTTCTGTTGTAGTGACCGAATTTACTTACTGAAGTTTAATTCTGTTGCTGTTGCCCTATTTTTGCATTGAAATCTCCCATACGTATCTTCAAGTGCTGCTTACCTTTATTATTTAGATGCTGAATTTCTCATAAAATTCTTCAATTTCTTCTTCAGGATGACTTGTGGAGGGTGCATATGTTTGAATAATCTGAGCCTGGTATCTTCTCGAAAGTTGAATAACGAGTCGTGCAGCTCTGTCAGAGGAACTTTCAACTTCTACAATTTTATCCTTCAGTTTCTTATTTATTATAAATCCAACACCACTAGTCCTACCAGTATCTGTCCCACGATAATAGAAGAGATGTCCACTTTTCAGTTCAATGATATCTTTTTCTTTCCTCTTTTCCTCACTTATCATGACGATGTCCCATTTGATCCTTTGTAGCTCTTCTTCCAATTGAATGAGCCTTGAATCAGAAGATACGGAGCGTCCGTTATACGTAGCCAAGATCAGCATCAAATGGCAATCTAGTCTGATCCTCCGGTGATTCTTAGCACCCTCTGCCTTCATGTCGCACTGGCCGCTGCCTTGGCCAGGTACAGTCCAGCTGCCGGAGACTGAGGGCCAAGATGTAAGTTGTGTAGTCATTTTGGAGGGGTTTCTACATAACTCACCACGCTGGCAAAGCGGGTTGGAGAGTGTGGGATAGCATTTCTTCTAATCCCGATGGTATAGGTATACCGCTATTAGCGGTCGTCAAAGCCCCTTTAGTGGGAACAGGATGCACCACAAGAAGGCGGGGTTGACATTTGTCCAGGAGAGGCTGTCATGTTGCACATAATCTGACCTTACATCCCTACTCATATACAACTAGCTAAATTTTTCTAATGAAATCTTGTGTTATAAAATAATTTTATAACACAAGATTTCATACCATACGACTATATAATTCGTTCCATAAATTAATATAATAATAATACACTTGATCGGTTTGTTCTTTAACTATATTTTATCATATCGGTAATAGAATGGATTCAAATATATAATGCTTAAAGTATGAATTTGTGCATCCTTATAAGATGAGGAGTGTTGTCTTTTGTAACTAAGCATTTTTATATCAAAGAATGAATGGAAAAAAATAATATATTGACTTAGGTTAGTGCTTCTTTGTAAATTGCATTGGCTATTCTGGAATCATCCGCTAGTATTACCAAACTGCTAGGAGAACTAACTCTTGAGCAGGCTACGTAAAACTGGTCATGAGGGAAACAGCTTTCTCTTATGTCGATACCAGCTATTTTTAAGGACTGTCCTTGTCATTTATGGATCGTCATAGCTTAACACAACTAAAATTTTATACTAAAGAAACTCGGTTTCTACAAAACTAAAGTTAAAAAAAAAAGAAACATATGCAAGTGTCTCTTCAAAAATTTCCATACCTTGTCAAAATGTACCGAGTAAGTAAAACAATTTAATATAAACTCCTCCTCTGCAATTTGCGCTAGGGATCACATTTTCCCAGCGCTTTAACACGGATTAAGTTGCATATCAGAATTCTCAAGTTTTTGAGTATACATGTATATGGTTTAATGCTTCGTAATGCAAAATAGATTATAGTAAAACACGATCTAACTCGAATTGATCGTAGTATTATAAAAATGAAAACAAAATACTTTTAACATTTTCAAGAACAATTTCAGAAGTAATTGGGGTGTGTTCATTGTTTCCAAAAATTAATTTTGACCGTTGAAAGGCATTATGTTTTCCGCGTGCAAAAAGAAATTCCTTCCTTTATCTGGAAACTGAACATTATTTAAAAGTTTAACTTAGCGAGGTATCATATGTGCAGTATGCTACGTGAATTTTTCAAGGATGTTCGCTTGGTAATTATAAAATTAACTTCTCTAAAGCTATAACCGTTTCTTCATTTAAAAAGAAAATATATATTTTGTATTTCAAGTTACATTAGGGATCATTTGACAGTGATTATGAAAATGTAAGTAGAAACTGATATATACCATTGTACAACGTCTCTAACGACTGCACACTATCCATATCTAAAAACGGTGTTCCATTTAACAGGCTGGAGCAGTATTCCGCAGCGCACGCATTTTCTTTGTGTTGTTCACCTCTTTACGTTTCCTCCTTTCTTTGTCTGGACACTGATGCTGGTGTCATTTATAACCATACAAGAGATTGGAATTTTGGATGGAATCATTTTTCGCACATTGTTATGAATTCAAAATGCCTCTCACTGATGTGATATTATACAAACTTTCTGCAGTTATAGATAATAACTTTTATTACAGAAGAGTTTATGGGACTTGAGATCTAGAGAAAATAATACTTTCATTGAAAATTCTTATTTCGAAGATTCCATTATGATCGGAATAAAAGGTCGTATGTGCATTGAAACTGTATCCAATAATCTGCATATCTTATATTGTATATGTACTATGTGAACGAGATTATCCGGACACATGTTTTGAGTAATGGATGTTCTTATATACGTCGCAGTCATGGACAATGCAGGCATAAAAAGATGCACGTAGTCTGCCAATTATCATATTTCTAGTTTTGTGCTTGACGAGCTGAGGAGCCAATTATCATATTTCTAGTTTTCTTTGAAAGATGGCTTCATTTCTGTTTTCTGTGCTTTTATTGATTTTTATATTATATCAATCACGCAACGTCTACTCAAATTGTAGATCTCTGAAAGCAATACTAGAGCTGTGATCATGCAATAAATAATACATTTTGAATCATTTCTGGAATGCCATCTGATTAAGAAGACATAAATTAGGTTTTTCTAATTTCATTACACAGTACCATTTTGATTGTGGTGTGGCTCCTGAAACTCATTTATCTAGGATGTTTGGTTTCTCTATTCCGAATTACACTTGATGCCGCAGTGACTCTATAAATATTACAATTAACGTCTCTGTTTTTTATTAAAAGTATCTTTTAAAGAGCTAGATTTCTCTTTTAACTCATGAGGTTCTTTTGCCAGCAGCCAGAGGTAATTTAATAACAGTATGAGTTCATAAAAGGCCGCAATAATATAGAGTTAGAAGGTATCAATATCTTTTTCTCTAATAATTCCTCAAATATTATTGTGGGGGTATGGAATTATAAGCTCAAATTTCGGAATTCTTGTATCGCTGATAGATACGAGTATGCGTTTGCCGTAACAATTTTAAGTGAGCAATTATAAGCAGGTGGTTTTATATACGAAAGTTTCTTCCAAGTCATATGCATGTTCAACCAGATACAATGGAATGTGTAGTTCTGAGAGACCTATATAACATTTACTCACTTTCGAAGCTTTCTACTCTAAACTCAGATCGCAATCCAGTTCTTATGGAATTATAACATGTTTCGCTCTCGTTCCATTATACCCAATATGCGGTAGACTAGAAGAAATTTCAAGAATGTATTGGGAAATGTGGAAATACGGTTCCGTTTTAGCCACGCTGTATTTCCTCCTGGTTAAAAGTAGTTTGTAAGACAATCCATAACTGCATACAGAAATAAAAACAAATAAAGTTTAAGAAAATTGAGCGAAAATAAAAATACTTCTATGTATACCCACAATCCTCTCTAACTCTCTAACATATGGTCAGTTGTAGATTTCTGCAGATATTGTATGTTCAACAAAGCATGTGAAACATTTATTACCATTGGAAAAATATTCGTAATCGAACAACGTTAAAAGTTGAACAACAGTCCATGTGTTCAGCTTTTAAAGTGACATTCATGACCTTAAGATTGTTTCTGATGAAATTCAGATTCACAGAATATGCCAGAACTCCGCGCAATGCAAGAATGTGTGCTGACATGCTGAGTGGGCGAGGTGCGAGATGACAACACATGAACTCTATACGGATCTCAAAGACTTTACTAATTCGGCTAAACCTTAGGAGTATGTTTAGTGATGTTAACTGAGTATCTTTTTCAATATATATGTTCCAAGGAAAACGTTTTGAGTCCTTATGAATCAAGACGTGTTATCCTGGATGAATAAATCAAGTAGATTTATTTCTTAGCAGCATGTACCAATTGGTTATCTGATTCGTCGGCGCCACTCAGGCGTGGACTGATGAAATAAGGAATTAGGGGTATCTCAAGCCAATCTCGAGATGTGTGTCTGTGCAGTCTAACCAAAATAAATGTTATATTTGAATTTAATTTTTTCCCATGAGCTATTTAAAAAAATATTCAGAAAATGTAACACAATGTTTTGTGAGTGAGAAAGATCTCACGTATTGCTACACAGTTGCTAGTGAATTGATGTTGAAAATATATTGTTAATTATTTTTACTTCATTTTTCCATTTCGTTACTGATTCTCATTTCACATAACAACTTAAACATGTTCATATTTCTTCAGAAATAGGAAAACTTCATAACATTTCGAATACCTCTCTGTTTGACAGAATTACACACATGACAGCTATTTAGTGAGAAACTTTTATTCAATACCGCTGTGAACCTTTTTTAGCACAAATTATAACTCATACGCAATTTGGCGGAGATTCCACAGGGTGTTGGAGTGCAACTACATACGGCAACCCAGGCAATCACAAGACAACCCATCAACTGGCTCATATTTGACAGTAGAGGATTTTGCTCCGAGATAGTTTTTTCTGACATATCCCACATATGTTCATTGGGTTTCCAATCCGGACTTTCCGGTGTCCTGGGATGATAGTGGAAATCGCTGTATGCTCGTTGAACACTGTTGAACATATACACTGAGTGGCCACTTTAATATGACCACCTGACAGTTTTAAGCAAATGAGCTTTGGCTGCACGCTGTTGCCGCCAGAGGGCTAGGCTAGTAAAAAAATGGAACGCTTAGTGATTCCGACAGTACTAGAATTGATTTTAGGGTGACGAGATGGGTAAAAATGCGTTTTGCCCGACTTTCAACGTGGGATGATTGTAGAAGCTCGGAGCGATGGAGCGAGTATCACCGAAACCGCCGCATTCGTGAAATGTTCCAGAGCAGTTGTTGTTAAAGTGTTTAAAGACTGGATTGTCAGCCAAAAAACTGGGTCTCCACGTCCAACGTGTTGTCGTCATTGACTAGTGACTGCTCTGGCGGAACGGGTCTGTGTCCAGACTGGTAACAGACAACAGAAGGGCAACAGTGCAGCAAATTACAGACCATCTTAATCAAGGATCCCCTCAAATGATCTCTGCATGCACTGTTCGCCGTACACTGCATCGGGTGGGATATGGCAGCCGAAGGCCTGTTCGAACACCTTTTCTGTCGGCAGTTAACAAGCGTAAACGTCTACAGTTCGCACAGGAACACAAGGATTCGACAGTCGATAATTGGAAACAAATTATGTGGTCCGATGAATCACGTTTTCAGTTGCACCATGCCGATGGCCGAGT
Source organism: Macrothele yani (assembly GCA_039090855.1). Lineage (NCBI taxonomy): Eukaryota > Metazoa > Arthropoda > Arachnida > Araneae > Macrothelidae > Macrothele > Macrothele yani. The sequence continues at coordinate 12,966,717 of CM077016.1, forward strand.
GAGAATTTGGCGGAAACAGCACGAAAGCATGGACCCCAAACGCATTGCTACAACCCTTCAAGCTGGTGGAGGCAACGTTATGTTTTGGGGAATGTTTTCCTGGCATGCTGTGGGACCTTTAATTCGTGTTGATCAACGTCTGACTGGCACATCATATCTAAACGTCGTTGCGGACCAAGTGCATCCTGTCATGTGGATGGTTTATCCCAATGGCTATGGCTACATTCAACAAGATAATGCGTCCTGCCATAGTGGTCGTATTGTACAGGATTGGTTTCAGGAACATGCCAGTCAGTTTACTTTGCTTAAGTGGCCCCTAAAATCTCCAGATCTCAACCCATTGAGAATTTGTGGGATGAAGTTGAACGAGTCATCAGAAAGCTGAATCAACAACCGTGCAATCTCACACTCCTGGGAAGTGCTATTCATCAAGTATGGTCTCAGATTCCACAAACCACCCACCAACATATCGTGGAATCCATGCCACGAAGAATCGACGCAGTATTAAAGGCGAAATGTGGCCCAACGAAGTACTGAAGGGGTGGTCATGATAAAGCTGCCACTCCGTGTATATCACGAGGGATTGTAGCACTGTCGTCCGTGATGGGTTAGAAAGTCAACAATTTTGGATGGACTTGAACGACAGCAAAGCTCATTTATTCCTTGGAGGACACTCCACAATTAAGCATTATAAGGGGAACTGTTTCCTACCAACTGAATATGCCGCAACCATCGCACTACCTTCACAAGCTTGAGTCGTGTTTAAAAGGCAAGCTGGTTCCATTGCTATTTGGGAATCCCCCAAACTCTCTGCAAACCATCTGTACAGAACATGACGTACATAGACTTGTTGGATCACATGTCTTTCTCCAGTCTTGAAGTGTCCAGTCACAATTCTATTGATACCACTGGAGACGAACTTTCCTGTTCTTCAGAGAAATTTTCGGTTTCCATACAGTCATGTAACTGTTAACATACTGCGCATAGTTCGCTAAAATATAGGTCGAGCTCCTTTCACTCATTGATTCAATCAGTTGCTGCTCACAGAAAGTTCTGTTTCTCCGTATAAGCCTTCTCAGACCAGGGCAATCTAGTTTCAGATAAATTGTCATAGCCTCACAGTCTCGCATCTTAAAGAGGCAACGTCTGTTATCATTTTAATGATTAAAGACCCTGGAAATATCGTTGTTTGTGAAAGCAGTCACGTCTGCTGTTTTCAAAATCGTCGATCAAAGAAGACGGGCTCTCACAATTATCCCTTCATCGATCTCCAAAATATCCTTCGTTTTTAACATTGTAGTCAGTACTATTGACGACAGCAGACGATTAGCACTTTTAAATTTATGTGTAGCTTAATCGCTTACGCAAACAACCGCGAGTTTTGCGCATATCCTGCTTGAGTGATGTTTACGGACATCAGCACAAAGGTTTTTAAATCAGTGGTTCGTGAGTACGGATTGGGATTATCTATTACCATAATAACATTTACTGCATTTCAAACATTTAGAGTGTAAATGCACTTCGTGTGTGATATGTTTCTCCTAATTATTATTGCGAGTTCTGAACAGGTGCGAAAAGTGCCAATATCTAGTTTTAACCATGGAAATAGCACAAAGTAAAAAACATTTTTTTATTCAAATCTCGATCTGCAGACCGATGTAAAGAATCTTGAATTTCTTCATTCTATAATCAACACCAAAAGACCACACGCTTCCACCTGCCTTGTGAATTAACCAATAGCGCAGACGTTGAGCTAGATCAGTCGTATGTGCTTCCACTTCAGGTAGTAGGTAAGAAACACTTCAATTGTTGTGTACTGACGAACTAAATGCATGAACACTCAGGTGGTGTCTAATCCACAGAGCAGGCTTTCGCTGTTAATATTACAGGATTTGTGCGCATCCCCCCATTGGCGTAATGACCTGAGCTCTGGTTACTGACTCTTCGTGCAAGATAAGTCCGGTTTCTAATACGGGTGAGGCATCGGTCATGTATTTGTTTTGTATCACGCTCCCTCTCCTTTCACTGGAACCAGTGGACCTAAATAATGGAATGGCGACTGCAAGCATCCCATTGAGTTACTTCCGGTGTTCATTAAGCTAACAAACAAACAAGGCAGAATATAGGATTTGCTTAAGCGGTGTATCCTAGGATGCGAATCAATTTTTTCTTTGTTTGGTTTCAGTAAATTTCTAACCTCTGTTTTACTTGCTACGTACTCCATGTGTTCAAATATTTTATTGTTTTTTTGCGCGGTAATATATTCGTATTTATTTTCAAGGTCTAGTATTTCGAATAAGCACAATAAGCGGTTGTACTTCATCTACATTTGATATTTATCATATTAGTATCGTAAGTTAAAGTGTTTGTCTGGATTTCTCCTTTTCAACAGACAAACAATTTTTTTTTAAATACAACAGTTTCGGTATGTTTAGGGGCAGATGGAGATTAGAATAATTTTGCCGAATTAAATGGCAGGTCCAATTATGTAACATTTTATCACAAATATTTCATTTGACATGTTCTTCAAGTGTTTTCCCAAATAAACGGCTGCCCGGTCTAATCGATCGTCCAACAAACTGAACTCTACTGTACATTAATATCGTAATCTGTGCTTAAAAGTTGTAAGAACGCGCTTACAAGCTAAATACGTTAAAAGTGCTAATAACTGTATATACATGTCCAAACCAGTCCAAAATGTAGTAACCATTTTTCTCCACAACATGCTCCCATCGTTCGGACAACTGCTGGATACTGTCCCTGTAGAAGTTGTAGAAGGATGCCCTTGGGGTTCAGCAGTGGTGGTCGCCTCTACGTGAGCGATGAGGACAGATCACTGCTGATGCCAGAAGCCTTCAGCTGAGGGTAATGGTGTTGTCCGGCAGGAGCTCAAAAAACACGACTCCCCATATATCCCATCAAACAGACAACAGGACTTTGACCTTCCGTGGGTGTGAGGCGGCGTCGGAGGTCGCCATGGGCGTCTTTCATTTTTGGTGAAACCATTGCAGTCGGGCGCTTCAACTGTCACGCGAGGAGCACTTTTTGTCACATATCACAATGTGGTATAAGAATGGTTCAACGTTGTTACGCGTAAGCAAGGAAGAGCATGCACTTAGGCGATTTGCTTCCTGTTCAACTGTGGGTTTATGGGGTACCTAAACTCACTTGTTCTGCACCTTCCAAATTTGACGCAGGTTCTTCACAATGCTGATATGGGTTATCCCAGCTGTTCAGACAACTGTCGCGTGATCACACGTTAATTGGTCTCCACGAAGGTCTTCAGCATGTACAAATCCCCTATTGAAGATCTTCCGACTTTGAGATGGTCTGAAAGGTCAAAATGTCTATCTCGAAAACGTTCGAACCAACGACAGCACTGGCGATATGATATGGCATTGCGGTACACACTGGTAATTTTCCTTACAGCACATGCAAGGGTGCTAAGTTCATAAAGTATGCAATGGCGGTGGCGGTAATTATCATCTTCCATGTAGGCTGGCGCTTACACTTTTCGCCAGCTGACGGCTAACTGCCACTGAATTAAGGTGCCTACGAGCTGCTGTCATGGCGGTGTGCTGCGCAATCTCAGTAACCACGGTGAGACCCGGCTGGAGCTTCGAAATCTGGTACCTCATAATCGGACACTACTTTCTTTCCAACCTAATACTATGCTTAATAATTTTAGGCGAAACTTGTCATCTTTCTTAAATACTGATCTGATGTATTTCAAGTTATTTTAGACGGTTTTTTCCTATGAGCCCAAAATTTCAATGTTATCAGCGATCCTTATTGGCATAGATTTTATTACCTTTTGCTATTAATTCCTATGGTGTTCGGATTTATCCAGAGACACTTGGAGTGTCATCAATCGTTTGCTTCCAGCTAAAGGAACACAAACCGAGAAGTGAAAAAAAAACTTTTCTCACCGTTGTACAAATGATCAGTTTTGAAATTAATTCTACGTTCTTTGCTTTATGCATGATAAAAATGTTTTTCTCAGGCTTTTCAAAAACGGCGCAAACATTTGGCGAATTTGATAGTCCTCTGCCAAGTATTACAGTTGCCTCCAGGAGGAAATTGATTGATGTTCGCAATAAGAAAAGACTATGCGCTGCATACGAGCAGTTGCCCGTCCACGATTTTGGGACACAAGCTGCAAGAAAAGAAGGAATCCAGTGCAGTAAGCCAAACACAAAATCTATTATTCCATAGGATTTGGACCAGGTTCCATTTAGGACGAATAATCACAGACCAGAGCTTAAAAAACAGCTCCACCTGGTTGAAGAATAGAGAAATAAGCCTGAAACAGTATTGAGAAAGTAATGAAGCAATTGTGATATAACAAATTTGAGAAAACGGTAGGAAAACATAAAGATGTCTAAAGATTTTGTACCTACGCTTCTTTACAAAAACACTTAAGATGATGTCAGTAAAATAAATATCGACGTTATTAACACGTATACAGTCGGGAGTTTTACAAAGTGACAGAGCTCATTAACGCCGTTTAGCATAAAACTCGCCACTCAGATATTTCTTCAGGAACACATCTTGTATCTATAAAAGCAACGCAACGTTCCCCGTGAGAAGAGTGGACGCTCAGGTGTATTTAACGCCGCGAGTAAAATTAAACTTATATGATGTTTTCAAATATATGCGTTCTTAATGACGAAAGATACGCAGCAGAAGTGTAATTCGGAAGAAATTTCGTGACACATGAATCCCAAATGTCAAAAAAATTGCCGTTTTCATAATATGTGTAAATCGATTTTAGAATATGCAACTAAACACTATATATCTATAAGCATGCAAGGTTTCTTTTCTTAGCACTTTAAGGGTAAGCCCTGTGAAGTCAGATATAACTCAACATCAGTATGAAAAAGAAAACCCACTAGCATCCTACAGAAGAACAGTTAAAAGGGCATCAGTTGCTAAAATATCTAGCAAATTACATTAAAATACTCCTACCATTTGCTTACACTTCTGTACATAATGCTGTCATCAGAAGCAAAGTAATTAACTATCCACAACTGGATTAAGTTCTCCCCAAATATATAACACAATTTTCTGTTTTTTGCCTGTTTCTTACAAGCCGCTAAACAAATCTCACAAAGTTTTTACAAGCATCTAATTAAAAACCTGATTTTCTTTAGCTGGCTACTGCTATACAATCTTTTATTTCAGCCGGTATTTCAGGTGGCCAAATCTGTTCAATTCTTGTGACAATATATCCAGCCAACAGCCAATCAAAAATCTTCATTGCAAACATAATGTCCACACTGTTTTCAGTTATTCACAGACTTTTCTTCATAAGTCATAACTGGATTTATAAATTATTTAAATATTTTCTCGTTATAATATAATGGTTATTTGACGTTGAAGATCTCACTGTTTCAAATAAAGACGCAGACAAAAATTGTCAAACGAAAGTGATTAAAAATTATCTAACAAAAATAACTCTCATAAACTAAAATAATACCTAAATAAATTTTAGGAAAACAAACTTGTCGAAAATAGTTTGTGCAAGAGATGGAAGGATTGCAGAACATATTTAAAAGCTAACCTGTGTGGCTTTTAAAGAGCAGACAGAAAGAGCAAATTTCTCATTTCTGCAAGTAACGGGTGAATTTTGCTATGTCTAATTTTTAAAAGAGTCTCAGGAGAAACTAATGAACAAAATATTTTTTTATAATAAGGAAGGAATTAGGTATCACTTTAAAATTAAGAAAAAAAATTATCAATTTCCGAATCATCAACTAGTGTATTCCTTCTAAAAAATTGTAACATGTAAAAAACATTTAAACTAACTTACAATTTTTAAAGACATTGTTATATTTCACAATTACAAATTTCATACTTCAAGCACGAACAATCGTCATCCAAATATACAAAGGCCAAAATAAACCGAAAAAAGAGAACTTAAAACAAAACAACAAAAAGGTTACCATTATATATATGAGTTGCGTTCTCAGAATGTGTGGATACATTCCAATGTTTAAAAATGAAAAAAAAAAAAGATGATATTCCAATGACTTTTCTAAATGCAAATCAGCGCTTTTAAGCAGTAACACATATTTTTTCAAATATTATGTTTCCCTATACTTGGGATGCAGAAAAAGATGAAATACGATTAAAGAAAACAGATAAAAATAACCGCAGAAAACTGGCAAGTCAGTGCATTAAAGATACATTACCAAAAGACCGAAAAACGAAAAACAAAAATGTTTAAAACGAAAGAGTTAACCGATAACTTTAGGCAGCACACTGGTTGCTCCGAAGGATGCTAGACTTAAAAGAATTGTTCGACTTCAAACCATTGTCAAACAATCCGGGCAGTGGGATGTCGAACGTTACCATAATGAAAGAGGAGTGCCAGCAGAGGGAGGCAGATACCTTGGTAATGAGAGGATGTACCTGGTCTACAGCGATGTGTTTATTGGTTGCAGGCGTCATAGTTCCATGCACATGAATATCTGGACTCACGTTACCAGCAGACCGTTGCCCAAAGCATTACACTTCCTCCACTGGGTCGCTTTTGTCCAACGGTGCATTCCGTTGCCAACCCATCCACACGTAAACCATACACACATACTTCGACTTCCACGGGGTGCAACACGAAACATGATTCCTCAGACCAGAAGGTCTTTTTCCAATCACTCAAGTTCCAGCTTTTACGTTCGCGTCCCTATTGCAGACGATTTGCCTGTGAACCGAGGTTAACATTGGCACTGGGAACGGCCTAAAGCTACTCTGGCACATTTTCTGCAGGGGTCCGTTTACTGTGTGTTGCGATACATTACTCTCGTCACCAGCACTCAAATTACAGGGTAATTGTGCCAAGATATCCTTCCCATAGGCTCGCACCGTACGGGATTGCCTTCGCTCACCTCCAGTATAGATGAACCGTAGTCGGATGAAACGTTGGCCGTGGTTCGTGGTTTTACCCTCCTTGAACCACTTCTTGAAAACACTTACCACGCTAAAGTGTGTGTCACGTAAGCTTTGTCGTTTCAGAAATGCTCTAGCGCAGTCATCTGGCAATTACAGTACAGTTTGACTTCTGTCAAACTCTGTTATGTTCGCTGCTTTTCTCACCCACAGAACAAGAATGTCTCTGAGAAATGCACATGAACAACACATATTATTATAAAAACCCGTTCATCAAGTGCCAGAATTAGATTCGTAAAACTGTCAGGCTCATTCCTTGCCTTTGGCACTTAAATGTAAGTAGTGCTACATAGCTGAAGCCTAACCGTCACAGCAGGGAATATGAGATCACATTATTCTTCGTGGATAGCAGAAAGATTGTGTTTCTTATTACGATGAAATGTAGTAAACATTAAAATAAAAACCTGGGAAACACGAATGCCGCAGTACATAAATAAAAAGCCACAATGTAGATGGCATCATTTCCATAAGCACCCAAAGCAAAATGTGGCCTCTGATTGGTGACCTAATGTCAAATTCCGAGCTATCTCTAGGGATGAGTACCCTTATTGTAAAATATCATCATTATCCTTTAAGCAGCTGGGTAGGAAGTATTGTAAAATATCAGTAAAACGTTCGTCGTATTGTTGGTGTTATATGTAGATCTACATTTCCCCATACTAATGCAAAATTAATTTTAAATTGCAACGTGAACGAAGCACTTTTATGTTAAATTTATGGAAAGTAAATATGTGAGGCGAAGTGCCTGAAAACACAGAAAAACATTGTTTAACGTTTTTTTTTTTGAGGAATTTTGTTTCACAAGCATGTACAACTTTTCGCCTTGGAGTTAGTAATACTCAAGAATTACTTAATAAAACGAGAAAACAATCATTTACACAACAGTGCAAAATATTTAGGCGAAGGTTTTCCAGAGACTAATGATACAAGTTTTAGATTTCTCACTTTATTAATATAAATTTTTATGTTTACCAAATTATTTTTTCCCTTTGTGCGGTGGGAATTTTAGTTAATAGGAAACTTGTGTAGTGAACATTTGGCCAAATGATGGAATGTAAATTTTCGATTGGCGTATGATTCTTTTTCAAACTGCAGATATTTAAGAGCCGTTTCCGAAGAATATTATGGAAAAATTATTTCCTTGATTCCCTGTGCCTATGCAGTTAATGATTGACTAAGATTTTAATGCCTCTAAGATAAAATAAGGGCAAGGGAATTTAAACAGAAAAGATTAATATTCTACAAAAACAGAATTGCTCAGTCAGTCACAAGAACAATCCCTTTTAGAATCAGTTCTGATGATTTTTACAAAACAAAATGATCTTCTTCAAAGAATATAATAGATAGCGAAACAAAATCCTTCCTTCCGTGATGATATATTATTAAATCGAAATATATGCGCTAAGAGAGAGAGAGAGAAAGAGAATGTCGAATTATTTATTCACGAAATGATTTAATTCACTATTATAAAATTATGTGTAAATATATTTATATTTATGTATTCTAAAATTCTGTAATAGAATAATACAATTTCATTTTAAGCTGTCGTAGTTGTAACCCGTTAATGCTATACATTACTCTAAACTTTTAACGACCATAATGCCCAAAACTCTCGTAATTAAAAATGACCATAGTAGCCCGAAACGTCTGTCTAGAGTGAAGCAGGGTTCCTATAATTACCAGCTCTTCAAATTTGCATGACCTATGAGAAATCAGCAGGTGTCACAATCAGTCACTATTGTTTTTACTAAACAGAGCAGTGAACCAACACAGACAATTTCGGGCGTCAAGGTATTTAGAGTGATGGAAGATTTTAGGGTCATGGTCGTTAAAGGGTTAAGGATAAATCATGTCATCCTTTTGTCGAGGATTTGTCTGGAGCATTATCCTAAATATTTATTTTCAATCAGATCATAAGACCTGGAAATCGAATATAAGAAGCACATTTTGATTGCATAAGAATTCATGCAGTAAATTGTTAAAACATAAAGACATTTATAATTTTTTTTATTTTAACACCTTTGCCAAATCACAAGTTAAGAAAAATTAGTGTAATGTGATTTTAAATCATTAGGGTCCTCTACTCAACGCCTTAATTTTAAATGAATACAATTACAAAAAACCAGAGCTGAATATAACATATATTCATTTGTGGCGCTAATCGGAGTGAGAAAAAGCTAAATATTGTTCCAAAAATCACCGAGTAGCAAGATCAATACAGTTTCGTAGTCGTTTGTATAAGCAAAAAGAACAGGTACTGGTATTTCAGTTTAAGAAACATTGTTTTCTTGATTCATTACTAAGAATTGTCGCATTTTTATGCCAGTATGTGTAATACCGATTCTGTGTTTCACACAATACAGGTGGATAATAGAGCAATTACTTCACATTTGAAGAAAAATAACTGAGATATTTTAAAAGCAACTTTCCCAATATGTTTAAGGCAGCAGACAAAATTTGCTCTTGTATTTCAGCGGCAAATATATACCCAATGCAATGCTGTTCACAGCAACGACTGGCACTTTATTTTCCTTTCAACTGACTTCAGTGCGCGACTTGAATTAATTTAAACACGTGATATACATTTCGCACCACATGCGTTTATGCAAATATTGCAAAATGTTGGACTCACCCTCTGCATTACGTCTTTAACAATAAAAGAGCTCAAAGAAGTCATATTCGTGGTAAACTCTAAAATGCGTATATGAGAAATACGGTAATTTCCCAGAAACAAGAGAATGAAATTTTGAGCTGTAATTAACCCTTTAACTGGCTGGAACGAATTACCTCGGGCTTAACATAATACTACGAAATCGGCTCGAAATAATATTTCACTGTCTAAGAAGTGAGCCGAACGCGACAGGAACAAGTGAACACGCGCATCAGAAAGCGCTTTTTTTACCTTAAGTTTGTCATTCTAAGTGGTCATTTGGCTGTATGATTGCCATTTATCCTTCCTTCCTGATTACCTTTTGCGCTAATAATGCTCTAACAAAGGGTGTTGAACCTAAGAAAGAAGAGAAAAGATGTTTGAGTTACTGGGCTCCACCCAATGGAATGATGCCCATTTCCCAGGAACTACTTCTTTTGAATCATTAATTTTGTAATGGTACTGAGAATAAAGTACTATACGCGAATCAGACTACCTACTGTAAGACTAAGGACTGCAAGGGAGCACTTAAAACCAGTGACAGATTTACAGTCGATACTCCTAAGATGAAATAGGCAAAGGAATTGTTTTGCCATACCTTTCGTATAACCCGGTGGCTCTTAGAACAATTCTATTTAAGGAGCACGGGAAAATTCGGAAAACCTTTGGTTCAGGTAAATCGGCCGCTTGAAGTGTTAAAAATATGTGAAATTCTTTCTCTTGAAGTTAAGAAAAAACCCAGCTACACTGAAGGACTAAAATAGAAGAAAAACCTTAAATTTCACATAGCTCTTAAGATCAGTAGCAAAGAAATTTATAAAGTAAGTATGAGGAACTATACACCAACTATGTATAAAATAGTGAAATTCGGGCAGAACACCGATTTATAGGCGTGAGAGTATATAAATAAATGACTCCTATCTTTCACACATCAAACAGATAAATTTTCCAAGGAATGGCGTTTTTCTTGGAAAAAACATTTTACTGATGTGCAAAAGCGTGAAAATATCCATACTTTCCCAAATATAAATCAGCTTACTTGTATGGGTTTAAAGTTGTGTTTGTCTGCTGTATGTAAAAACAAATTTCTCTATTCAATGACACAGTTGATTGAGGGCAAAGAGAACGTACCTGTGAAGTTGTGAAGTACATCATGAGCAATTGGCATTGCCCAAAATTCATTAATGTTACACACATTAAGGAAGTTCAATCTGCGAACAACTCGAAAGAGAATTGAAGAGATGTCACCGAAAATTTTAGCCAGAATTTGTGTCCTATGGTTTTAATAACTCTGATTAAATTGAAAAAAGTAATAGTGCCTTGAAAGGAAAAAAGTTTTTTAAAAGATAAACTACACGAAAGCCAAAACTTTTTGCTTTCGATGGTATGAGAACTACTGATTAAATACACTGCTGGCCACCCAAAATGCAACACCAAGAAGGAAGCATCCGATGGGCCTGACATTTTCAGCATGCATCGCCTGCGAGAGAACATGCAATCGATTAGCATTGCAGTGTATATGCAAATCATGTGCGCCCAGCACGCCACCGAGAAGCACTATAAGAAGGGTACACAGAAGGCGGGGTGTAAGTAGTGGAAGTGTGTTGTGCTGCCGGACCTGTGCGTATGAAGCTTTCTGATGCCTCGTCCCAGAATACGGCAGTCATTCCAGCACGTTTCGGAGTTCGACAGACAGCAAATAGTGGTTTATCGCGACAGCGGGTTATTGTACCGAGACATCGGCGCCCGTGTGGGACGACATCCAGCCACAGTGAGGCGAGTATGGATTTGGTGGGTGCAGGAGGGACGGACAGACCGACATGAGCGATTGCCGCAGCCGCGGCACACCACCGAACAAGAGGACCGGCATATTGTGCGGCGGGCATTGACGGCTCGCACCGCCACATCACGAACGTTAGCGCAGGAATTAGGGTGTGTTGCGAAACAACCTGTGTCAGCACGTACCGTTCGACGTCGTCTGCAGGAGCAGGGACTTGTCGCACGGCGCCCATTGCTCCGATTACCATTGACGTTAAACCACTGGCGAGTGCGGTGGCAGTGGGCAGTTGAACGCCACTCATGGACTACGGAATGCACGACATTGTCTTCTTCGACCAATCCCGCTTCTGCCTGCAACACCACTACGGTCGGATCTGCGTGTGGCGGCACCGCGGCGAGAGACTGTATGACGCCTGCATCATGCATCGCCTTACCGGTTCGTCGCCTGGCGTTATGGTTTGGGGCGCAATTGGATATGACACCCGACTACTCTGGTACGCATCGCCGGTACATTCAACAGCCACCGCTACATCTCCGGCCTTTTGGAGCCAGTAGTCCTCCCTTACCTGCAAGACCTGCCAGCGGCCACGTTTCAACAGGACAGTGCCCGCCCGCACGTGGCACGCATCCTGCAATAATTCTTCATGGCTCACCAGGTGTCACTGCTGCCGTGGCCTGCCTGTTCTTCGGATATGTCGCCCATCGTACACATCTGGTCGCTGATCGGCAACCGAGTGGTTCGGCAAGCACCACGCGCGGCTACGCCTGATGAACTGTGGCAGCGTGTTGAAGCAGCCTGGACCGACATACCCCAAGCCCACATCCAAAGCCTCTTTCGTTCGATGCCGCGGCGTGTAGCGGCCGTTATTGCCAGCCATGGGAGCCACACGATCTGTTGATGTCTGCGTGTTCTGCAAGTCGCACGGGCCTGTAAGCTCAATCGTTTCATCTATGTATCTGCGCACGTATGACCTCGCAGGAGTTGATTGATCAGCTGAGATCTACACACACGAGCATTGTCACGCGCCTGCGTTAAATTGGGATGGTGCACAAGAGGGGAATTCGGGTGCCCTATCACCACAGAGTTCAGGGGAAAGCAAATCGCGTCAGTGCATGAGTTTCCCTGCTTGCAGGTGACCAAGTGGAACAGTTGTGGGACCACATTGTGAAAGGTGACGAAAAATGGGTGCAGTATAAAAATTTCAGCGACGTGATGCCGACCCCAGGACCTTGTTCAAACCCACGTAAATTTCTTCTTTCTCTTTGTTCGCATGTGTGGAGGGTGTCGTGTTTTTTGAGTTGCTGCCGAACAACACAGCTGTCACCGACGATATGCACTGCCATCATCTCGACGGTCTACACACATTGCTGACGTCGAAACGACCTGCAATGCTGCACCTTAAGGACTTCCTCCTACAACCGGATGAGGGGAGACTTCACACATCATCGGTGACCGATCAGAAGAGCTGGTACCTGAGTTGGGACCTGCCGCCTCACCCAGCCTTTTCCCCGGACATTGCCCGAAGCGACTAGCAATATTTTCCGGTCGTTGCATAATTTTCCGACCTACAACGTTCACCAACCTGGAAGATGCTGAATGCGCACTTTCTCTTTTCTATAATTTGACGATGGCTAACGATTTATCTCACGTATTCGGTTGTGTTTCACGTTAAGAAATTGAATCACTGATTTCACTTTACACGTGGTGATATTGAAGATTGTCTTTTTAATTTTAAACACGAACAAAAACAACTAAACTATAAACGCGATCAAATTCACGGCGTATAACTATCAAGTAACTCCGACTGTTTAACCTTTAACTCGACAGATTCGAGGACCTGCGCGTTCGCGATGTCCAAACAGGTACAGCTTCTCCACCATCCTTCTTATACGAGTATTCTTACTGTACAGCTTTTGAGTAAAGGTAATGATGCCAATAAAAATGCACTCCTACTTATAAACAAATTAAACTTTGCTTTATTAAAAAATGTTCAGCGTCCCAATGCTGCATACAACGATCTTGAAGCTACTGCACCTAGTGATGAAGAGGCCATTTTCTTATATTATTCTCGTCAAAGGTCATTGATTTCGGTCCATGGCATCATATATATCATATATGTAAAGGTAATGATGCCAGTAAAAATGCACTCCTACTTATGAACAAACTAAACTTCGCTTTATTAAAAAAATTCTTCAGCGTCCCAATGCTGCAAACAACGATCATGAAGCTACTGCACCTAGTGATGAAGAGCCCATTTTCTATACACTGCCGGAAAGTGAAAAAAGAACACCAAGAAGGTGACGTCTGATACCAACGAAATTTATACAGCATAATAACGGAATACAGAGGATAACGTGATCAAAACATTATGGCAAAATACAGCTGTATTTGCTGGTAAACTGAAAAATAACACTTCCGTGTAACATGGTTAGTACGAGGTTGAACCGCCATGAACTGCGTCACACTGTGCAATTCTGGCATGGAGTCTGTCGTACAGATGTTGGATGTAAGTTTAGGGTATTGAGTTCCAAGCATCCTAAACCTGGATGCGTAAATCGGGGATGGTCGTGGCTGGCCGTGGAGACCAAATAAGTCGTTGCCCAATAAAATCCTACATGTTCTCAATGGGAGACAAATCCGGTGAAAGCGCAGGCCATGGAAGTTGTCTCACACCCTGAAGTGCATCTTGCGTTGCACGTGCCGGGTGTGGGCGTGCGTTATCTTGCTAGAAAACACCACGATGGACAGACCTTACAAATAGCAGAACAACGGGCTGAATGATGTTGTTGATGTAGGAAGTGCTGTTTAACGTACCCGGTACAAACTCTAGTTGTCTACGGGAGTGAGACCTGGTGTATGCCCCAGGAGACCAGTAGTAGGCCCTGTGTGTCGCTGGTGGATGCAAGACGGGTGGAGACGGTTTCCTGTGCTTCAGCGAGCACGCATACGGCCATCGGAGGCTCCCAAGCAGAATCTGCTTTCATCGCTGAACACGACAGATCGCCATTGCCTTCTCCAGTGCAGACGTTGTCGACACCACTGCAGCTGTTCCTGACGGTGGGCTGGAGTCAGAGGTACACATGCCAGAGGCACACGTGCACGTAGTCCTGCATCCAGTAGACGGTTGCGGATTGTTTGCACATGTACCTCAGGTGCAACGGCAGCTCGGATTTGCGTCGCGGTGGATGTTCTGCTTGACAACGCCGTTCTTCTTATGCGTCGATCGGTCCGCTCATCAGTCCGTCTGTGACTCCCGGTTCCACGTCTTCTCGTGTGGGAATGTTCCTCGGACCATCTACGCTACCATCGTACTACCACCGATATTTCCCGTCCAATTCGCTCCGCAATACGACGATACGACCACCCGGCCTCGCGGAGTTCGACTAGACGACCTCGCTCAAAGTCCGATAACTGCTGAAATCGTACACGTCTTCCATGTCCAGGCATTGCAGCTTCTTCAGGGTCTGCGCTCGTGTCCGTACACGCCGACGACTGATTACATTCACTTCGCCGTACTCCCTAAATACCACCGCCAATAATTTGCATATTATGCCGGGCTGTGGCGTAAGCGCTCACCGGTTGGTCCCGAAATTAATATCCCACCTACGTAAACTCGACCCCATTAACATATGTAAATTTCATGGTCTTCTGCCAATTCCTTCTTGGTGTTCTTTTTTCACTTTCCGCCAGTGTATTATTCTCGTCAAAGGTCATTGATTTCGGTCCATGGCATCATATATATCATGTATTTAAAGGTAATGATGCCAGTAAAAATGCATTCCTACTTATGAACAAACTAAACTTCGTTTTAATAAAACAATTCTTCAGCGTCCCAATGCAGCATCCCAACGATCATGAAGCCACTGCACCTATTGATGAAGAGCCCATTTCTTATATTATTCTCGTCAACGGTCATTGATTTCGGTCCATGGCATCATATATTCTTTTATTAAAGACATTTCCAAGAAGATGAATGCTTTTTACACAAGTATTCCTCCGTCCAGAAAAAATTGGCTTAACGTGATATATCCATACTAATAGGCAAACGAACAGTGAAATTATCCCAGGAAGACTACCTACAATGTTAATTTCACAAACGGGTTCTTTAAATGTGCAAGTAAGCTATGGCTCACATAAACATAGCAAAAATGGAATTTCAATTAGCAAGTGAGGGACTTCTCACCAATACAAAATGAAATTAGCTTTTTCTTAGAGAAAGAAAAAATGTACATTTAAAAAATTGCATTAAATTTTATTCACAAATTACCAAAAAGTAAGAGGCTCAATATTTCTTAATTATTAAACTCATATATAATACATCAAGACATGATTTCTGAAAGTTGTTCTCTAAAATGAGAGATTTTTATTATCTATATTGTTGTCTAACAACAAGAGCACTTAAACTGGTCATTAATTCATCAAGAAGTGCTTAAAAGAGAACAGCAGGTTTTCTCTATAGACGATTTACATAAATTTATTTCTACGCATATTAAACAGAATTAGTTGGAAAATTAATTCAGAAAATAATTTTTTTCACATCGTAAAAATTAACTTTTTTCTGTGGATTTGGTAAAATTCTGAACGATATATAAGTATTGTATTTTCACACTGCGATGATTTAGCAACTTTTTGAGAGCTCTTGATTCAAATAATATTTCCTCTTCTATCCATTTATAAAAATTGAATGTAACTGAGCACATTAGCAGAAATAGAATATTCCAGATGATTAGTGTTATAAATCCAAACACAGTGAAACTTATGATGGCTGTTACCCGCACTCCACAGTCGCCTGCCAAACGGTCAGTTTGTTAGGCACTGATGCTATCAACCATAAAAACAATGCATGTGACACCATTATTTGGCGGCCACGGAAAGCCATTTTTGAAACGCATATGAGAATGTTCCAGTATTTCGAGGTCGCGAATATGTGGATTATATTGAACTTTGTTTTTTGGGAATATCTGAAAAGATACCGAAAATAACTTGAGCATAAGCCTTTGCAACCGCTGTAACTTTTCCATTGTCTGTCACCACCCTTCATGAAACTTCAAATGGTGGGTAGTCCTTGGAGTCAGTCTATCAAGTTTCTAATATTTGTTCAGAGACGGTACAGTTTTCTTTTAACTAGAGTACAGATTATCCAAAACGATAGCGCGAAGCCCAGAGAGCAGTTCATCCGACTCATCCTAACAACCAAAGCCTTCTCACATAGTGGCAGTATATTTGAGTAGACTGACGGTGCGCTTCAGATTGAAAAATAAGATATCGCTGTCTTGAAGGGAGAAACTGGATGTGAGGAATTTGAATTTGTTTTAGGTCATAGCTCCAGTAGTACTGCTATGGTGTTTGGCAGCTTGCTTTTCGGTTCCTCCGGAGACCCACGCCGTAAGAGAGTCAATATTTCAAGAAGATAATAACTACACCAATGCTAACTATGGAGAAAACAGGGTCATATAATTCATGAGAATGGTGTATATCAAAATATTTAATCATGTCAAGCTTTTGCCTTCCAACGGGGTTGTTTTTCAAGGCGAACTTACATTAGAACAACGATCCGTATGGAGTTTTAAAATAGATAAGTGCTCAAAATGGAACTCCACTGACCACACAAATAGGGGCCACTCTACATAGGTCCAGTTTTGTCCAGTTTTGATGTTCCTAGCACCAGGAGAGGCGTAATGTCCGATGAGAGCCGTCAGCAGTGGCACAGGTATAAGGCGTCGGTTCTATTGGCTCAGGGTATGTGCAGATTTTGGCGTACCGGTTGACCTCTGCCGCTCCTTGGGCCACCGACATTTAATATGAATGTAATTAGCACCGATGTTGTCAAATAGTCGTCCTGAAGGAGCACGAAGAGTCCACGTCAAACCCTGTCATCAATGGCATTTCATCTGCCACCGTTTGGTCTCTGGACGCTGGTACGTCCGTCAATTGTATACTTGCGGTTCACCCTTTATACAGTTGTCTTCGGAAACCACAAGGTTCTGATCACTTAGGCGATAGAACGTCCCATCTGCCTTGAAACGACAATGAGCTGAAGATGAAGATTGCTCAGATCATCATGTTTACCCATGTTCATCAATTGCGATGTACTGCTGGGGAGCGCTACTGACAGATTATTTATCGCCTGCGCTCGGTTTGGGTCTGTTCCTCTCTGCACGGGGGATGCTCACGTCAATTGTTTACCTCCGCTATATGTAATGTTTTATCAACCGATAGTACTAGATGCTAGTTACCTAATGTCTACCACACTAGACATCAACTTCAAATACAATGAAGGAAATCCAGAGGCTGACAGATGATCAATATTTTTGTTCTGAGAAAATACCTATAGCTTCTATATCCGATTTCGAAACAAGTAGTACTTAACAACTTTATGTAAAACGCTTATGAGCTTGATAGTGAGTGCTCGTGCTCGTGGCTGCCCGCGTACGCTTGAAAATGTATCGATATACTGCATATAGGGAAATCTTCAACACCTTTGGATATCAATTGGAAGACGAAGAACTCTCCATTGGATATTAACAGCATGCTGGAGCGACATCACAGACATCACATATCAGTATGGACGAAATTCAGTTCATTTCCGGCAGCCGCGTCATTTCGAAGGGTCTATGGCCACTGGGCTTGCCCTTATCTGACGCCTCCTGATTACTTTTTATGCAGATATCTAAAAGGGAGGGTTTACCAAAAGAAACCGCGAACCACAGATGCTTTGAAAGCAAACATCGCCGAAGAAATACAGGCAGTGACGGAACTTTGGCAAGGACATTCCACAATATGGTTAGCCGGGTTCAATGCTGTCTGCAGCAAAATGGGAGCCACTTCCAGCACATGTTGTGACGTCATCACATTTCGCACGAAAGGAAGTAAGTCCACTTAAAATTTCGTTTCAATATCTTCAATGGTGTTAAAATAATTAAAGAAATGCTGGGTTCGTTAGCGAGTGGGACACCCTGTACAATGTTCGTGTGTCACAGAAGGAACGCATTCACAACAAACGCACTGATTCATGTTCCACTGTCAATGCTCATTTTCATTGTTTTCTTCCGGTGTATTTATAATTTGTCTTCTGGTTTCGAATTTATGTTACTGATCTCATTGTTTACACATGAAAATAACTACAGAATATGATGTCATACAATCTCAAAAAAAAGACGTAGAATGGTGTGGCAGCCTCGATTATTGGATGTGATGTCGTCAATCTACTTGATTGGAAACTTCCCGCACTGAGTGCAGCTATTCCATTAATTATGAGGCGCTAATATTCCCACATAAATTAATATGAGCACTTGCTCCACAGGAACAATCTTTTATGTAAAAACGCATATTTTGTACGAAACAATGTGTTTTAGGGTATGTTAAGTGTTACGGCATTCGAACAATTTTCACCAAACTTTTAACCCCTTCATTTTTTAAAATTTATGCATTAAAATCCCGATATAGTGCGGTTGTCACGGGGCATACTTCATTCCCATGTTATAGCTTATCCGCCGTATATTGGAAGGTGACCGTTTCATTAATAATTATTGTTTCTCCTGAGACAATGTCCATCGCGTCATATCCGAACCGCAGTATATTGGACCACGCTATATCGAGCTTTTACTTTTCTTCGGAAAAACAGACCTTATCCTTTAAAAACAGCGGAGCAATTACGCTCTCTTTGTAAAAGAACATACACTGACGGAAAAAAATCCCAACACCAAGAAGGGGTTGTGCTAGATAAACGACAGTTGGTAGGCGGTGAGAGTACATCTGTAAGATGACGTCTATGCAAATTTCGCGCTCGGCGCATACGTGTGGCGCTAGTAGCGCCCTCGGAACATGCAAAGCAGGTTTGCTGTAAATACGAGCTGTAACTTTCGTGAGCGTTAGTTATCGTTGAGATTCGACGTAGTGTGTTGATGTTAGTCAAGAATGCCTTTAAGAAGACGAAGAAGCCATTATCAACAGCTCACGGAGTTTGAACGAGGGCGTGTAATAGGGCTACGAGAAGGGGGATTTTCTTTCCGCAATATTGCAGAACGACTTGGCAGGAATGTAGCCACTGTGCATGATTGTTGGCAGCGGTGGTCAAGGGAAGGTACTGCCTCAAGAAGACCGGGTTCCGGCCGGCCACGTGGCACTACTGAGAGGGAAGACCGCCGTGTACGGTGTATGGCCGTGGCGCATCGTACCGCGTCTGCGGCAGCAATTCGAGCTGCAGTTGCCACCACTGTGACACAACGAACTGTTACAAATCGGTTACTTGAAGGACAGCTCCGAGCCAGATGCCCTGTAGCGTGCATTTCACTTACTCCTAACCACTGCCGTTTGCGACGTCAGTGGTGTGAAGCTAGAGCTCATTGGAGGACTGAGTGGAGATCTGTTGTGTTTTCTGATGAAAGCCGGTTCTGCCTGGGTGCCAGTGATGGCCGTGTGTTGGTTAGAAGGAGGCCAGGTGAGCGCCTGCAACCAACCTGTCTGCGGCCGAGACACACTGGACCTACAACTGGAGTTATGGTCTGGGGAGCAATTTCCTATGACAGCAGGAGCACTCTCGTGGTTATCCCACGCACCCTGACGGCACAGTTGTACGTCGGTCTGGTGATTCAACCTGTTGTGTTGCCATTCATGAACAGCATTCCAGAGGGTGTTTTCCAACAGGATAACGCTCGCCCGCATACCGCTGTTGTAACCCAACATGCTCTACAGAGTGTCGACATGTTGCCGTGGCCGGCTAGATCACCAGATCTTTCTCCAATCGAGCACGTATGGGACATCATTGGACGACAACTCCAGCGTCACCCGCAACCAGCATTAACCGTCCCTGTATTGACCGACCAAGTGCAACAGGCATGGAACTCTATCCCACAAACTGACATCCAGCACCTGTACGACACAATGCATGAACGTTTGCGTGCTTGCATTCAACATTCTGGCGGTTACACCGGTTATTAATGTACCAGCATTTCACATTTAAGATGGCTCTTCTCGCGCTTACAATAAGCTGTGATCTTGAAACCTTAATCGATTAAATATATGTTACCTATACAAATGTATTGCCGCCATTTCATTCCTCTACAACTATTTTTTCGTGGTGTTGGGATTTTTTTTCCGTCAGTGTATTAAAGGAATTTGGGTTGTTTGCAAAAAAACTTCATGGATATACATTGACGGAAAAAAAATTCCAACAACACGAAAAAATAGTTGTAATGGCGGCAATACATTTGTATAGGTAACATATTTAATCGATTAATGTTTCAAGATCACATCTTAATGTAAGCGCAATAAGAGGCATTTTAAATGTTAAATGTTGGTACATTAATAAGCGGTGTAACCGCCAGAATGTTGAATGCAAACACGCAAACGTTCATGCATTGTGTCGTACAGGTGCTGGATGTCAGTTTGTGGGATGGAGTTCCATGCCTGTTGCACTTGGTCGGTCAATACAGGGACGGTTAATGCTAGTTGGGGTGACGCTGGAGTTGTCGTCCAATGATGTCCCATACGTGCTCGATTGGAGAAAGATCTAGTGATCTAGCAGGCCACAGCAACATGTCGACACTCTGCAGAGCATGTTCGGTTACAACTGCGGTATGCGGGCGAGCGTTATCCTGTTGGAAACCCCCCCCCTGGAATGTTGTTCATGAATGGCAGCACAACAGGTGGAATCACCAGACCGACGTACAACTGTGCCGTCAGGGTGCGTGGGATAACCACGAGAGTGCTCCTGCTGTCATAGGAAATTGCTCCCCAGACCATAACTCCAGTTGTAGGTCCAGTGTGTCTCGGCCGCAGACAGGTTGCTTGCAGGCGCTCACCTGGCCTCCTTCTAACCAACACACTGCCATCTCTGGCATCCAGGCAGAACCGGCTTTCATCAGAAAACACAACAGTTCTCCACTCCGTCCTCCAATGAGCTCTAGCTTGACACCACTGACGTCGCAAACGGCAGTGGTTTGGAGTAAGTGGAATGCGCGCTACAGGGTGTATGGCTCGGAGCTGTCCTTCAAGTAACCGATTTGTAACAGTTCGTTGTGTCACTGCAGATCGAATTGCTGCCGCAGACGCAGTACGATGCGCCACGGCCATACGCTGTACACGGCGGTCTTCCCTATCAGTAGTGCCACGTGGCCGGCCGGAACCCGGTCTCCTTGAGGCAGTACCTTCCCTTGACCACCGCTGCCAACAATCATGCACAGTGGCTAGATTCCTGCCAAGTCGTTCTGCAATATTGCGGAAAGAAAATCCACTTTCTCGTAGCTCTATTACACGACCTCGTTCAAACTCCGTGAGCAGTTGATGATGGCTTCTTCGTCTTCCTAAAGGCATTCTTGTCTAACATCAACACACTACGTGGAATCTCAACGATAACTAACGCTCACGAAAGTTACAGCGAGTATTTACATCAAACCTGCTTTGCATGTTCCGAGGGGCGTTACTAGCGCCACACGTATGCGCCGAGCGCGAAATTTGTATAGACGTCATCTTACAGATGTACTCTCACGGCCTAGCAACTGTCGTTTATCTAACACAAACCCTTCTTGGTGTTGGGATTTTTTTTCCTTCAGTGTGTATATATATATATATATATTTTGCAACAAATACCAAAAGCCAAATTACGAAAGTACATACCTCAAAATTAATGGCTACTTTTTTTGCCTGTAATCCAATTAAACTTTCAATTAAACTTATGATTTACGTTTAATCAATTAAACGTAAATCATATTTCTCATACCAAACGGAGTCTCAAATTCTTGCTTTTCTCATTTGTCTCGCTTTTGATTATTTCCGATTATTACACGCACTTCTCTTCTAAGTACTAAAAATTTACTTCGTAAGATATAAAGTACATTTCTGGCATTCGAAGTCAATGCGAATGAGTAGGTTACATTTTTTTGTGAATGCTTTAATGCTTAAAAATAAAAGAACTAATAAACGAAGTAACTAAACTTTCTTAGAAAACTATACCATATTGTTTAGAGAAGGAGTCTTATAAATTTTCAAATGCTGCCATTCATTTGAAATGGGGGATTTAACGTACAGACCACAACTTCATCGATAGTTGAAGAAATTTTATAAAATTTCAGTTTTGGTCACTCATTCGAAACAACAGGAATAACGTACGGATCGCAGTTT
This sequence comes from Macrothele yani, assembly GCA_039090855.1. Taxonomy (NCBI): domain Eukaryota; kingdom Metazoa; phylum Arthropoda; class Arachnida; order Araneae; family Macrothelidae; genus Macrothele; species Macrothele yani. The sequence continues at coordinate 12,989,216 of CM077016.1, forward strand.
GGCAGAAATAATTTTCACAAAATTACAAAAGACGGTAATTCTAATTTGAAAATCAGTAGGTACAGTGAGAAAAAATCGCTGATATTAACCGCAGAAATAGATTCTACGAAACAATTATAAGCTCGTATTTCTATTCAAAACGAAGTTTTAAATGCCCGAGGAAAAACGTGAAATGTTTCAATAAGTCCTATGCATTTTTCAAATTTATGAAACAGTAGAAGGAAATCGCAGTGATATTAAGTGAATCTCAAGAAATTGGACATTTTCTTTCCATATTTAGCAGTCTTATGCACCAAACACCTGGAGAGAAATAATAACAGTTTTCCCTTAATCCAAGAGGAAGTACAATTCACTCAATTAATAAAGCTCACTGAGTATTAATACCCTAACCGCGGAATGCTGTTCACCAGTGAAACAGCTTTCATTATTAGCTATTTTCGTTGGAAATAACATAGGCGATGCCTTAGCTTTGAGAAAACATAGACATATAAGAGAAAAAACAGAAATATAGAAAATCATTTTAGAAAAACCATATGAAAAGGTAATACTACAAAACTTTGATTAAGGTAAAAAACGGCAATATTGTTTGTAAACTAATCAGGACATGTGCTTATGATGTAACATCAATAAAGTACAGAGACAGTATCACCAAAGATATGGCCTCCTGCTTTCTAGACGGTTTTTGTTTAAAACATTTTTCATTCACAATGTTAAATTCAGGCAAACTCTCCCTTCCGAACTTCCCGTTCACGTTTTACCATTTTATTTCTATAGCTTTCCTTAGATAGAAAAAGAGTTTCACTATTGCGGTTTTCCAATAAGATCTTCATTAATCACAACAGATGGAAAATACAAGAACTCGAAGGAACTGCCTTCATTTCAAATTTCAAAAAATTCCTGTCATTTCCATATTGTGTCGGATATTATGAGTTTCTCTATAATTTTAGCCACTTTAGCACACTTTTCAGTTGTTGTAAACATTTAAGAAAAGCAAAGGCTAATATTTTTAGTTTGTTATCTACAAACGTACCGGTCATGTGACTTTTAAAGAAAGAGAATTTTCCTGCGATATCATAGCTTTTCTTTTGAGTAGTAACTTCAGCAAATTTCTGCTTATGTGCGTTCTGCTATATTATATCACGTAAAGAAACCTTTTATACGGAAATATGTTAAATAATTGGATTTTCATTTTTGGATGTCACACAATTTTTGAAAAAAAAAAAAAAATTTGCATTATTTTTTCAATGAAACACGCGTTTTTCCGATTGTGCATGTTTATATATGAACGAAGGTTATTCTACGTGATTAAAAAATACGCACTTTAGCAGGTTTATTTTACTTTTTGACTTTATAATCAAAGCATTAGCCAGACTACAACCAATAAATAGTTAAAGACATGTGATTGAACATGAAATGAGTGACTCGCTGTCGTCCAAATCTTTTTTCTGTTATCCCAAATTTTTTTCCTCTTATCCAAAGTCTTTTTCTGTACCTGCGTATTCAAATACGTTTATCAATTAAAATAACAAACCTGGAGTGTGAAAGATCATATATTAGTAAATGTGCAGTGTGAAATTATGTACCGTTGTTTGTTCCAATTCGTTATGTATTTTCTTCTTTGCGTACTCGTAATTCTGGAATTATCGTCCTCTTTCCATAATTATGAAACGGAGCTGACCAAATTGCACATCTTTAATAACTCAAGATACCTAGAGAATTGTGATATAATAATGTCTGTATCCCTTAAGTTTAAAGAAATCCCTCAATTTCTAATACAATGAATTATGACTCGCAGTATCTTCGGATAGAGACCTGCTCGGATCGGGAAAATCGGAATAAGTTCAAGTCCGGTCCGACATTTGACCGTGATAAGGCTTGATGTTGAACTGATCTGGGGTAAATAGCGCGGAGCAATATAAATTGTTCTTCGGGTCGGATTTACATTTTAATCATCTCATATAAAAATCAGGCCCTAAGGTGTTTCCAACAAAAAAAATTTCTATTGTTTCCAATGGGAAGAACTGCTGGAGCTGTTTTCTTCGTTATTATTGTATTCCCAAGGACAAAAAATTTGCACTGGGATAGAAACAACAATAAATTAGAGTACGGCATTTTTAATATTTGTTGCAACTGTGCCATAACTTTATTTTAAATCAGTCACTCTTTTCTTTGGTAATGTTGACACAATCTCACAGATGGCGCGACATGACGCCAGCGGAAAAAAATGCTTTCTGCCTTATTTCGGGATTAGAAATCATCAAGTACCTATAACAATGCTTATTTTTTTTATATAATTTTACTAATTTCGAATGGAAACAAAATTTGAGTCTATCCATGTGATAGTCTGGAATGCGTATAATGATTTATTTAATTTTCTTATTATAATTTAGCTGCGATTAATTATCAACAGATCTGTATGCACCACTGATTCCTATTTTCGAAATAATCCATCGTACATTTGATTGTCCACTAACATTTTCAAGACACATGTAGCGCTTTCACTCAGTAGCTCTCAACATTTACAAATACTTATTCTTTATCTTTAATGTAATTTTAGTTAAGACTTCTCAAATATTATATAGGTCAAGCTAATTTAAAATCATTTTTTATCGAAGTGCAAATTTTTGTTATTTGGAATATATTTAATGCGAAGAAAAATCTACAAAAGTTTTTAACATTGAAACCATAAGGAAAAGATTGTGGGTCGAAAATCTGTAACACCAGTTTTTCTCCATAAATAATTCTCGCTGTTCAAATTCCCATTTAGAAACTTAGAGATAAGTCCAAAAGTCCGTGTATAATGTGCAGGATAAAAGAATAAAGATGAACTAAATTGGCATTTTCACCATTTCACTATATGATGAGAATCATACTGATTTTTTCATAGTGGAAGTTAAATTCCACCATGTATTGAAAATCACATTACGAGAAATACATCTCTGCCCCCCCCCCCCCACCTAAAGAAAACACAGCGTACAATGATGTTTGGGACAATTCTTTCGGAGACCGGAAATGACATACTACAAGAAATAAGTTTTTAAAGGAGGGAATAAAATGATGTTTTTATATCTCAAATGCGAATTTGTGGATTGACAAAAAACTCCTCTGATCATTCTCGTGCCATACTTTCTTCTGACCATGAGCCTTACCTTTTCAGAATCAAATGGTAATTATTCAAAGCGTTTGTAATATGAGTTATTTGCATTTTGTCAGCAATTTTGTTTGGATGTTATACTCGAACGACCTGCTGTAATCAGATTATAGAAACTTCTACATGTCGTCATTAGTCATATAGAAATAACCTTCGTTTTAAAAATGCTTTAGTTTATTCTTTACAAAACATATCCCATTTAAATATTTTTACAAAGAAAATATATATTCCGATCGCACTGATAGGAGGAAGAATATAAAAGACGTTATGTATGTCTGTATTGTGATGAAAGCACGGAAATAGTACTGATTCCAGCGTGTAGGCTATCCACTGTCCAAATTCCAGACGCAGTTCTACTGAACGGGTAACTGCACTCGAAGCAGTTTACTGTACTCTTTGTTTACTGCACTCGAAGCAGTTTACTGTACTCTTTGTTTACTGCACTCGAAGCAGTTTACTGTACTCTTTGTTTACTGCACTCGAAGCAGTTTACTGTACTCTTTGTTTACTGCACTCGAAGCAGTTTACTGTACTCTTTGTTTACTGCACTCGAAGCAGTTTACTGTACTTTTTGTTTACTGCACTCGAAGCAGTAAACAAAGAGTACACGTTGTAACCTGCTCCAAATGCCCAGCACAATCGTTTGTTCATGCTCTTCGAGTCGACTGTGCAGATGCAATCGGGTCGACTGTGCAGTTTCAGGAAGATATCAAAGATAAAGAAGCTCATATTTCTGCTGCTCACGCGGACGACATTTACGAAGACACGGAAATGTCGTCCACGTGAGAAGTCTTTCTTTTACCTCTTTCTAGGAAATGAGAATTAAACTTCTTATAGCAGCCATGGTAACTGCTGTCAAACAACACTCATCATAAAGAATAGAGAGAGTTATTCTTGTAAATGCTATTACATTTTCTCTATCTTTGTTTTTTAACTTTATCGTTGATTAGTGAATGTAGTTAAGGATTACTTATGATTAAGATGGCCATCAAAATTTCTCTCTCCGGCAACATTCACTTGTCTGTTGTTGGTAACTCGAAATAATTGAAAGGTTCCCGTTTACCAACATACGAAGATATACTACTGTACTACGATGTTGTTTTCAAGAGAAGTTCAACCTGGCATCGAATGAAGGAAATAAAGAGCCGTATTTCTCAGAAATCCTGGAACATGTCGCAGAACAGTTAGTAAGCCTGTATGTCAAAGCATAGATTCCAATCGTGTCGTGAAAATGATCAGGACCTACTACGAGAAATACCGGAATATCATGAAACCATACAAAATGGAGAAGGACCATGAGAATTACCAGAAGAAACGAAATGATTTTCTGCATGGTGCAAAACAAACGTTATTTGATATTGCCGCATGCAAGTGTGCAGACTTCAGCAGATGTACCTGTGAGAAGTCAAATAGGTTGCCTGTCATTAAACATACATTTTGTCAGGATCAGAGAACACTGCGGCTTGGCTACATTGGTTCTGTCGATATCCCTGTTACAAATGCTCTTCAAAAATAGCAGAAAGGAAATATCTTGATTCCAGCGTTTATTCTGGAGCACAACGCAACAATTCCAAATACAGGTTTCAGGAAGATATCGAAGATAAAGAAGTTCAAATTTCTGCTGCTCACGCGGACGACATTTCCGAAGACACTGAAATGTCGTCCACGTGAGAAGACTTCCTTCTACTTCATTCTAGGAAATGAGAATTAAACTTCTTATAGCAGCCATGGTAAATGACAGATACATTCCATCAGACAGTGCGGTCGTTGCAATTAAGTCATCTACTTCTAAGGACGTGGGGATTATTTCGGAGTACAAAAGTTGACATAATAAAAGCAAAATTAGAAGGGTGAGAACCAAAAGAGACAGAAACTATAAAAATTAACAGATTTAAGTTAATTTTTATAGTTTCTTCCATTTGCCAGTTGGAGGAAGGCGGGATGTGGTACAGCAAAAGGGTAAGAGAAGAACACATTTCTGTCTTACTGGAACCGGTATAGCGATATTTTGGACACGTGATTCTTTAGCGTGACTCAGCTTGCTTTATTGGGAATATTATATTTAATTCACCAAAGGAGGCAAACCTGAACGTAAGCGACATACGGCGAGTGGATGTCATACAACAGCGGTAAACACAGGCCGCAAGTCTGGTGTCATTAGAAACCTAAATGCAGAATTTTATCGGCCTCTGCAGTGGTTAATGTGCCTATTTCGTGTCAACGTAGTCCTTTTACGCATCTCTTTGAACATCTGGATGGAGGAACAGGTCCGAGGTTGCATTCCGAATCTATCGGGAAAAGTCTTGAGAAATGGCAGACATTACCTGTTGTTTCATTCGAGAGTTTGACTGTGATTTGTCGGAAATCACATCTAGCGATCTGAGCACTAATCAGAAGTACCTGTTGGAGATAGCACACGCTGTATAGTCAGGGAAACGCTCCTCTGATTTGTCCAGAAGTGAGCATGGCCTAATTTCGCAATGCAGATGGCTCATCATAGAGAATAGATTTTACGTCTATACGTGGGTAAATCGGAACCTACAGCTGAACTGAAGACACTAGTAGAGTACATCATGAAGGTTTACTGCAAGGCATGGTTCAGCATCAAATTGAAACCTTCTTGAACCAGTTGTCACTACACTTGTGGAAAGTAATAGGCAGCACCACATATCTTCCTGAAAACCTTAGGAAGATAGTTGATCGAGTTATTTCCCGTAATATTTCCTTTGCACATCCGGAGAAATTGCTATTGACCATGCTGGTTGACGAAGGGCCTCACATCCGGGAACTGTTCAAAGGTTTCAGAAAAAACAGTTCGAAGGATTCAGAAAGCAAGAGGCCGTGGAGAAGATCACGTTCGTCACTTTGTGGTTTAAGAACAAAACTCTGCATGTACGGACTACATTGATGTCATAGAATGGCAAAAGTGCGTTGTCTCCAAAACCTCCTCTCCTTGCTCATATCACTACTGAAGATCAAATGACCCTTGCCAAGAATGGTAAGATTTGGACTTCGATTTCAAAATATTCCCTTACCACACACAGGCGGTTGAACGTTATGTGAGGATTGTCACAGAGGCGGCTGGTAAAGTCAGTGGTTCAGATAGAAGAGATGGTTTCATTTAAAATACACTGGCTTCAAGGGCAGTAATGCCTTCAATTGACCATAAATCAGAATTAAAGTTTTGCTTGATGCGTATTGCATAATGCATAACTTAAAGATGTGATTTAATTTAACTGTTTTATAGCCCATATAAGAAGATTGTGGTAATTGGTTTTCATTAACGAACTAAAGAGACGAAATACCGAACAAAGTTTTAAAACTTTTCTATCACACGAAAACAGTTATTCGAACACAATTACACTTTTCAATTAAGTAATAGCAACAAAACATTTTTCTTTTGTAGTGTGTATGGGACTTATATGGGAACTTTCCTGTAACTACTCACTTATATTGGGTTTGATTATGTAATATGAAACTACTATAAGTACAAGTTATAAATATGTGTTTTTAACAAATATTGCCTTCATCTCGGGACTCTTGTGGTAGCAGAAGAAATGTGCAAATTGTAATTTAACTTTTAACGTTTCCTAATGACATAAAAATATAATTAACCATCACTACTACCCGATTGTAGGAAATTTAGTGTCTTAAAATATTTTATAACTAATGTCAATTTTGCGCCAAATTTCAGATTCTTGACCCCCTTGTATCGGTAAAAGATATAAAATAATTGAGTTTATATTTTATGCTGTTATTAAGGAAGGGAAAAGGCTACTTTTCTGCACAATTACATTTTTAAATTCCCAATTTCGATTTTTTCTGCCAGTCAGTCTGTCTGCTTGTAACGTACCAGGAGATGTGACGTACCTTCCAGAAGGACGCACACGACATAAAGGCAGATAGGAATCAGAATAAAACGTCCGCGTAGCTCAATTGGTAGAGCAACTTATTCCGGAATGAGGGGACCCGGGTTCGAATCCTGGCGCGGATAAAAATGACGGAGAAATTTCCTTAGTTATAATTCGCGCCCGAACTATCCGGATGACCCGACCGTTCAAAATCTTGCAGGGGTGTGATGTTCTTTCCACACCGCGAGATAGGAAAAACAAGAGAATCCCTTCTCCAGCACTTCGAAAAAAAAAAAAAAAGGGGTAGATGATGTAACGTACCAGGAGATGTGACGTACCTGCCAGAAGGACGCACACGACATAAAGGCAGATAGGAATCAGAATAAAACGTCCGCGTAGCTCAATTGGTAGAGCAACTTATTCCGGAATGAGAGGACCCGGGTTCGAATCCTGGCGCTGATAAAAATGACGTAGAAATTTACTTCGTTATATGCTACATGCATGTATATATTAAAAAAGGAAAAAAATACCGACAGTATTACTTACCATTTCAGAAAGCAATTTAAGGCTGGTTTATGTATTAGGTGAATTTCGTTTTAGGCAGAGACTGTCATATAGTAGGTATGTCGAGTTTTGAGAAACAAAAGAAAATATTCTTTTTGCGGAGACCTTCGGCTAAAGACGATTCTATTTTGCACGGATACAAGGTCATTTCGGAGTGACTATGTAGTCATAAACATCACATTAATCAGATTATTTATTGCAGTTCCTTCATAATTCGGGATTTTTGATGAAGACTTCAATTTTTAAGATTTCGAAGAAATGTCTGATGACTTTTTAAAGCAAAAAGCAGAACAGAATAAAATAATTTTTCATTCCGAAAATCGGCTGATTTAAAAAAAAAGGAAATAATATTCTTGGAGCTACTATTCACAAAGAGATTTCTTTACTGTATGTAGAATTTTCATTTAGTTAAGATTTCTGCAGGTTCTTGTAAATTTTTTCTAAAAAAATGTGAGCATTCTTTCGTAGTGTTCATTCATTTCGTTGATTAAAAAACTACTTCTCTGGAGATTTTAGGGACAGTTTGGCATCAAATTTTATATGCCCATTGGTTAACGATTTGTTCCGGTAGAACGGTACAATGTATGAATAATATCTGCAAATGAAAAGTTTTGTTAATTGTAGTAATGAGGGTGAATTTATGCTTTTTTGGAAATATGAATTAAATGTAGGGTGATTCACCAGAAAATAATTTTAATTTGCTTTCTGTTCTTGCTGCAGCAGCATTTATTTCATCGTTAAGATAAATATATATTTTGACCAAAGAAATTAGTTCTTTCGCAATTTTATTCACATGGTGTACAAGATTTTCTGTTCGACTACTATCATAGGTTGTTCCCTTTTAAAACTATTCAAAATTAAATCTCAAAAACTTTAGCAGTTTGGATAATTTTTAACAAAAAGACTTATAGTCGCACAAATATGAAGCATTTCTAAGTATATGATTGCTCAAATATTTGCAAGCATTCGAACTTCCAAAATACCGGTTCCTATGCTGGGAGATAAAGCTATGCTGAAATAAAACGTTTTCACTGGAACACATCTTTTGCTTCACAGATTTTTGATGCTTGCCGCTCATTAGATCGCCGTTGAAAGAGTTCTATAAGGGTCAGCTATGGTTTAGATTAATACTAATCGAAATAAATGTACTGCTGAAAATTCCTTATACCCAACTACTACTCACAAAACGTCAAATGTGAAATTTTAAAGACGATTGAATGTAAATTTAAGCAGAGTTGCACGTAGCTGTACGATGAGGAAGGACATCATACCAACTTCAAACTCTAAAGCATTGACACACAGCTAGTTGAGATATTAATTAAATTTCTCACACAGCTTTTTTCGCTGGACCTCATACAATATAATTATAACTGTTTCAATTTAACATTAATACTTCGCAATTTATAACAATTTGTTTCAAGTTTCCTTGAAAAAGATGATGTTCAACCAACATTAAGTTTTTGCACAATGCTTCTAATTGATCATGCAAAGTAATTATTATGCATATATAACAATATGTTGCTCACTTTATAGGTATGTGATATCAATTTCACTATCTTTAACAGTTTGACCGCTAATGTTAAGTAAAATCTTCTAATAGAATATATATATACATATATATAGAAAAGATATTCCCACTCAAAATAGTATTATTTTGAAGTTTGTTTCTAAAAGGTCTTGTCCTAGAAGTGTAGTTATGTACGTCAGATTATAGAAGGGTATTTTGGAGAAACGTACTGGTTACCACTGATTATCATGTAAACAAATGACATTGCGTTTAGTCCTTTGCTTACTAAGAACATTTTTATTAACACACCTGTGATGAGAACAAAATGCTTGCAGGATGATACATGTAAACTGATGGAGTTTTTTTATTGTCGCAGGGGCATGCTAAGTAACATATAAGTAGCTCTGCCAGTAGAAGAACACGACATGGGCGTCTTTGCATTAAAATGCTCAATGTGTTCTGTGGTACCACTACACCAAATCACCGACAACTGTTCAACGTACTTTATATGGGAGTACGGACGCCCAACACCTGATAATAAATCATATTAGCTTGGTAACAATAGTTGATAAAGACAAAAACAGCTGATGACCGAAACCGAACGTGAGGAGATGGGTTAGTAAAGAAACTGTTGATGCACTGACGACAGGTAGGTACGCAGTCCATCAGAATCCACTAGCTGAACTCAGAATACCCTGCACTATAAGAAAAAGAACCGAAAACGAACGGTAGGAAGGGGTTAGTAAAGAAATGCGTCTGAACTCGAAATCCCCTGCACTATTAGAAAGATGACCGAAAACGAAGGGTAGGAAGGGGTTAGTAAAGAACTGCGTCTGAACTCGAAATCCCCTGCACTATTAGAAAGATGACCGAAAACGAAGGGTAGGAAGGGGTTAGTAAAGAAACTGATGATGCAGTGACGACAGGTACGCACGCAGTCCATTAAAATACACCAGCCGAACTCCGTCTGAAATCGGAATCCTCTTCGCTGTAAGAAAAAGAACTGAAAACGAACGGGAGGAAATCAGTAAATAAACTGTTGATGCATTGACGATAGGTACGTACGCAGTCCATCAGAATCCACCAGTCGAACTCCGTCTGGCCGCCCCGGTGGCGCAGTGGTCTAAGCGATGGTCTCTGATCATTCGTCCGTAAAGGATCCGGGTTCTAATCCCGGTAAGGCATGGATGTTGTGTTTGTCTTACGGCACTGGCTCTCTCCCTTCCCTGGAACCAGTGACCCTAAATTAGGGACGGGCGACTGCTTATGGCCCATTGAGTTGCTCACGGTGGTCGTTAAATCTCCAATAAAAAAACAACTCCGTCTGAAATCGGAAGCCTCTGCACTTTGTGTGACCGATTTCAACTGGCAATAACTCCGGGGTTATCGGGGCGCAGCAACGGTGATAGTATCGTTTGATAGCTCAAAGTGTTTTTTTTATTGGTTGTTTAACGACCACCGTTAGCAACTCAATGGGCTATGAGCAGTCGCCAGTCCCTAATTTTAGGGTCACTGGTTCCAGGGAAGGGAGAGAGCCAGTGCCGTAAGACAAACACAACATCCATGCCACACCAGTATTAGAACCCGGACCCGTGTCGGACGAATGATAAGAGCCCATCGCTTAGACCACTGCGCCACCGGGGCGGCATATCACAAAGATGATATTCATTGACAATTATAAGTGGTACGGCTTGCGGATCAATGTTTCTGGATAAGGTGTTATTTTTTTTTTTTTTTATTGGAGGTTTAACGACCACCGTGAGCAACTCAATGGGCTATAAGCAGTCGCCCGTCCCTAATTTAGGGTCACTGGTTCTAGGGAAGGGAGAGAGCCAGTGCCGTAAGACAAACACAACATCCATGCCTGACCGGGATTCGAACCCGGACCCCTTACGGACGAATGATCATAGGCCAGCGCCTTAGACCACTGCGCCACCGGGCGGGGTATATCCTTTGGAATGATCCACGTTAGATCACAATTTGGAGCGAAATTTTGTTTTCAATAGGTTGTGCCACGTTCCCTCACCAAAACGAAGGAATCGAAAGGAAGGAATGGGTTCTAACATTTATACTTTTGTGCTCAGTAACTAATTATTTGCAATTTGTTTTTATATTTAACCATTATTTCCCAGAAAACACTGAATGTATAATCACTAGAGTGTATTACAGTCTATTACTGAATAATTTGTTTTACTGAAGTAATTCAGTTTCTAAAAGAAAACTGAATTCTTGTCATCTTCAAACAGCCGAATAAAATTTGTTTGCCGCCCCGGTGGCGCAGTGGTCAAAGCGATGGCCTCTGATCATTCGTCCGAACGGGGTCCGGGTTCGAATCTCGGTGAGGCATGGATGTTGTGTTTGTCTTACGGCACTGGCTCTCTCCCTTCCCTGGAACTCGTGACCCTAAATTAGGGACGGGCGACAGCTTATAGCCCATTGAGTTGCTCACGGTGGTCGTTAAACCTCCAATAAAAAAAAAATTGTTTCCCGCTGATATTAAAACAATGAAAGGTTTTTTCAAATTTTCAATGTTCAACTTAAATTCAATGGATTAATAAATTTTAAGAGAGTTAGTGTAATGATTGACGTTACTAATGAGAGAGCGAAGATCTTCCTACTTTTAAGGATAAATGGTGTGCATTACAGTATGACACATACATCACGGTTGCAGGAGAAAATCTCGAAAGTAACGAACCTTAGACAGGTGGAAAACACTAGCAGTGCTAACAGATCTGCTTCAAATCTTCCACTGTGGGCTAAAGTGCACTCCGTTCTTCCAACACCAAGTGAGAAACTGCAACCCATTCTCAAGTTCTTTCATTTTCTTTTTTCTTTTTGTACGTTTCGGTTCCAATCGCCAATTACTGAATTTTTTGTTATTGAGTGTATGAACTTGGTTATGTTTATTATCACTCCACTACGTTTAGATTCATATCATGGACAATGTTGTTTTCTGCTAAGTGGGGACCAGATAAAATCTCGAGTGCCGTACTACATCTTCTTTACTAAAAATTTTATGTGTGAGACTTATCTGCTGCACAATTGCTATAGTGGCCACGTACGTAAAGTTAATTATTGAGAAACGTGAAAGATTTTCTTCGAAACTGCTCTAGTATATTTCTTGTTTCTTCCGTAACATCGGTGGTCTGGCTCTCTGCCCTTTAAGACGTTATTATGGAATAGTCTTGAACTGGATGCTGTTTTTCGAAAATCTCTCATGACGGCATAGCTTCTTGAATTTGAGCTTTAAGTTTATTACAAAATGTCACAGTGCAAATGCCTTTTACTGATGGAAATGCCATTTGCGATTTTCGAAATCATGTGTTTCAATGCTCCCCTTTTCTTTCGGAATCAGATAGCATTAATTTGTTCTGACAGATTTAACATCCTGGGATCGTAACGGTGGCACATAAAATGGTATAATTCCTCTTTTCTGCAGCCCAATGCTTCTCTGGTGCTGAAAGAATAAAATTTTGAAGAAGTAACTACGGTGAAAGAACAAACGCGACAACTGTGCATATGAAAACCGGTCTTTTAAATTCCATTAGTTTCCAAATGAATGCGGCAAAATACATTTTTGCTCAAATAATTAAGTGTATAGAGTATTAGAACATTAAAAAGACAGTATTACATTTGGCATAATTCATTATTTTCATTAGAATAATAAGCTTCCTCTGGTGCTGTTGTTCCCAATGAAACAGAGGAATAACGCTAAGATATTACGAAAATTAAATTGTAATATCATTGTGTTGTTCTCCAATGCACTAAAGTTATTAGAAAATGTAATTCTTCAGAACCTAATGCAGAACACAAGAGCGAGCAAGCAAATTTATTTCTCCATGGTAACGAAAAACCAAAAGACGGATTAAGGCGGACTCCTAGAGATTTTGCTCCCTAAACTTTCAATGTAAAATAAATAGACCCAATTTTCTCAGTGGAGAAAGATTTCCCATACATCAAAATGGGCTCATTGATAAGAAACATCCTAATTTAGATTGTACATTCGGTGTTTTTCGCAAAACAAAATTTTTGAACTCTATTGAAATTCAACGACTTTACTTCGATGTAGTTAAGATACTTGCCTACACGTGGCGCCATTCCTCCTTTCTACTACGTCGACGTAAATTAATTGATTTTTAACATAGTTCACAAAATGTTTCCGCCAAAAACCCCGATTGTACAATATAGGTTATCATGTTTTTAATAAATGGGTAAATTTTGGTGCATAGGAAAACTTTCTTCCGTGAGGAAATAGGGAAGAAATATCACTAGACTTCCGCCTTAAGAACAAAGGGCTGGCTGGCTTCTCGATGAGTGGTTATTATGCAAAACCTAATCAAATCGCAATGACCAATTCATAAAATTAAAATAGGAAAATTATTGTGATCACAGGATCTGAACAAATCACATTGCTTTGAACATATTATATGCAAAACAGCTTTAACGGATCAGTCCATCTTCTAAAGTCCATTGCTTTTAATATTCTTCAATGACAGTATTTCTGTCACAAAAGAAACTGAGAAAAAGAAAAGAAAGATACACACATATAACTAACGAAGCTTGTCCTTTCCTCCTCAGCTAGTACGAATTATACATCAGCATCGTACCATTAACCACGGTGCCATCAAATCATAAAAATGAACAATGTTCAAAGCGTCATCTCCTCATCAACAAAAATAAACCTTTTTCTTTTCTGGTTTTTGATGCATGTCAGAGGTGAAACTCTCTGTTCAAAACAATATGTCGTACAGGACTATAGATGAATATTTAACGCTCTTAAAGAGATGCGTGGATCCAATTGCTGGTTGTACATAAAAAACAGTACAGTGTTGTGTGCTTCGAGGCTGCTTAACTAAATTACGCGCTATCAGGTTTTAGTCGCTTGCATTCTTTAACTGTCAAAAGAAATAATTAAATTGCGTTGAAATCACGAACGCAGATGCTATTTTCCAACAATACCTTACAAATAAATGCAGTTATACCAGATTGTCCATGAATCTTTCCGATGCTCACTGTGCAAATCTCTGCTGTAGGATAATTGATGCAAACTACAGATACTCATTATCTATTATCCTACAGAACCCAAACGCAGATCTTATACCATCCAGATGATACTAGCTAAATTTGTCTATGTTTCCTCAGTAGCCATGTCTTTTAACTAATTTGTCATTTGTGTGAAAATTGGCGCTCAATATTGTCTGTTCAAATCCAGATTTGTGGTAGCAGGTGAGGCAGAAAACGACTGATGGTTTATGGTCAAAATCTCGAACGATATACTTTGTCGTACAAAGGGACGACCGCTTTTCACTGTCCCAGTATCTTCATCATAAAATGTCAATAATCACATCTGTACTTCTTTTGAACCGGGATTTTTGTGTGTCGAATACTTCATAACTTCTGGTTTTTTCATGAGTGTCAAAACGTATGATAAAGTTCGCTATTTTGACCCAAATGAAAGACACATGTTTACAGAAACGTATCATACTCCGAACTGTAAACTATAGAACAAAGAAAATATTTGGAAAGTTCGCACTTCAAAGGAACGCCTCTGGCTCTGGAATCTAAGTCGAAGTGATATCAATACTTTGCGAACACCTCTTTAACAATTACTGCAACGTGAGGGTCGAGCAGATTTAACGAATAATCCTACTCTTTCACATTCCTCTAAAATTACAGAGTAGCACCAGGTATATCAGGAATTAGAAAGCGACGAAGCATTGCGCACTAGACGACCAAGGATAGCAAAGAACCCAGTGTAAAATCACTGTCGAACCTTTGTTAGTATTTAACTTTTCTGAAATTTTACTGAAATATATTTGAAGATATTTTAGCGTTGAAATAGCAGATTAATTCAAAAGTATTTTCGAAAAACTAAGTTTAATGTTCCGGAGGGTTTTTTCAAGTATTCTGAATGTTTTGTCTCTACGTGGTGAAATTGCCACTAGAATACATTTTATTTATTTGTGCAAATACAGTAATTCACTGCATCCTAGAAAGTAGTTCCTTTGTTATATGTTATTATTTCACACTTTTGTCCAAAGGAATGTAAAAATAATGCTAAAGGAGTATCGTACTACATGTATGTGGATTGACGGTTTAACGAAAACCTTGAACAACTCAATGGGCTATGCAGCCGTCCGTCCTTAAATTTAGATCACTGCTTCCAGGAAAGGGTAAGAACTAGTGCCGCAAGACAAACACAAGATCCCTGCCTCATGGAATCCGAACCCGGACCTATCACGGACGAATGGTCAGCAGCTAGATCACTCATTGACGCCGGGACGGTAATCGTACCACATTGATGGAAATACTACACAGTCGATAGACTCTCTGCAGCTCACGACAGCAGAAATTCATTTCTTTCCCCGGGTTAACAGAACAGAGATACCAAGCAAAGTTCAACAGAATATTTATAACACATTGCTACTCACCAGAAAAGTTTTACACCACTTCCTTCGTTAATGGCAAAAAGATTGCACCGATAATTGTTTCTAACTTTTCATGAGACACGTAAGAAGATGCCCTGTTTTGAAGTCTGCATTATTATAGAGTTACATCGAATTTTCGTCTTTTTCATCCTGTAACGGCAGCAGCTCTCAGTTTCCTCAATACACATGTCTACGGAGTGGCACCTAACCGTAAAGACAGTGGGTGGTTCATACCCCTTCAAACCAAAAGGTGTGTAGGCAATGCTCTCAAGGGTTCCTCAGACGCCAAGCTCTTAGTAAGCATACTGCTCGTATGTTTTTTATTTTGCATTTCCCATTTTTTTTGTTGGCATCAAATGAAAGACCAACTTGCTCTTCGAATTTTTGAGGTTACCAAAAGCTTTCGCAAGCAAAAATATGCAGCTGTGAGTCTAAAACATAGCGTCATGGTTCTCTGTCATCAACCCGTGACAGTGTCTAATCTGCTAGCATGGGCGGATCGGCCCACCGGGATATCGGGACGCTTCTCGGGTGACCATTCAAGAAATGGCCCCTTTTTCCTATTCGTTTTGTCTGGATATTTTGGAAAAACCTAATAATTAATTATGTTGGCACTCATGAATAATACAACGGTAAACTTCATTCGAACCTTATTTCTATCTGAAAGCTTATTTACATACAAAACAACAACACATTTTTTTCTTTTATTGATGTTGTGCGTTGGCTCCGAAATAAAATAGCAAAATTATCTGCATAGTTGGGAAAAAAGTGCCTCCTGACCACGCAAGCTGTTACAAATTAATTACGCTAAGGCTAACTACAATTAGACGTAGGTTGCTGTGTTTCGGAACCCAGGGTCATTGGTGTGCTGTACTTTAGGTAATAGACTTAGACACCAAACGCATATCTACTGCCTAATACAGAGCATGCTTCTCCGGCAGCGATATTCCGAAATCTGTGTCCCCCACACATATGTATTTTAAAAGAAACTAAGATTTACCAGCACTACCTCATTGATCAAAATAATGGGTAGACTTAGAAAAAGCCAATACTCAAGGAGAAGATTAGAATACCACTGAGCAGAAGGCGATTAAAGAGCAACTAATGATAAAAATTAATTTCGCAGGAAAATAGCTATGTTGCATGTGCACATTTTAACTTTCAGAATGATCTTCACGGGGATTTTAGTTGGAAATGGGATCTTGGGGAGACTATTTTTTTCTTTATTTTTTCTTTTTCAAAATCAAATTTTTTAAAGGAAAATAATAATCTGGTACAACACCTCGTTCAGAGCGTGGTTTAATTGAATATTATATCAGTAAAGGATGTTTCAAGTTGTTTCACCGTTAAATTGTTAAAATTTGTTCACTGTTGAATTCCTTTTATGTTGCACATTTCACCAGTTCTTCTTCATCCAGGATCTAACGGAATTCTTTTCATGAGTGGATTTATGAGTTGATCCCCTGCAGGCATGTTTATTTTTAGAGTACACTGTAAAACAAGAATTTCCGTCCTGTTTTGTTCGTCCCAAACCGCCCTTGTGTACTAGGGTATCCTTCACTGTGCCATAAATTTAAAAGAGATCGGTAAACCTTGTCCCCTCACATAGCATGGATACATTCTTTGACATCATAATGTGCCGAAAAATCGTGAAACGATTCCATTACCCTAAAATATTTCTAATAGTTTAACACATGCCGCGGAAAAGTGAATGCCTCTCGTGTGGTGCCGTTTAATTTTTTCTTTCCTTTAGGAAGGGTAAAAAAAGTTCCTGTCATTTCATTTCTCAAGGGGACATGAATGCGTAAACATCTGATGCGTTTGATGCACATTTTCTTTTTTTTTTGCTTCCTCTGGGCCTTAAATAATTTAGGTAAGTTTGCGTAAGTCGCGAAATTTTCAAAATAGAAAAAAGGAAATACTCTCGTTAAACATATTGTAAACAGCAGTCTGACTGCATTATATTCAAAATAAATCACCCTAGATACAGGAAATGTTTAATGCGGAAAATATTTTTTTTTATAATCTAGAAATATGATTTTGGGAAATACATTGCTCACTTCAAAGCCTCCATATTCGGAAAACCGTGCTGAACTGAATTCAGGAATGAATGTAATACTGATATCTGCTATTTTACGTGATTGTGTATGAATTACAGATTTTAATGTAAAAACATAAAACCTAACAAATGTTTACCAAATTTTAAACATATTTGGTGCGGATATCGTAGAAAACAGGATAACATGGAATATATGTTTTTAGTCATGGGGCGGATACTTCGTTTTCAGCAAAAATTTCAATTAAAAATTTATATTCATGAAAAATTCAAAGACTGATTTTTAAAGTTTTGAATTTGGTGTAGAAACTGCTGAACTTTTTCACGAAGTTCAGTAAAAGGAGATTTGCGTTTCCTGTAATCTTTAGGTTACACTACTCCTATTTGGGTTAGCAAATGTGTTTGGAATAACTACGTCTTTCTTTTCTTAAAATATGGTTCATTTGGGATAAAAAATGATGTGTCTGCTTCACAAATTCAGTCATGTAAGTCTAATTTTGAAGTTAAAAAAAACAGCGTGTCCAGATAAAACCCTCCAGTATCTTATATAATTGCGGATAATTAAGTAATTTTGTTAGACCGCTAATCATTTAGAGATAATGACAGCGATTCTGTTTAATCTGCGAATTATGCAAATGACATAATATTTTCTTTCTTCAAATATACATATACCGGACACTGAATTACAAAATTTTATTCAATACTGGTTTGGACATTCTTTATCCCGAATTACAGCACGTATAAGATTTGGTATAAGGCAACAAGTTGTAGAAGTGAAACAATGATTAAATTGTAAAAGGTGTTTACGAGGTAAATTTTCAGTGGCTCAGATTTCCCGGAAGAGAATTTTCCTCACAGATCTGTTTTCTAATATGCCCCATATATTCTCAAAGTTGTTCAGATACGGGCATTCTGGTGGCCAGGAAAGATTGTGAAGTCGTTATCGTGTTCCCAGAACCATTGCTGACCATGACTTACACGATAAGTAATAGCATTGTCTGCCATGGAACAACCTCAACCTGCAAGATAAAAATTCACATTGTCAGAGATATTTAATCTGCAAGAGAGTTGAAAAAATCCTTGGAAGGCACTTGGACTTTCAGCTATACCGGAGGACCCGTTACGTATCATCAGACCATGCCTTACGCAATAACACCAAATCCAAAAACTTGTAGTGAATTTCCAAGACAGACTGTGGCCATTGATTCTTCGGGGCTCCAGCCAAATTCTCTGCCTACCGTCCATACAGAATAAGGTTTATTGCAGCTCGTCTAATTACATGACTTTCTTCCAGTCGTTCAGTGCCCAGTTATGGTTTTCCTGACACCACTTTGGACGAACTTTTCGGTTCTTCGCAGGAATAATTGGTTTCCGTATAGGGATATGCCACTCGGCCAAAAACTTTCTTTTCAAATCCCTGCACATAGTTCGCAAAGATATGGGTAGTGAACAGTCTTCGTTGAATGCTGCGGTCATCTGAGGCATGCCGGAAATCCTGCTTCTTCGTACAAGCCTTCTCAGACGACTGCAATCTTCTTAGTGACAGATTGTCGTCACGACACAGTTACGCCATCGCTTTCGTAAAACCCGTTTGCTATATGACCATTTCTGCTTGTGAAGTGCAGAAAATGTTGGGTGCCATTTGGTTTCGGTACATCGGTCGCTTAAAATGTTAAAGAAACTGCAACTTCAATGGAAATTATCAATCATCACTGAGGAGAAAAATTCAAAGCACTCTTATTTCTGTCTTTATTTTTGTTTTACTCGATGCACATATGACTTAAATGGAGACCAAAATGGTCATACACGGCGTTTATGTATATGCTAAATGGATACTGAGCCGCTCTTATGGGTGTGTTTTAAATTGGGTATAGCTCAGATTTTTCCATCAGCCCAAGTCATTAGAGAATATATAAGTACGACCAGAGTAAAACACATCTTTTAAGTTACATTTAAAAATATATTGCTCCAGTTAAAACAAAAAATAATGCGAATGTTGAAACAAGTAATAATAAGAAGATAAATGGACTTCCGAGCATGATCGCGTGTAACTGAACGGCAAGGGTGCCTACAAACCAGCTCACACCTACCATGAAGAAACAACAGAAATAGGACGAAGTTATTTAAAAAAAACATTAGAACACCATCATAACAGTTATGTTTTAGGTCCAAAAATTCAAATACTGCAAAGTGGAGAAAATCCAAAATCACAACAAAAGGTACCTCTTTTTTCCGTCTCACCACCTTATCAACTACGTGTTTATAATTCTTCAGTGTTCTGTGGTTGCGACCTCGTACCTATGCACCCCAATCTAATTTCTCAAAAGCCGAGATTTCTGCAGTAACAAATGTGCATATCTGATATACACTATCTTCCAACAAGTAATTGGACACCTGTGATAGCAAAGTAAACCGAAGTTTATTCACCTTCAATAGTTGGTGGAGCCTCTACGAGCGGCGATTACAGCTGCGACCTTCCGGGTCATACTCTCAACCAGGCGTTGTACGACGGCTAGAGGTATTTTCTTCCACTCCGCTTGGAGAAGAAAGGTCAGTTCCTTCACCGATTTCGTACGGTGGGGGCACAGCTGAAGTCGACGCTCCAACTCGTTCCAGAGGTGCTCGATAGTGTTAAGTTCCAGGCTCTGCGCAAGCCAGTCTATTCGATTCATCCATTTGTCACCATACCAAGCCAGGGTGGACCTCGCAACACGACAGGTGGCATTTTCATCCTGAAAGTAACATGGGTTCACCCCGTAAAACTGCCCCCCCCCCCCAACGTAGGAAGCGCATGGTCGTCCAAAATGGTGCAGTAGGTCTAGGCGTTGAGTCTACCAGGAATTGCGACTTACGGTCCCGTGCCACACTAGGAGAAACACCCCCTAACATAATTCCACCGTCGCCGAACTTCACAGATGGCACAATACATTCCGGCAGGAGGCGTGCTCCAGTCAGACGCCAAACCCAGACCCTACCATTCGAACGGTAGAGGGTGAACCTTGATTCGGCGCTCCAGAGAACCTGTTTCCACTGTTCAACGGTCCACTGTCGACGTTCTTTGCACCACGATAGCCAATCAGAACTATTGGACTTGGCGATCAAAGACTTGTGGGCTGCAGCACGTCGATGATAACCGAACAGATGGGCTTCCTTACGGATGGTATTAATCGAAAGAACACTCCCGGATGCCTGTTGAAACTCCTCGCGGATGTGGACCATTGATTCGGTGCGGTTCTTCCGAATTTCTCTGGCCAGCACCCGTTGGTCTCTAACTCCCAGTTTTTTGGGTCTTCCGGGTCAGGGCACATTCCGACAGTTACCTCTCATCTTCCACTTGCCAATCACGTAGGCACTGTCGATTTTGGGTACTTCAACTCGCTGGATATGTCACGTATGGATCGGCCATTTCTGTGATACCTGACGATTACACCTTTCTCGAAATCAGAGAGCTCCGAACTGCGTGGCATCTTGCATGCGACTGGTTGCGTTGTTGTTTCCCACACGATATTTAACGGCGGCGGCTGTGACGTGTATCAGGACTGCAGATATCGTCTATTGCAGGGGTGTCCAAATACTTGTTGGTAGATAGTGTATATTATGATTCCAGAATGCAATTTACCGAAACTTTTACTACCAGCAGTAATTAACTAATCACCCTTGCCGTTTATTTTCCATAACTATTCCCCACTACGGAGAAGGGCACAGATGAAAATCTAACTGACTGAAGTCCAAAAATTACGTCAATGCCTTGGGCCATAAAGTAAGAAGCTGCGGTTTTCAAAAATATGTGGTCTTTTTTCTAGACAAAAGAAGGTAGGACAAAAAAATTAATCCATGTCGTTATATTTATTTTGTCTTATGTTTGCATTGTCTTCATTTAGCGGCAGACCTATTTAATTTTGCCCTTCTTCAGGCTTTATTAAAACATGGTGCTGAAATACACGCAACGTAGTGAACTAGTTATTGTGATTATATTTCGAAAACCACCTAAAAAGGAAACAAAAGAAAAAACGATTAGCTCTTTCCGTGGGAGTATTTACAACACAATGTAGCTTCAGGTTGAGCCCGCGCGGAATTTTCATTTAGCATATCTTTAGGAGCTGCTGCACACTGACATATTTCAGATTCGTAAACGGAGAGATCCCTCTGACAGCTCTTAGGCAAGAATGTTTCGCGCCTGTTCAATTAGTATACAACTTCGGCGCACCAAAGTTTCAAAAATTATGGCCCGTGGCCCACAAAAACTTCTTGATATTTGTATTCTTTATGGCATTTTATATTCATGTATTTCTTTGTTTTGAAAATGGAAATGCGGTTTTTATCATACATTCATGTATTTCAGATCGAATACCTCACACGTCGAGGAGATAAAAAATTAAAAACAAATTTTTGGATGTAGGTAGAATACAATACAGAATTGGTTTACATGCAACTGAAACCGAACATTCTGTTGTCAGTTTTAGTAGTGGTAACAGAGTTTTACCTTCAGTGCAGTCTGAATGAAGCAAGACGCATAGAGCAATTCTGCAAAACTGTGAATCAAAGGATTTCTCTCCTATTTTGACGTTGAAATCTACATCCTGACTGCATGACCCAACACTACCAGCGAATGAAATAACGAACACTAACGCATATTCAAGGATTCCATAAAGATCATTATTTCTATTTTCGAAGTGATTTACATCACTTTAAGGCAAACAAAAGTCTTTCACATATATCCAAGAATACGTCCTTGCACTTTAAATATAACAATTTTTCTTTTGGACAATTTACTAACCACACATTCTCAAAACGAATATCATCGCTTTCAGTGTCTAAAAATAAGTTCTGTTTTAAACAAATCTCCATTTTCACCGAAACCACAATTATAAAAACGGAGGCTTAATATATACATCTTAAGTTAAACATTGGCGTTCAGTATTTAGCCAGATTTTCCAATTTTAGGTATTTTTACACTTTTGAAAGAATGATACATAATATTCCTTTAAATTTAGAACATGTTTATTACAAATGAAAATATAAGTTAGGAACTAAGAAATACAGGAGCTGTTGAGCATATGGGATGTGTTATCTGGACACTTATTACTCGTTTCACAGTCGTCAATCTAAAGCATCGCTCAGCATCATTATTTAATAGACTACTGTGAATCATACGAAATACATTATGACTGTATTTATGGTAATTCTAAGTATTCGAGAAAACAATGAAATCGTTTCTTGTCTTAGTTCCGGGTATCGATGTATATCGACAACGAGTAACACCTCGCAGCTCCACAAACAGTCAGCGTTCTTTAATTTCGTCCCACCGATTCCAGGGATGGGGCAGACCCAGCGCTATGGCCAGGCACACAACCCATACCTCAGACTGTTATCTGAAGCCGGTCCAACTTGTCTAAATTCTCAGAAATATATCACTATTACCACTTTGGTTGTGAAAGCCGAAACATTTGCCAGTCGCGGACGCTTGGACATCAAACCAGATCATTTACCACTTGATAAAGTGCGGCTGTCCCGATGAATCATATATTCAGTTAATGCACGCCATAGAACTGCCATGAGTACGGATCAAAACTGCAAATCTATGGATCACAGCAGCTTATCGTTAATTGAATAACAAGCGGGTTTGTCTTCATCCCGATCATTAGGTTCCATACAAAATCTGTAGCAGCATTTTTGGTTCCACTAGGTATAGCAACAACATTGCGAACCTGGAGCGCCCGTAAATCATCATGCGCTTCTTTATAGACGGATCTATTACCAGAAGGATAATCCCCATTACACAGCTCGAATCGCCACATAACGCTTCCAAGGGCACCAGAATACCTTAAAAATGTTAATTTTCACAACATAACTCAATTGAACACCCATGCACTAGAATACCTTCAAAAACACAATTTCTACAACTTAACGGAATTGAACACTTACGGAAAAGGATTGAGATAGCATCCGTAACATAGATTCTCTTCCGGCGAATATTCGGCAACTGACAGTGGGCAATGCATCCGCTTGGATGTAAGTACTTGTACAACGATATCAGTACCTCGTTGAATGTATGCTACATTGCATCGAAGACGTTTTGGAGGCCAAGTGCGAACTAACACGTTATTACTATATGTTATTTAAAATTTTCTAATTCAGTGTATGTACACAAATATGCTACTCAGTTTTTGCGAACTGTTTCCATTGTAAGTTAGATAAAAACTAGCCAACTAGCCTTACAAAGAATAAAAGCAACAGGTGAATGCGCATGCCTTGAATCAAGCGTGCTGCGTTAGAATTATAGTTTTTACAACTACTTTACTCCGTGCCTTTCTAGAAATACATGTACGTTATATGCTGAAAGACATTGAGTGGCTCCTAGCGTCAGATGAAAATACAATAGCACATAACACTAACAAAGGCGGATATACTTGGTGAAAATTCATCCGAGAGGAAATTTATACGAAATTCCTCGCACGCGGATTGACTTGTGCAACGTGAACATTAACACCATAGGAAGTTTTAGCAATGGCTCATTATAAAAGCTATTGGTTTTTTCAAATTACGTAATAACTCCTGAAGGTGGACGTCAAGTAATTTTGCTTCCTGTACTTCCAATGGAAAAAGTTCTGTACACATTTCCTTCACAATTAATGCGTTCCCAAGGATGAAAATCTGATTATCGATTAAAATAGCTTCATCTTATAACTTCGAATACTTTATATTTTCTAAAACATAACCATAATTATGCCATCCAACATTTGTTTGTCTATTGACGTCATCAAAATACAGTTATCGCCATCTTCTTTCGGGTTTTAACACCACCAAAGGAAAAGTTACTGATTTTGAATATAATTATGGTTTTACTGCAGAAAATACTAAGTATAACAATTTATAATATGGAGTTATTTTAATCAATGTTAAAATTTCATCCTTGGGAACACACTAATTCTGAAGGAAATGTGTACCAAAGTTTTTCCATTGGAAGTATAGGAAGCAAAATTACTTGACGTCCACCTTAATATGAGTGAAAATTCTTATAAATTGCTTTTAATTTAATATCTTCAGAATAAAACAGTGTCTGTACATTTCTTTTAATGAGATATGTATCAGACAATTACTGTATATATACATTAGCTTCCAAATGAAAACTATAATAACGATAAACTGGGTGTTATACATGTTTAAAAAATAATTACACTCCGTTTCTTTTTGCAAGATATGGTTACATTAAACTTCAGTTACTTTAATGTAGCCGCAATATCATGGCAAGTCAAAGAAATCTATGAGATATTGCGTTTTTTCTTCAGAGGAATCACAATATCATTCACAGGAGTTTACAGAGAAGTTATAAGGAATGGATGCTAAGAAGATATAGCAGTTTTTTTCAAACTTATTTCATCCATGGCACCCCGACCTGAACACAAATCTCCGCGGCTTCTTTGTACAAGAAGCAGTTGCCACAAAAAAAAGCAACCCCCCTCCCTCCCTTCCCCTAAAAAAACACGTTTTATATAGCTTTTGAATGGACACGTTTCGCATCCGTTGGTCCGAAATGATATGGAAATTGCCTAATCTATATGTACAGTTTAGCGGCACAAAGTGTGGGGGTTAATAAACTTAAGTATTGGACACAAGTTTATAACATCATGCTTATTTTGTAAATCAAACATTAACATATTTTAATCAACTTACAAAGTTATCGCATCTTATTTTTGTAACAAATCAATGAGAAGGATAAGGTTGCATTTTAGACACCAGGCCTTCAAATTTGGGCAACGTTTAAAAACTGCCATTCGCATCACTTTCAGCACGTTCTGTCCCGATCTGCATCTAGTTTTTATTACTGCCACTGCTGAAAACCTTGCCCCAAATAGGTAGAATACCGCAAAATGAATCCAAACTCCGTCTTGTTACCTAATTCTGAATATTCCTGCTTCACCGAGCTCTAAAGCTTAGGTAGTGATGAAAAAACAAACTTCTATTTCAATTAGAATCTGACGATATGTAAATAAGTTGCTCTTGTTGTTTAGCGGTGAGTGTTGACTGGAATTCTGTACTGTAGGTATCTTTGATTCAGTGGTGCTAATCAACCTCTTCTAAAAAGAGCTATTCAGAGTTAACACAGAGCTGTGTTAAATGACCCCAAAACACAGACTTCATTTCTTCATTAAACTCCAGATCATATCCCTCTAAACACGTGTGCAGAGCAGGAAAGCAGTAATTTGCATTGTTTTTTTTAATCAACCAGCTTCTTCTTACACAATAGTAATTTCTTTCTGAATGCTGAATTTTTTTCAGCCAATTGTACAATGTGCGTCTCAGTATTTTGCAAAGACACATTTAAAGCATTGAGTTTTTCAAGGACATCAGAAAGACATGCCAGCTTCAAAACAAAGTGACCATCCACGAACTTCCCGGAACTGGACTGTTTTTCCTGAAACGATAAGAATGAAGTTCCCCTGCTTTTTCAGGACATTTCCTCGTGAAAGCCAGCGGTAGCTACAATAATAAATTAGAGAAGTGTGTTTAACCCCGAAATCAGCGCACATTTGTTCAAAACACCTGTACTTAAGTGGTGGAGCTTTAACGAAGTTTCCCATTTTTGTCACTGATTTAATAACCTCGTAAAGGGCAGAGTTTATGTTTTTTGAAGCAAGTGCTTCCTTTTGAATAACGCAGTGTCCAAAAAGTGCAATGAGACTTTATAAGGATCAGAGCAGGCATTCCGCCATAGCAACCAGCCATTGTACGATCTCCATCTGTACACACATCTACACATTTTTCCCAGTTAATGTTGTATTCTTCCATAAAACAATTAGTATTTTAAAAAAGTGTGCTACTTTTTTTTCCAGATTTTATACTTTTGCAAAAAAAGATATTCCTGCGACTTGTTATTATCATTTATAAAACGAACATAAAAAATTTGACGCGCATCATTGTGGCTGTCAGTACCTTCATCCAACTGAATAGTAAAATCAGCTCTCAGTTTTCTACCAAGTGGCAGTTAATATTGTCACCAACAACTAATGGCGTTATATTATATGATAGGGAACATTTACTTCTTGTTTTGCTAGACTCGCCAATTATAATAGACACCATGAGCTCCACAGCTGGTAGAATAAGGTCTTCCACAATGGTGTGAGGTGTCTTTTTCATTGCTCAACTGTAAGCACTTTGGTAAGATGAAATGGGAACCATTGCAAGAATCGTAGCTTCCTTACATAAAGTTACTTTCTGTTTAGTCATTTCTTTTAACTTGCGAGAAATATACGTGGTTTGTTTACCAAACTACCAGGAACGAACTCCAAAAGTCTTTTCATGTTATTGGGAAGCATGCCTCAGTGTCCAATACTTTAAAACAAATGAAACAGAGTGTAAGTTCTTCATTTTCTACTAGAGTGGATGTACATCCTGTATTTTCATCTAATTTCCTTTTTAGAACTGCATATGCCACGTTTTATATTTATATTTAAACATTTATCCATACTGACAGAAAAATCACACAACACAAACAAGACTTAATACGAACTGCATTCGACAAAACTAATCTCTAATCTCTTTTTAATTGCGCAAATACGGCACGTGATACGACTCGACGCACAGCTCGTCAGAGCGAGCCAAACTACTTCTGTCAAAACCGCGACTTCCCTAGTAGAAGGCCGCAACGCTCCTATGTGTGACGACGCACAGTTTGAAAACTACGGTCATAGAGAATTACGCATTTGACTATCGGACTTCTGGTGCAGACCATCATCTGCCTCGGAAAATCTCTCTTCCCCATTTCTTGAAAAAGAAAGCGAATTCACGATTATTATGTTCATATTCGTCATTAGCATGTCCAAATAAGTTGAAATTAGCTACTTTTGTCTCAAACACATTTTGGCTGTTGTCCACTGTCATTAAGATTAAGTATTCCCACGAGCACGGTCCTTTATTTGTTCTTCAGGACAGGCATAAAAAACTGAAATGTTTAGAGTTCACAGAAGGAGGTATAAGGAAACGTAAAACATGAAACCATGCAGAGGACCTCACGCCTGCTATTATTTTTTATAAAAAATTACCTGTGACTTAGAAATACTATTGTATTCTTGGAAATGCTCTGTGTCTGGTAACCTTCATGTTTCCCCACACTAAAGCGCGCGCAGCTGTCATTTCGCGCGAACGTCATTCCTGAGCGCTTTGTTGACCGAGGCAGACATGTCGATTGATCCCTCCCCTCGGAACATGGATAAGAGTGTTGACCATTGCATAAAGAGTGCTTTTGGTGGAACATGTCTTTCGCCATGATGGCAAGTACACGGGCGAAGTGTAAAAACTGTTCGATAGGAAATTTCGTCCCCCAACGTAATGCGGTACGTCAGGTCATATTGAAGTTTCTGGAAACTGGCAGCGTTCTGGATATACCCTGCTACGGTAGGGCATTCAAGGCGGACGAGACCCTATAGTATATCCTTGACAGGATACAGAGGAGTTCACACAATTTGGTGAGGCGACTGTCACAACAAGCTAACTTTCCCAAGAGTATAGCCCCCGCTATTCTGAAAACGGAGTTGATTTTCCACTCGTACAAAATGTCTGTCGTGCATCAGCTGAAAGAAAAAGAAGACTAGGCCCGTGTTCGGTACTGCAGATGATTCCAAATGTTCCTGTCTGAAGAAGGTGAGGACATTCTGGAAGCGATTTTCATTACATATGAAGCATGGTTCCAATTTCCGGGTACATTAACTGCCAAAACACTCGCCTGTAGGGAACTACCCCATACTCTTCAAGAGCTACAAGCTACAATTACTAACGAAGCACATCCAACAAATCACACCAAGTACCCTGAGAAGGGCCTTCACCAACATACAGAATCGTGTGCAGACATGTGTGAACGTCGGTGGGGGGGACCATTTCTAACACCTGTTGTTAAAACGAGTTCGACATGTTATTTTCAGTGCACTCTTATTTTTTGAACACGGTCTATGTATTTTATAAAAGTATTTTTTTCTTAGAATTGAATTTGCTGACATTTGTTTTACGATCGTAGAGATACGATAATATAAAGAATTGTGTGTGTGTGTACTTTGTGCCCTTCGTATGTGAATTTTGCAAAGAAGCAAAGTGCCCTGACTCTCTAGAAAGGGATTTACATAGTTTGTCGAATTGCATAAAATGCAATCAGGATTATATAATACATTACATCTTACAACTAACTAAAACGTTTGCTTAAGGTAATTTTGGGTGATATCTCTTATTATGGGTTCAAAGCTTTTATGAAGCAAATGAAAATGTAATCCAGCAAGAGTTGGATATACAGTGATGGCTAGGAATATTATTAATTTTGCCTAGAGATGATCACCTTTTAATTATTCCAAAAATAAAATTGAATATTCTATTTTCCAATCATTTGTTACATAAAGTATATACTACCAAACCTCAATATGTATGAAACTGGTGGAATTTATTTCTCGCCAAATAATTGTGTGCATGAATTAGCATATAGCATCTCCTTTCAGTGTTTCGTCAGCTGTTCTTGATTTTTGTGAATTGTCTGTGTTCTTACTTAATTTGCCGATATAAAATTTGCTGAAATGCTCCCAACTTTGCAGAAATCGGTCGGAAGATTCCGCTATGTCAAGATGTAGAAGCACTAATACAGTGGAATTCGTGACCTTCAGATAAAAGATTTCAAGTGTCAAAGTAATTGGAATGCAAGTAATTCATTTACCTGTCCAGCTTAATCTACAGATAACCCCAGGTTCAGCGGATCTTTTTCTGTATCTATCGTTGTTAGAAAGAATTTCTATAAGTTTGACTTGCCACCAACATCATTTTATTCGAAAACACGTCAAACAATGATGCCTATCGTTTTTCATTTTTTGTTGAATTCTGTCATGTACATTATTTTCCTATTAATAGTGCATATTTCCGGTAAACATCTTCTCCATAAATACAATAGAACCAAAAAACCTGGTAACGGGAACACCAGATTCTGTAAAACAATATAAGAATAATGGTTTTATCGAGTTTAAACCGGCGTTTTTCAACGCTGACTGAATATTCTTTTTCGGTGTCAAAAATCTTAAAGCAGTTCAACTCTGCTGTAGTTTCGGCGGAATCCTGAGTTTGTCAGAATCTTTTGTTACAAATTGAAAAATATTTAATATTAAAGGTGTTTTGTTTCCTTATTTATGTTCCATTCCTCAGGTTTGTAAGGAGGGAACATGAAAATGTTCGTCCATTCAGCAGTGCCTTTAAAAATGGAACGGAAATGGTGGAGAATGAACCTCATAAGCGCCACGTTCGTTGATGGGAATATTATGGACAGATTCGTCTGGAACTCTAATGGTGTACTATACGAGTATGTCCTCACATATCGTCGCAAAATAAACGCATAATATCATACGATACTTTTCGAAGGCCCAGTAAAGACAGCCATATGGAACAAGCGAAAAACTGTGCAAACACGTGGGCGTCTACGCCTATCCACACAGGCCTTAGAGAGACACATGTTTCTGGATGCTTTTCCTGGTCCGAGCAGCCACGTGTGGATAGGCGTTGTCTCCAGGATAACGCCTATCCACTCGTGGCTGCTCGGACCATTAAAACCACCTAGCAACTGAAATGGAACATTCTACCACATTCTGCATACAGTCCGGACCTTGCACTTTCGGATTATTACCTATTTGGCATTCTAAACGCATATCTTTGGGAGAAATGGTTTGGTGGCAATGAAGATGTGATACAGGCAGTTCGGGAGTGGCTACACCGACAGCCAAAATATTTCTTCCTGAGCAGCATCAGCCAGCTTCTGGACCGCTAAACTTGGCGCAAACCATGGGATTATATTTAAACGTAGCAACTTCAGTTTCGGACAATGCATTAATATTTTTATTCTATTTTCAAATTATGAGTCATATTTACCCAACCTGGTTACTATTTTTGAAGAATTTCGGTGAAATATTTGTTCCAGACTTTAGTTCTATTTGCGATAAGTACCTTGAATCTTACAGATGCCAAATACATTCACATTCTTCCGGGGCGCTTTGTACGTTTTAGTTTAGTTAAAATGGAAGGGTTATATGAAATTCTGCAATTGGATAGCTTTATTTTCCTCAAAACGTATGTTTCGAAAAAACTATGTTTTTCAGTTGAAAGGTAAACGACTTATTGCAATTCTAAATACACAGTCGAGTCACGTTATTGTGGCCATCTCCTAATTTTGACGTGAACAGTGTGTAGCCAATGAAATAAGTCGCGTGTCGTAAGCTGGCTTGGAGAATATATAAAGCGTGTTGTAGGTATTCTGAAAACATATCACTTGTTGCTGTCATAGGCAAAAGGAGCGATTTATCATAATGCAAAAAAGGGATGATTATCGGCTTTAGGGCCAAGGGTGGCAGTATTTTGGAAATAGCCCAGTTTGTCAACTGTTCGCGTTCTACTGTGGTTAAATTGTATCGTGACAGCAGAAATGGAACCATTGCAAATAAGCGAAATGGAAACTGCGGAGCACCACGTGCCATTAAAGTGAGAAGTGAACTTCGGCTTTGAAGATGTGTGAAGGTGGATCATTACGCTACAGTGGAGCAACTCACGGGCCGAATCAATATGGGGGCTACCAGAAGTTTGCCTAAAATGACAGTTCAGCGAACCCTGCTGCGTATGGCGCTCCAATATAGACGGATGAGTCACATTTTCTGCTTCATCGAACGAATGTACGTTGGCGCATAAGGCGAAAAACGGCGGAGAACAAACATTCAGCCATTGCTGGAAAAACACAAGCTGGTGAGGACAGCGTTATAGTCTGGGGAATGCGTTCGTGGCATTCTCTGGGTACACGTATACCTGTAAGAGGCACTATGGATGGAATTCGTCATGAATCCATCCTTGCAGACCAGGTACACTCATAGATGCTGACTGCCTTCCCTGGGGAGGATGGGATTTCTCCGGGTACACGTATATCTGTGGGAGGCACTATGGATGGAATTCGTCAGGAATCCATCCTTGCAGACCACGTACACTGATTGATGCTCACTGTCTTCCGGGGGGCGGACGAGATTTTCCAGAACGACAATGCGACGTGTCACACAGCTAGAAATGTTCGAGAGTGTTTGTAAGAGCCCAACGAAGGCTTCAAATTACTTCCGTGGCCCACAAGTTCGCCAAAATTAAACCCAATTAAACATCTGTTGGACTACCACGATCGTGTTGTTGCCTATATGGATTCTCCACCACGCACCCTCCAGCTGCTGTCAGATGCACTGCAGTCATCATGGCTCCACATACCTGTGAACACCTTCCAGCAGCTTATGGAGTCACTCCCAGTCCATCTAGCTGCTGTCCGCGCTGCGCACTGCTGTTACTCTGGATATTAGCTGAAGGTTACAATAATGTGACTCGATTGTGTATTTCTTGAGGAAACCAAATAATTTCAAACTGAAGTGATACTTTACTTACTAGTGATTCGTATAAATATGCAGCACACTGGTGTAGAATTTATTGTTAATCTACTGGGGCAGGTCGAAAAGTAACGTACACTACATTTTTTGACAACAGTTTAATAGATAGGCAAAACAAAACATACACACAGTGAAACTACATTTCTTAGCTATTTTTTAGCATAAGAACCGAAACGCTCGAGACATGTTACCCAGCGTGGTACCCGTTTTTGCATACCATGTTCATGAAAGTCTGTTTTCTAAGCGTATAGTCGTCTGCGGACACCCGATTCAACTTAGTCAGCCGAATCGAAGCGTTGGCCGCCCAGGAATCCTTTCAAGAAGACCAAACGAATGAAAGTCCGAAGGAGACAGCTCCGGACTCTACGATGGGCGTTAGAGTACCCCCTGACAATTTGCGTAATTTTCTCTGCCCCTTATGGCCGTCTGTAAAGTTCTTTAGCACCCATCGAACAGTGACCTTGTGAAACTGTTTCTGGTGATGCAAAATATGGGACGTTAGACGGTACGAAATGTTTAACTTCTGCGCGAGTGTACGCAGATGAATCCGCCGGTTACTCTGAATTTCCTGTTCAATGCCTCTCACAGTGGCAGGTGATGGCTCTGTGACAGGTCGACAGGAACTTGGCGAATCGGTAAGGTTGCCATGGCCCTGTGCAAAGAAACTGCACCAGATGGAGATAATGCTAAGGTGCAGGCAATACCACTATACATTTCGGCCGCTTCTTCGTGAAATTCCGTCGAAATTTTCCGTTTATCCGTCAAAAATCTTACTACACCGCGTTGCTCTTCATTCGCAGACGACGCTAACAAACGCGATATCTTTGTGCTGCCGTTTACACTGTCTTTCATCCCAGCAACACGTGATCCAGCCCAACCGGTCTGTAACGTGATATTCAAACTCGTCTGCGAAAGAGCAACCTGCTACTTGGAACCTGCAAAGATTGAAAAATGGCTGTCCATTATTTTTCGATTATTCCTAGTAGTCAAGATTTGGCAATTCTTCAAAGTTTGGGGTACATCATTTTTTATTAAAAGGCGGAATAAGCTGCACCAAATGAGATGATTTGTTTTCAGTTGGTAACTGTATAAAAACTAGTTCCCGAGCGAAGAAATTCTAGTACTGAATGCATGTTAAGTCTCAATGATACAGAGATTGACCAGGTGAATGGGTTTGTATAATTTATGTAGGAAGCATGTTGACAGAGAGAACAAAGTAGATATCGCAGTTAGAAGGCAGTGAACTGTTCTTTGAAAACTACAGCTTCATTAAAAGGATTTTACGGGAATGATTTGTTCTCAAGAAAGTCCCAAACCGCTGTAAATAAAAGTATAATTGTTCGTACTGTGATGAACTGCAGTGAAACATGGGTACGCCCAAAAAAGACGTAGGAGTAGTTTGAGTGCTGGGAAGTTGCGTTGCTTTCTGGTAGTTTGTAACAAGATATGCTCTGATAATGCGAGGAATGATGTGTTGCAGATGTGTTATATCAGTCATAATGTTATTAGTAAGGTGGATATTTTTAGGTGGTTTGGATATGTTGAAATATTGAGTTATAAGGTGTTGACTAAGAGAATTTTTTCAGCACAATTGGCAGGACAGAAAGTTAGAGGTTGACCAAGGATGTCATGGGACGACCAGATTCAGGAATGGCTGCTTGAGAAAAAGATTATGAGTATGAAGTACAAAAAGTCTTTTGTTCAGCGTGTGATGGATGTTAATGAAGCTCGAACTGTGTGCCGAGATCGTTGTAAATAGACACATATGATACAACAAAAATAAGTGAATTCTATTTCCGTCAGTTCAACGTTTAGTTGGCTGACGGTTTTTATTTCAAGCGCTAATTTTTGAATCTCAGAGAACAACAGAATAATATGTATGTATGTATTAAAACTACTACACTGACACATTGCACAGATATACGGATGCACTCAAAATCTTTTCCGTACCCAGTGTTGACCCATAATTAAATTTCGCACAGCTTCGGGAATGGAATCCTTGTATTAATACGAAAGTATATATTGAATTAACTTGTTTCAACTCTCTAATTGCAAAAATTCGTTAACCACTTTTTTTATCGTTAGGCTGATATCATCTAGCACAACACTTCTGATAAACTTGAATTTCTCTTATATTTGAAGATATATATAAAAATATATAATTGCTTATAAAACTTAATCAGTATTTTTTGTAATTAAATATTGAATATATGCTGATTATCATACACTGACGGAAAAAAATCCCCACACCACGAAAAAATAGTTGCAGAGGAATGAAATGGTGGCAATACATTTGTATAGGTAACATATTTAATCGATTAAAGTTTCAAGATCACAGCTTAATGTAAGCGCGAGAAAAGCCATTTTAAATGTAAAATACTGGTACATTAATAACCGGTGTAACCGCCAGAATGTTGAATGCAAGCGCGCAAACGTTCATGCATTGTGTCGTACTGGTGCTGGATGTCAGTTTGTGGGTTGGAGTTCCATGCCTGTTGCACTTGGTCGGTCAATACAGGGACGGTTAATGCTGGTTGGGGGTGACGCTGGATTTGTCGTCCAATGATGTCCCATACGTGCTCGTTTGGATAAAGATATGGTGATCTAACAGGCCACGGCAACATATCGACACTCTGTAGAGCATGTTGGGTTACAACGGCAGTATGCGGGCTAGCGTTATCATGTTGGAAAACACCCCTGGAATGCTGTTCATGAATGGCAACACAACTAGTTGAATCACCAGACCGACGAACAACTGTGCCGTCAGGGTGCGTTGGATAACCACAAGAGTGCTCCTGCTGTCATATGAAATTGCTCCCCAGACCATAACTCCAGGTGTAGGTCCAGTGTGTTTCGGCCGCAGGCAGGTTGGTTGCAGACGCTCACCTGGCGTCCTTCTAAATAACACACGGCCATCACCGGCACCCAGGCAGAACCGGCTTTCATCAGAAAACACAACAAATCTCCACTCCGTCCTCCAATGAGCTCTAGCTTGACACCACTGACGTCGCAAACGGCAGTGGTTTGGAAGTAAGTGGAATGCTCGCTACAGGGCGTTTGGCTCGGAGCTGTCCTTCAAGTAACTGATTTGTAACAGTTCGTTGTGTCACTATGGTGGCGACTGCAGCTCGAATTGCTGCCGCAGACGCAGTACGATGCGCCACGGCCTTACGCCGTACACGGCGGTCTTCCCTCTTAGTAGTGCCACGTGGCCGGCCTAAACCCGGTCTTCTCGAGGTAGTACCTTCCCTTTACCACCGCGGCCAACAATCATGCACAGTGGCTACATTCCTGCCAAGTCGTTCTGCAATATTGCGGAAAGAAAATGCACCTTCTCGTAGCCCTATTACACGACCTCGTTCAAACTCCGTGAGCTGTTGATAATGGCTTCTTCGTCTTCTTAAAGGCATTCTTGACTAACATCAACACACTACGTGGAATCTCAACGATAACTAACGCTCACGAACGTTACAGCGCTTATTTACAGCAAACCTGCTTTGCATGTTTCGAGGGGCGCTATTAGCGCCACACGTATGCGCCGAGCGCGAAATTTGCATAGACGTCATCTTACAGATGTACTCTCACCTCCTAGCAACTGTCGTTTATCTAACACAACCCCTTCTTGTTGTTGGGATTTTTTTCCGTCAGTGTATATTCAAGCACTTGCTGTCGAAGAACAGTAAATCTTGATAAAGTAGTATATCTTGATAAATTCAATTTTCGTCGAGCGCTAAATCATAACAAGCAGTTGTAAAAAGTAAAAGAAAAATCACAAATGTTTCGGTGAAGCATAATTTACGTAGTTTGATATACACTGAAGTGCCAAAAGTCATGGGATAGAAGTAGGCAAATTTTCAACAAGCGCTGCCGTCGTATACAGACTTCGAGGAATGCCACGAATTTCATCAGTTGCGAGGTGTATTCTCGTTAGTCAGGTTGAATAACCGCCACTAGGAATATGGCAAGCAGACGTGTATTATCGATGTCTGAATGAGGCATGATAGTGTGAGCCAGATTGATGGGACATTCAATTTCCTAAGTTGTGCAAACGTTCAACATTCTTCTTTCAAAGATGTCACGTGTGTACCGAGAATACCTCATGGAAGTCATTACCACCCACCGTGGAGAATGCAATGGCCGACCAATCAGTTTTTTTGTAATTGAACCTTAAATAGCAGTGTCCAGCGGCGTCACGAGCGGCGTCTGACCTGGAATTAAGTGACCAGCGTCTTCTGACTGGGAATGGTAGTGACCAGCAGCGTCTGGCCAGGAGTGGCAGTGACCAGCGGCGTCTGACTAGGAATGGCAGTGACCAGCGGCGTCTGACTAGGAATTCCCATGCTAACAGACAATCCACACTAGCTCAAATAACATCTGCATTCAATGCAAGGAGTGCCAGAACATATCCATTAGGTCAGTGCAACTCAATTTAGTATCCATGGGGTATTGGTGCAGAGAACCCACCTGTGTGCCATTGTGAACAACACGACATTGGACACAGCGCCTCACCTTCGCTCGTGAAAACTGTAATAGTGCCCTGGAAGACTGGCAACATGTGGCGTGGTAAGGTGAGTCACGATACCAGTTGTTACGAGCTGATGGTAGGGTTCGAGTGTGGTTCAGACGCCATGAGGCCTCTGACCCAACCTCCCAATAAGGCACTGTGCAAGCTGTTGGTTGTGCCATACATATATGGGGTGTCTTTAGGTGGCACTGTTTCGTTCTCTGTGTCCTCGTGAACACGTCATAAACGGGTAATCACTTTGTTGCTCTGCTGGGTGACCATTTGCAGATCTTCATGAACTTCGTGTGCCCCAACAGCGATGGGATTTTCCAGACGGAAAATGTACCATGCCATCGGGATCAAATTTTCCGAAATTGGATCGAGGAGCATCTGGACAATCCCGACGAATGGTGTACCCACCAAGTTCGCCCGATATGAGCCCAATAGAGCACTTATGCGGCGTGGTTGAAAGGTCCATTCGCAACCAAGATCCCGCTCCTACAAATACCAGGGAACAGTGTTCGGCTGTTCAGACGGCATGGCTCAACATCTCTCCAGAAGACTTCCGGCTACTTGTTGAATCGATACCATGTCGTGCTGCTGCACTTTACCATGCTAGAGGAATTTCAACATGATACTAGGTACGTATTTCATGACTTTTGTCACTTCAATGTATATGCTGTACAGATTGCTGAACATTTCATGTTCTGAATTTCAACTAAGTGAATTCTCTATTTACACTGAGGGCTTCTAAACAAATATTTTCAATTACAACAATCTTAGAAATGTCTCTGAAGGGAGCAATTCCTATGATTTGCTTTGACGTTTGCTGAAAATCTTATTGTGACCACATGTTTACTGTTGAGCAAATTTAAGAGGATGGAGGAATACACTATATGCACGACTCTAAAAAGTTACATTTGTGAACGTCACTCTAAAAAGTTACATTTGTGAAGAAAGAATTGTGCAGTGCTATACAAATGGCTATCCATTATTACTTCGATTAATTTGTTTGCCAACATATTTCACTCTAACACGTTAAACAGCACATCGTCGCGTTTTTCAATAGTACGTCCCGATCAGCTGAAAATATCAACTGGAGTTAAATTTAGGTTATAAATGTGTAAAGCAAATTATCTGGGAGAATTCGAACAGGGCAAGAAAGTTGTCCACAGGTCTTCAAATTTAACAATCTCCTGGAACTTTCACATACAACCCGAGGATACATGATTTTTTCCACACTCCAAACGATCATATTAAGTGCGATCTCACGAATGACAACAGCTGTTGAGTCAGAGGAATCATACAAGATTTATTAGAATACACGATGGTAACAAACGGGTCACAACTGGGCATTTCCGTTAAGAATTCAGCAGTGACGTAGCGGGGGACACCTCCAAACCCGGTAGGTTTAGGATCCTATTGGAAATGTCTCAGAATGGTTGATGTTCTAATCACCAAACTTTGTTTTCCGGTCCTTTTGAAACACCAACATAATACGTCCACCCGATCACCGATTCCTGGATTTTTCTTTTGTGTGACTATTACCAGCATGCCTTTGCTCCCTTGTGCACAAAAAGTACATGAGGACGGCCGTTTTGGGAATGAAGCAAACAAGAAAGCGTGGCGCGAAATGCATATTACGATCAACGTCACCTATATCATTCGTTTTGCACATCATGATGAAAGCTGATATTGGACAAATTGTTTGACTTTTTCATACCGCTTACCGCGCTCCTGTGTCCTCCACACACTGGGTAAACCGTTCACGAAAACCGATGTTACTAGTAACATTGCATGTCAGATCATAATTAGCATTGATATGAGTTTAAGGTCTGAGTTCAATTAAAATTTTCTGTCTCATGAGTTAATATCTTTAACTAGCGCTTTTCAAAAATATTTTTTTTAATCTATGTGTTTCATTTTGTAAATATTTTAGCATTTCTTAAAGCGAGTAGACTTAGATGTTTCCTTATTTTCATCAACTTGCATTCCAATACATTTATTTAATCATGTAATCGAAGCACTAAATAAAGTAAATGATCCTATCTGCAGAATTATTTTTTAAAGTATTTTCACCCAGTAAATATGATTGAGTATCTGTTAATTTTAGCAGAAAACCTATTCGTGCGTTAATACATTTGGTACAGGATTTTAATGGCATGTGGTGTCTTAGCCGCACGGCAAACCAGGTGCATCCGTACATTTTCAATATGCTTCTTGATAGCAAAGGCTACTTCTATCAGGATAGCGTCCATACCATAAGACTTGTATCGATACACCGTGATTCCATCAGCACGACAGTTTACCTGAGTTCCCAAAATGGAATACACATCCCTGAATCTTATTCCAATTGAACACTTTCGGGCTGATATTGATAGAAATCTTTGGAATAGGGTTCCCCCTTTACGATTACGAAAGATCCTTTAGTACAAATTCATCGAGTTATTGAACCCATACTACATTAAATCCAAGTTTTTATGAAGGCCAATGGCGTCCGGGATTGATATTTGGTAAGTGTGCGGTATATTTGACTGCTTTAGTTTATATCCTCATATATCTTAAAATAACCCGAATAAATCCGACACGTTTCTAATTACTTCTACTAATTTATCTTCAAAATTATATATATGTTTATGTAAATAAGACTAATGTTTTATGATTAGATTTTCATTTCAATTGGTAATTATGTTAGAAGCCAGTCTCCTGCTTCAGGTGAAAGGCTGAAATAATAACGTCGTACCTAACCTGTCAATTATTATATCAAAAATTGGAAGGGTTTTTTGGAAACGGCACCTGTTTTATGTTCCTTCCCATTATTTTTCTGAACTTAGTCATCCTTAATTATGGAAAAAAAGAAGGAAATGTATGTTCTTGTTCTTATGAAAATGCTCTACAAACGTTTGATTAAATATTTATTTCATAAAAAAATCGCATAAAAATACTTATGTACACAATAAAACAAAAGTGTCAAAACAGGTTTTTGAGAATCACAGTACTGCACGTAGTAAACTGTTTTCCCTTAAGAGCGCAAATCGACATTACACTCGTATAATTTCATATAGACGTGTGCCATTACTTTTTTGCTGGATAACTAACAAGACATGCACTCTGTTAGCAAATTATTAGGGACACCGAATGGCAGTCACACACGTGACATCCAATTTTAGAAACCTAAATATAGCGAGTAGAT
Source organism: Macrothele yani (assembly GCA_039090855.1). Taxonomy (NCBI): domain Eukaryota; kingdom Metazoa; phylum Arthropoda; class Arachnida; order Araneae; family Macrothelidae; genus Macrothele; species Macrothele yani. The sequence continues at coordinate 13,028,896 of CM077016.1, forward strand.
CTTTTTTTATATAGTTCACCTCAAGGGTCTCACACGCGGATGATAAGGTACTATCAATGAGACATTCTAATGGGCTCTTGGCATAAAAGTGTAAGAACAATTGTGACGTACTACAGAGAGTCGAGACCACAAATCTACAGCTACTTATTCCGTCGGTGTAGTTTGTTCGGCTAGACCCACTCTCTACGGATCGAGGAGACTTGTGCTCGATCCCTGTCACCAACAAATTTGTGAATTTCCCATTGGCGCCCAAACGTTAATTTGGATCTCCTGGCTGTTGTGTTCTTCAAAACATGTGTGATGTTAGTTCCGCACATCGTCTGGAGTTAACAAAGGTTTCTTGTTCGCTTCAAAAAAAAAGTTGAGAGGGAAGTAATGTGACGTACTACAGAGGGACGAGATGATAAATCTGCAGCGATATATTTCGTGCGTGTAGGTTAGTAGTTACGGCTGCGAGACACGATGACGTAGAATTCCTTTCCTGTTCCTCACGGAGGTGATGAAACAATGTCTGCGTTCTGCGCATACCTCATTGAATAGGACCGTTTCTGTGCGTGTGCTGTTCTTTTGGAAGAAATAATTTCCCTTTCTATTAGGCTTGAGCTGTCCTCAGTGGGTATCTGTTAATGTTTTTTCGAATAAGTCTTCCTCCATTGCCAATTGCATTCATCTTCCTGACTTCCTGTATTCCAGAATATTTTAGCCCAAAATAGACCATCCCTGCAGAACTGTTCTTCTAAAGGTTAATGTTGTATTACTGTCCTAAGATGCCCATCAATTCCTTTGATTTCTGCTGATGTCCTGTATTGATCCCGTTTTTATCCCAGGGATTGATACAGGCTCGGGATGAGGGGCTTCGCTAAGTCCCTCTCCATTTCCGTGCATCTCTCCCTGGATGTTTATTTATCATGACATTCTCTAAAAGCATTGAAGTTTGTTCTCCCATTAAACTTGCTACGGAGACTGGTCTATCAGTTGTGTTTTAATCCTGCCTTAGTTTTCATTCGGAAATCAAGGAATTCATAATTGTACTCGACGCATGAGGCTAAACATAGTTTTGAATTTGAGACTAGCCCTCGAATGTGTATGCGGTGCATTTTCAACCACTTTATCTTGATTCTGTTTGTAATATTTTGCCTCATTCCCCTGTCCATGGCTGGTACTTCATACTTCATACCTGTATCCATTCGTATCTTTCCGGACACATAAACATAAGCTCGGGCCACCTTTCTTGGCAATATCGTTTCACCCATGTGAAGATTGTGCTGAGCCAAAGAAAACATCATACGTGAGAAAGAAATTATCTTTTCCTCATTGTTCTATCTCTCGCAGTTTTGGCATAAGACTATGTCCTACTGACTGACCACTTCCCCTTGGTTTTTCCTGCACTATGAGCTACCGTTGAACGTTTTTATTGCTTAAGTTGTCCCACACATCGTAGTGTAACAAGGCAAAAGCCAGAGCGCTTGTTTCTTTAATAAATTCAGCTCCTGCTTTCCTTTAACGGTGTGAACTAATGACCCATCTTGACATTTCCAGACATACGTAGGCCCTACGAGGCATATGGTTTCCCTTAAGAACCACACATACTTTCGTTTTCATATGTTTGTCCTGGGTATTCGAAAAAATTACCGTGGTGATTACTTCGGGGTCCCAATGAAAAGTTTTGGAACACCAAAGTCAAACTTGGAGGTTTCATGGGGATCAGACTGTGTCAGTCATCTGCATTTTCCCATTTGTGTGTTTAACGCTTGTGGTGCATTTGGTCAGGCTTTAGTTTTATTGGGGCTTTCTAGCGTTCACGAGGAATCTGGTTGGCTGTAGGGATAAATTTGCCAACTCTGTGGCGATGAAATTTGGCTTTACTGTACGCGATGTATCAGTTGTGCTACCTGAGCATGTGTTTTTCGTGTCCGTTCACCATGATCTTGGAAGAGCCACCGACCTAGTGCCCTGCATGGTTGGACAGGGTTTCGGTGGGAAGATGGGTAGGACTGTTTGTCTTTGGCTTTCTCTTTTGTGCCACTGGATCACACTCTGAGATTTTCGTGCTTCCTGTCTGTCAGGGACTAGCGGTAATTGAAAACTAGTTTCGGTACTTCCTGTTCTCAAGAAATTTAATACTGATTACACATAGCTGAGTTTTCGGTATCTCAGGTATTTAATATCAAATGATTATTTGGTTTTAAAGGTTGTAGTATTAGACTAAACTGTGATTTCCTGTCTCTCAGGGATTTCATATTAAGTATTAATTTGGTTTGGGATTTACTGTTTTTTAGGGATTTAGACTATGTGGTTCCCTGTCTTTCAAGGATTTAATGTTAAATGACGGATTTTGGTGGGACATCCAATTTAACTAAAAACCCAGACAGATAATTCCTATATTTCAGGAATTTAAATTTCCTTTTAAGTAGGTTACCTGAATTGTTAATATCGATTTTTATTTATTAATGGCATCACCGATACGTTTACCTTTAGTTAAAAATTCTTACTTCCCTGAAGTAAAAGTCCACAAAAGCTGTATATACTGTTTAGCAGCATTGTGTTTCAGTTTGGAAAATTCTCGCCTTAAAACTCAATCACATAAAAAGATTTGCGATCATACGGAAAATATTTATTTTTCTTCTAGGCAAATTCAAAAAGCACTTCATTTTTATCTTTTCCCGCATAACCAAACTTTTCTGATTGTTGCGTTTTCATGTGGACAACTATGATTTCTCTTTATTGCAAGCAGCTGTGCACATGACACAGATAGTTTGATTTCTAATCATAAAAATTGCTTACAACTCGACCAGTATCAAGTTCTAGTAGGAAAAGGCCACTGTTGTTTCACAAAATCTAGTTACAGCACTAAGCAATTGTTTTTCCTTTCCGACTGGATTGTCTTGACTACATCCAAATTGCACCAAATAACAGGCATAACGACCACTTAAGTCTCCTTCACAAAACATGAATTGATGTACCTTCCATTAAACAGAAAAATAAGCACCTAAAAAAGAAAAGTATTTCTTTAAAAAAAATTATTTTCGAAATTATAAAGTGTAGACCAATTAAGTATTACTTTATTTAGTCAATATTTGGAAACTTCAATTTGAACAAAACGCTTTCTTACTAATATTTTGCTTAAGAATAGGTTAAATTCGCACTTTTTGATCATTATTAGGAACCTTATGATAATACTAAGCAAACAACAACAGAATTAGGGAAGAAACATGCTTTCATACTTCTGCACTATAGAGGAAAATACTAAGTCAAATATTGGTTTTCATTTTTTTTTTTTGAATTTCAAAGAAAGCTCTAAAGTATATTTTCCAGTTTCAAAAATTCGATTCACAGCGTATGTTATGCATGCATCAAGGAATGCGCTCAAACAAAGTAAATAAAAATTTAATTCTTTAGAATTCATTCAGATGAAGTGCAAAAGATTGGAACGTGAATTCATAATCAAATTCATTTTGCCTACGTTTCCAATGGGATACCTCCCTAAGATTTGTTCAAAATGAAAAGTACAAGAAAATCAAATTTTTGTTTAGTTTTAAACGGTTATAAAGAAATCACTCTTCCATCAAACTGTAGCCAGATAATGAACAGAAAATGTGCATAGAAAGTTGTTAAGATGCTGCTCTTCATATAAAGCATCGGAAGTAACAATATGCTACCAATTTATTATATTTACAAAGAACTTACATATTCATGAACGGTACGTAATCGCTCTAGGTAACACTAGCAGTAGTTTAATGCTCATGCGCAATGGTTGATTCCATTGACACATCAATACTCATGATCATATCGCATGAACCCTTTGAGGTCTATGGTAAATTGTATTCGCTAGTTCAACTAAAGTAGTACCAGATGAACTTTACTGCTGATCCAGAGTTGAAAAAGTGTTCTATTGTCATATCCTCATCTTACTGAAAAACAGAAGCTTCTAATACAGTGCTTAGTTTTTAAAAGGATCAAAGACATAACATTAAAGTCACAAAGTAAATTGGTTGTGCACACTTAAGGAAGATAAAATAAAATTAATAAAGACTCTCTGAACAAATAAACAGAACTTCAGTAAATAAAAGTATCACTTTAAAGAGAGACCTTTTATTTTCAAAGATAAATAAAATTTAAAAATTATAAATTGCATCCATCTCACAAACATTAAAAGCTGAGCAAAAAAATATCACTAGAAATTTAGGCTGGCAGAAATGAGATATACCTGTTTCTCCGAAAAGTGATCAGTTCATTATGTTACGGCGCATTCTGTTACGCTTACTGGAATTTCACCCAATGTTGCAACAGGCATAACTGGCATTGCCTCGGAAAGCCTGAGGTACCTCCTGGGGTCCATGCCTCGGCCTGGGCACGCTATTATCCGCACTTAATTACGACCAACATGCTATTAAGTAGGTATCTTTGTTTTGTCCATTGAATGTAGAACTTTTGCATTTAGGACAGGTGTTTTAAAAATTTCTGTGAGCATATTTAACAAAATGTATGTATCGTGGCTGTACCCCTTTTATTCTGGTTAGAGCCTTTGATCTTAAGATAGTTCTGTTGATTTAAAATAAATCAAATTTATTTACATCTATGCAAAACATATTACTCTTAATATAAAAATTAATAAGGAAATTTCTTTTCTTGATGAATAGCATCTAGGATACATTGTAAAACGTAAGGAATAAATTTAATATGAATGCATTCATTTGAATTGCAAGTTTGCAAGGAGCAGTTGTGTTCCATTTGTAAACGGTAATATATCTTCGTTTCCCGCTCTTTGGAAGTTTGCAGAATTTTCCCTCGGATTTCAAATGCGAAAGGCGTATTATATTATCGACGATCGGAGATTAATTCGTAAACGGTGACTCGTTTTCACTAAGCTTGCACTTTTTCTGTCAGTTTTAAATTTTTGATTAGGTGGTAAAAACCACATACCTGCAACGATTAATATACTTAGTAAGTGTAGATGGACACGTGGGATAGGTGGAAGTTGATTTACTATTGATTTGAATTATCATACATGACTCTTTCATATTATCATGCACAACTCCTTTGCGTGAATGATGAATTAACTCCGAAGACAGATTTATTTATTCCATCCCTCACGTTCGCTGCTAATTAATGCGCAAAACGTAAATACATCGATTCGAATTGCACATAGCTAGTGAAAATTGCATTTCTTATTTAAAAATACGTATTCCGTTGCCATTTCCTCCCCAATTCTTGTGTAATTGTATATCCATAAAGATGTTGGATAGAATTCTCGAAAACAACAGTGATAACACCTTGTGTAGCTTGGTGTCAAGCATCAAATTCTGGTACGCCAGATAATGTTTGCAAAATTCATTAGGTGAGCTAAGACTCACGGATGAAAAAAGGATGTAGAAGACATAACAATGTCAATAATGAAAAATATTATTTATGATTTGTTATACTGGTAACTGGTTTATCACCTCGTGCAAAACATTCTGAGAGCAAATGTAGATTCCATTTTTCAGCAAAAAATGTTGAATTTGCTTTGAATTAATACAAACAAAAAATAACGTGTCATGAAGTAGAGTATGATTATGTAAACTCGTAAAATTTGACATATCCTTGCATTATTTCAACGTCAATATTTGTAATTTTTTTAAATACCATGTGCAATGTAACAACTAGAAAAATCGTATTGTCAAGAAAGGCATGAAGTATTTTTAACCAAATAACATTACAGTAAAAGTCTGATATTACGACAGATGAAAAAATCGGAAACATTGTCCCTATAAAGGACTTCTCATTACAGCCGGATCATCCAAAAATGTGCGTACTGTTGTACGTACTTGATAACACATAAACATTACAGCACTATATAATAAAGAAAAGTGATCAAAGTAATGCACATTATTTACCTGTTTGTTTTTAAATTATATTGAGATTTTTACAAAAAATTAAAATCGAGAATCTCTTGTTTCCACTTTGACATTGCCGGCTGTAACACGTAACGTTCGACTTAAAAAAATGCTGTTTCTTCAAATGGTGCGTTTGACGCACTATAAATTTGCCCGATTGTATTTATAGTTTGCATTAGTTATGGCTTGTATGGTGCGCTTTCGTTTCTGTTACCTTCATTATTGCTATATTCATTTTCTGAGCTTTCTTTTTTGATTTCATGATTTCTGTATCAGACATATCATTCCAGGGTAGTACATCTACGTCAGCGTTAACATAGTCTTGAAAGTTAAGTGTCACCCCCATCTTTTTGGCAATGAAACTCCTTCCACCTGCTTCCTGTTCTGCAGGTTTGTCCGCATTGATTTTTTTATTCAAATCACCTTTGGTAATGAAGGCAGGATGTCTAAAATGTGCTTCAATGTAGTTTCCTTGGAGTTCATTCCATGCCAAGGCAAGTGCTTTAATGGCCTCAAGGACGATCCATTTCACTTCTTTATCATCTGATGACGTCTGTTTGATTGCACCTTTCACATATTGGTTCCGTATCATTGCTTTATCAGTTTCATAACTCCTTGATCAAGCGGCTGAGATGTAATCGTGCTGTTCAGTGGCAATAATACACATCATTTCAATGTTATCCAATTGAACATCTTTGGCACTTCGTTGTGCAGGACGATTATCGATGAATAGCACATATTTCAATAGTACCACTTTTTAATTATCGATGAGTAGCACATATTTAGATCACCCATTTTCGAAAAAAGGACATTGTCATCAACGCCTTCTTATTAGATTCATATCAACAACGAAGCAAAGCACCACGAAAGCAGCGCGGGTTTTGTGATTTTCCAATCTCTAATGGCTTTAATTTATGACTATCGTCCATATTGGCGCAACACAGAAAGATCAGACGTCATTGATTGCGTTTTCATTTTCTCACATTGATCGCCTTTTACCGCTAATATCCTGTTATGCAACGAATTACAAAACAACGCAGTTTCATCTGCATTGCAAAACCCTTTTACATTGTATCAAGTTAGAATTTCTGAAATGATATGAGACTGGTGATGAACGGCTTGTGCGCAAACAGAAGATGATTCACAAAATATTTTTTGCATAGAAATCACTTTTCTAACTTTAAAACGGTTTAGCCAACTGTCTAAACTAAAATCTTCGATCTTCGTTTCAACTCTTAACTCGTTAGCTTTAGCTTTTATCATCGGTCCACTAACAGGAATGTTTTTGGTTCGATTATGGCAAAACCACGTAGGTAATGTTTCCTGGAATCCTTACGTTCACTACTTCGTAACTTCATGGATTTCGCCGGTGTGTTATTCTACAAAGCTGCCTTCTTGATCTCTTCTTTGATCACTAAACTTGTATACATCATTTATGATGTGAGACCAAATTTTTTTGCGATATCACTGTTCGATTTTCAACATTTTCTCACATTCTTACAAAACTTTTAACTCTGTTTCCAAAGTCAAACATTTCCTTTTATTCTGCGTTTATAAAAACAAAGAAAAAAAAACACATGACGTACACGCGCAAAAATATATTGATTTCCCACCGTTAAGAACAAGGGTGGAGGAAAGCGGGGGAGAAGTTGCGACAGTATCGAAACAGCAAAGCCTTATCTGATTAAAATGTTCCACCTTCTCAACGTCACGCAGAAGGGTAAAATAAGGCGAAGGGACAGCATCTAAACAGCCAAGCAGATTAACCTCTGGTGTCAACTTTCTGTGTGCAGTTGTACGCACTTATCTTCCCACCACTTTCTGAAATTTCCGGGAAAGAATTTGTGGCAAATCTTTGAAAGCAAAAATATTGGCCATAAATACCTGTCGTTACAGCGTGAGCTCACTAGATTTACAACTCGTAAGATTGACGGTGCGTTTTGAATCTCTCGCAACAAAGGGATATTTCAATACAACGGGTGTCCGCAGCATTTAAACTCCGCAATCATTTTCGTTCTGTGATCCCATCCACTTTCGCCTCGCCTTCAAATTTACAGATTCCTGCCGCCGTTGCGTATAAACTGGTTTTCTCAATAATTGCGTAGGAACACCGGAATTGCATCTACATCGACCTCCAAACACGGTTCACCTCATAACGCAGTGTTGCTCAGTTTCAAATGCACGTCATCAGCTTGTTGTGTTTCTAGTATTATCGGTGTGTATACACTGTTTCACCGCCTTCAACTGCATAAATTCTTTCTGCTTTTGCGTTGAAATCCCTTTTTGTATAATGGTGCAGGAAAAGCAGAGATGCGTTTTCTCAGCTCTCCATCCTCTACGTACCCGAAAACGCAGTTTTGCTTCATTTCAAATGAACGTCGTCATCTTCGTGTGTTCCTGGTAATCGCGGTACAAATTCTACGTTTCGCATAGGAATGAAATCCCAACATTACCAGCAGTTCAAAACGGGGTGGGACATTTGAGTGAACATGGCATGGAGAAAATTATGTATCTTCCTTTCCGTTAAGTTACAACAACAAAACAAATATCATTCTAAACAAGATTACACAGAAAAATATCTTTACTGAAATACATTTTTAGTTTCTACCCCATTCTCTATTTTTCGTTTAATTTACCGGATAATAAAACTGCTTCCTCTGATTTCCTTCAGGAATTACTTTCTGCCAGTTCTTCTGCTCTGGGGACGCCGAAACCACTTGCTACTGAACCGAATTCTAAAGGAAACCTTTCTTCTATTCCAGGTAGGTTGCCGAAAACGAAGTTGCTGGGATGAAATATTATTCCACTCAATCCCAAATTAAAAGTAAAGATTTTAGGGAAAAGTAAGCTGATCTCAATCCGAAGCAAACTGAGCAAGTTTTAATGGAAAAATAATTCTAAACGCTGTCCTGTACATTTAAGATTCAGAAAATAAGAGCGGGTAACCACTGCCTAATGAGTATGCTGCTTATTTTTTAGAAGGGATGTCTACTTTGAATGTGATATATTTTCAATTCCGAAGAACAATAAAAAACCGGAAGTGCATTGGTAGTATATTACTCGAAAGTTGCATTTAAAATAAGCTGAAAAATTCAGTATAGAATTCTGATTTCATCTGTTCATATACAAAACTCTAATGCCACAATTGAAACCGCTGAAGGGGTTGTTGCAGACGGGGAAAGCAGGCCTTTGACGGAGGTATCAAATTCGCTTTTCATTGCCATTGGTGGAGTTCATATGATAATTGGCACGTAAAATGTAATTGAACAAAGAAATTTAGAAGCTCACGTGTGTACATCTATGTCTAACCTCGTATGCAATACATTGGAGCAAAGCTCATTAATAATTTCTGTGCATTTCGATAACAGCTGTTTAAATTGCATTGTGTACGTGGATCAGAAAATTTTTATCACACTATCATATGGCCTGTAAAAGAAATATAATTTTTTATCAACTAAATCATTACAATTTTTCAAATTTGAATTTCCTAGATCGAAATTATACACAGGACGTGCTTTGATGTCATAGAATTAGTTTTCCAAGTATTGGAGTAGAACTTTGGTTTCACCGCAAGACAAAATTGGAGACAACATTTTTTTTGAAAACTTCACTAAATGTGAATATCATCATTGCGGCAAGAAGTGAAAATTCACTTTTTCCAAATAAATATTTTGGTTTGTGAATCGAATTATGTTTTCTATATTAAATATATATATTTTATTTTCCCTTTATTTTATTGCAAATTAAAATTTATCTATACTGACATATGTGAATAATGTTGTTAGATATGAAAACACATACTCCGACTTTAGTAAGTTCCTTTTCCTGCATTTGGAGAAATGAAGCTGCAGATGACAGGGTGGTTTCAAGCTCATACTTATAATCATTCGTCTGACATGTGTCACTGATGTGATCGCGGTTGAGACTTGGATAATGTATTTTTTCTACGATAGTTGTCCCAGAACTCCTTTGAGCCAATTGTCTCATACTAGCGACTGATGTCTGCTTTTAGATCATTTTTGTTCTCCAATTCTTTGAGCTCTTTAAATTGTTTTCAATCACTTAACTAGAGAAACTGTTCTGGAATTTTGTCTTAATTACTTAGGCGTAAAGAAGAAAAATATACTCCATCAAGGCTTGCGAAACTGATTTGAAGGTATAAATGTCCGCTTGCTCAAAAATCATATGATAAAAGTATTGCAGAAATGGAGTCCACATTAAAGGTTTATTGAAGAATTGTTTTTTGCAATGCTGTGTGACATGTACATTTCTTTGAGAACAGTAATTACAGTCGCTCTCGTTTGCCATGACCTGTTCCCCTTTGATTGGAAAGCTGTTGGATATCGTCCCCGTAGAGGTTTGGCGACTTGGACTCAAAAAAGTGATTAAGTGCGTGCTCGATATCGTTTCGCTTAGTGCGTCCGTCCAGGAAGTGCTGCAACGAACGTAAAAGGTGGTATTCACTTGGGAAAATATCAGCATTTTTAAAAATTGCTTAAATTGTTGTGCAGATTTTACTTTGAATATTTTTGAAATTGATCCTTTAGAAGCAGGTGGTTAATGACCTTTATTAGAAACACGAATGTCGCAAGCCAAACCTTTAGCTCCCCCAAAAATTATCATTAGTTACAGCATTTGGTGAATTCAACATCTAAGATTTTAGGAACATTGGTAAACGTATACGAATTTTCCATTTCATAAGACTTTTGTCATATGAAATAAATTTCTAGTTAAATTTAGTGTTCTACTATTCTGTGAATTGGAGTGAGTCCTCAGAACGAATGTCTAAGAGAGTAATAAAAACACGATTTTTGAAGTAATACTTTAAAAAAATAAGATATAGAGAAAAATATATATTCCGTTGCAAATTATACACTAAAATTAATTAAGCGCCTAAGACAAATGTTAAAAAAACGTAAAAAAAAAAAGAGGTCATTATACTAAAATTGCGAAGAAATAGTAACATTTTAAATGATATGAAGACTGATATCTATCATTACCGGTATTGCATACACTGAAGAAATACAAAGTAATGGAACTGCCTTTTTTACTAGTGATAACATCATTAGGCCAGGCAAATTTACTTGAACGAAATCTTTTCAAAAATGTCTTCCGGCACTTTCAAATTTGTGCTAAAGACATGATACTTAGCCTTCCAAGATTTGAGGTGCTAGTTTCCTCATTGTTTGGTGACGTGAAAATATCTGAAGTAAGTGAGAGGTTGAAATGGATTATCTTCTTTATTATTAGTATTATTTCTGTAATTTATACGGAATATCCTTTTCTTCGGAACAATGTATTGATACATAACTATTCCTGATTAAGCAAGACTTGTACGGAAGTTCGTGAAAATCTTTCATGTCCTGTAAGGGATGTGTTAAGTAACATTATTAGTCCTCATATTTTGAGAAACAAAAGTAAGACTGTTTTATGGAGCCCGTCGATCTTACAACCACACATATTATCACACTCCACTTTGAGGCACTTCCCATGAAACGTCGCTTAGCCCTTCTTTCTTTTTGGCTGGTTAGTTCAAATTATATTTGGATATGTTTTTAAATGCAGTGTAACCTAGGTTGTGCGTTTAGCCTTAAAACACGTACAAACATGTTTCGAAATTTTAGGTACTGCTGATGTTTTGAATGCCTCAAAAAAGGAAAAGCAAAAGAAGAAAAAAGCCCTAGTAATTTTAGGTTGTGGAAATTTTTAATGGAAGACGTGCACGTATGTCAATGCTTTGTTACATTAAACGTATGTCTTTTTGACATTTGTATTAACGTTTTCATCCTAATTTCATTATAAAAGATGTTATGGCGGCCCCGGTGGCACAGTTGTCTAAGCGATGGCTTACAACCATTCGTCCGACGTGGGTACAGGTTAGAAGTCCGGTGAGGCATGGATGTTGGGTTTGCCTTATGTCAATTGTTCTCCCCATGCCCTTGAAAAAGTGAACATAAATTATGACCGAGAGTCTGTTTATAGCCCATCGAGTTGCTGACGTTGGTCATTAAGTCTTCAATAAAAAAAAATACCATTTCCAATTTTTAATATATAAAAAACAGAACGAAAAGAAAACATCCTTTGATGCATTAGGTTGTAAATCCGAATGTGATCTTTTTTCTTTCTATTCAACACTCCTAATACACATTATTTGCATATAGGCATATACTTTTCAATGAACCTTTTTCACTAATTGATTTAGCATTACTCCCGCGTAAAATATTTACTAATCGCTGCATGTTTCCAGGTTCTTGAATTCATGAAGAGTGAGAATTGTGAACGTTCTTTAGTAAGTTTTTAGTTACTTATTTATCTATTTTATAGCTGCAAAGAAGCAAAATAAAAAACAAAAAACGCTGTTTCAGTTTTCTAAAAGATACACCACAACGGGCTACGCATAACTGAACCACAGAATGGCGTAACTTTGAAAATCTGACATTAAAATTTAACGTCTAATCGTAAAAACGTATAAATGAATTACGTATAACAAATTTTAAAAACGATAGAAATTACACTAAAACATCACGACTAGCGTATAATTACGTGTAAAAGTTAAAAACCTATAACCGAGGTTATGCGATGTATGTGGAAACTCAGTTATAACGCACACTGATATGGTGAAGATATTTTAATCTATTCCCAATATTTTAGGAGATGGTTTCTCCAGGATATATTTATTTATTTATTTGCATATTCAAAATTTTGAAACACCACTACAAAGAAATCCTGTTTGCATCCCTGCCGCCGTCTCCACGATGGAGAAAGTGATGATGGAAATTCCTCCAGCTAACTTTCGGTTACACTTAGTTTTGTTGTGTTACGTATTGGCATCCGGTGTCTTAAGAGCGACTGTTTGTATGTTACTTGTGGGTCGTTATGCTTTTTTGACCTTCCGTCAGGTTTGTCCTTAACTGTATTCCTCCTGTAGGGTACAGAGCCGATGATAATAACTGGTACCTAAAGTAATCAATGTGATCGTTTTTCTCATGAAATAGTTGTTTTGAGATTTCCTCAAAAAAAAAAAAAAAAACCATGTGTAATGGCGGAGAGGGAATGCTGTTCTTCAATAGCATTTCTGTTGTTGACATGACAACGAAGAACCACCCATCAGCCAATGACGTACGTTCACTAGACAAGAAACCGGGATATCGCATTTTCATGCAGCTAATGATCTTCGTCATTGATCCAACAGATTCCTGGCAACATTTCTAATGTGCGGCGTTCAATCTACATTTTTATGAGATACAATCCATTCAAGCTTCCGGGATCCGGGATACGTAAAGGATTATCTATACTTGTGTGTGTGTGTGTTTTATCTAATCAGTCAGGTCGACGTTTGAAGGAATTAAAAAGTCGTTATCCCTAAGCGTTAAAGCTTTAGCCGTGGACAACAGTGAGCAAAAAATTCAAAAATAAAATTATTAATAGGTTTATCAAGCAAATTGCTTTCAGAGACCAAAGTTAAAGAAAGGAGTTCAAATGTTTAAGCCAAACTGCTCATCAATGGTTGGGTAGTACAAATCTTCCGAAGTAGGTGATGAAACTACCAGGTAAACCGGCTCTTCCCCTTTAGTGAAGATCATCATTTGGTGTCGGGCAATTAAACAGCTTAATTATATACATGTAATGGAGAAGCTTGATATGGAAACGGTAAGTAAATAATCAGTTTAAAATGCATCTGGTGGTTTGTATTATCTGTTAAATGGTTGTTTTTCAGATGGTTTTTCTTTGAGGAGCTAACCTGTGAATATCAGAGAACAGCTTAATTTTATGTATGTATGTAAGTAATTCACATTCAATAAGGTGGCGGGTTTCACAAATTTACGTGTTTCAAATGACTAATGTCTGGAGATGGGCAAGCGTTACGTAATTAGACGAGGGGTCCCGACGCAAGATAATTGGCATACCTTTCTCACATGTTTATGAAACCTGTGGCGGGTAATCAAACAGCAGTCTCTGTTAAACATATAGAGCGAAAACTCTGAAATTTGCACTACCTTAGTAAGGGTGTATTTGACAAAACACATAAACTTTGCAAAATAGTTTGTTTTTGAGTAGTCAGCTATAAATTAGTTTGTGACACAATCAATAAAAGGAATAGATTGAGATACGGTAATTTTCTCCCGATGTTCCATAACATAACACCAATGGATTTCCTTTTCAGTTCCTCATGGAATACATGCTTCTGGTGGGTATCGTACTACCCTGGTACACAACGGATAAAGAATAATTAAACTGAATTCTTATTTTATACTTTTCACTTTACTTTAAGTTGAGTTCAGCTCGTAAAAGTGTGTGTGAACTTCATGATTCCACCAAACAGTGAACCTTTTTTGGAATTTAAATTTTAGTTTTACTATCAAAACTTTTTGTAAAGAAAAACACCCTGTCTTACACCGAGGGGTGAAGCGAGAGCGGTCGTGATCCAAACTAACCTAAATGTTGTAATGACACTGCATTCACTATATCTTATAGATAACGCAACGGATATATACAATATTTATGACACGAAAAGGTTAATATTCCACACTGAAATCTAGTCAAATTCCTTTTACAATCAAGAATCGCTATTTTTTTAGTATATGCTTCCATTTCAGGCCAGCTCCGCGCAACGTTGTAAGTGCCGACGTCCTGCCATCTATTGTTTGATGCGAAGGATGACAGAAACTCTTTGCCTTACAACTTGGTTAGCAATTAAATAGTCTTTCAGGAATGCTAATTGCGTCCCTTTTCATACATACTTCCAACTGCGTCCCTCTCTCTCTGAGATTTCCGAGTCAGCGTTAGTGTGCGGTCACCTATCAGGAGCTAAGGAAGGTACTGCACGTTAGTTTTGTAACAATCTCGTTTCGTGATTATTTTTAGTTGGCTCTTAGAAGGACATTTAATAGTGCTAATTGTTTCCTTACCGCAAAACATTTAATATGACGGAAAAGTTTTGTTTCCTCATGAATGTGAAAGGGTCTATATAGAAGAATAAATAACAAGGTTACTTAAATTAAAATCAACTAAATGCCAGGGAAGAATTGTCTGTTGATGCGAATGAACACATGAAAGCACTGTTCTGAGTTAAGAAAAAGATTTCAGAAAATGATACTAATGGAATTTTGATTTCACTCTATTAGTCTGGGTTTCAAAGGACGCAAATTAGTTCTATTTAATACCGATACCAGTTGATAACTGTCTCAGTGGACGTGGAAACGTCCCTCTGTGACGAGAGTACGATAGCCTCATCGTAGGATAATATTTTGGTGAAACAAAGCACTAGAATCATTACGATATCATTAGGATTATGAGCATCGTGTGACCGCGTTCGAAGTGTTCATGAACACCGCCCATCCTTCTTTGCAACGTTCATTTCCGACATCTGAATTGTCAATGTATGAGACATACCCATTTTGAAAGTTTTGGGGAGACCCGCAGGGCATCTTGAAGTTGGAAGCAACATTTGGCGTTCACACCACACGTAACTTCTTCTCTACCAATACCATCGATAAATCTCTTCTGATTCCACATCTTAGAGCGCAAAGAAGAACTTATTGGCTCCCACTACACTGGAACTAACGGTTACAACCCGTGACAAAGTGATGAGCTCAAACCTACGAACATCTAAGGTTCTGCCATCTCTCAGCCTATATGTAAACACTTTAAAGTGCAATAATTCGCGTAGAGTGGCCGACGATTGGAAATAAAGGACAAATCCTGAAAATAAATCGAAATGCGAAATCACATTTCGATTTCGAACTGATTAAACACGCTATTAATGAAGTAGGAACAAGAAAATAAGTAAGACGTAAAGCAGTTATAACTAAACATAAAACACATTTACTTTAACATGCAAACATAATATTTAATCTAAAGCATTTTCCGTATCATGTTAGCGAAAAATTGTATTCACATGTCGCAGGATACCTAGCTCTCTCTTTGCGTCTAAAGGTAACGAATTCTGCCGTTGTCATAAAGATTTACAGAAGTTACTGGATCCACATTGATAAAATTCATCCGCGATTTTTCGCTCGTCTTCTACAAAAAAAGTATGTGCTTATCGTAAGTTATCATTCTGTTCGTCCGTCCGCTTGTAGACAACATATCTCTGCAACTACTAGCCCGATTTCAAGAAAACATTTTTCCCGTTGGAAAGTTTGAAATGTGAGAGCGTTATTCCTGCCTTCCCGGTTTACGCAAATACCTCTGTTCCTAAAAGTCAGATTTGAAAATTTATTGCCTCCTGTGTGAGAGTTCCTGGACGAAATGCTGTGCATATATTCTCAACTTATTTTCCCACGTAGGTATTCCTCTAGTAACACAGTTATGAGAACATTACGTTTCAGGTAACAGCATACCTGCCGAAATATCCTCGAAACTAAGAGCCCGACAGATAGTCATTCATTTTCGGGCACATTCAGCTAACCATAAAAATATTTTGAGTGCATATCCTCGCGACAACGATATGTAATTTCCCCGCTACGGACGCAAACATTTAATATGATTTTTCTCGACGTATCTGCTTCTAAGTCTTCGATTGAAGAAATTACTTTATTTCCGGATACAGTTTGCCTTGTGAAAAACTTTGACTGCACTTGTGGGCTTTTTTATGTATAAAATCCACAATTTTGTCACTATGTAGAATTTGTGGACTTACGTCTGAAGCTGTGTCTCCGCTTCTAAAAACCACTTGAATTTTTTTCACCGTATGCCATTATTCACAATGAAGATGAGAGAGCCGCGGTGGCGCAGTGGTCTAAGCGATGGCTTCTGATCATTCGTCCGAAAGGGGCCCGGGTTCAAATCCCGGTGAGGCATGGATGTTGTGGTTGTCTTACGGCACTGGCTCTCTCCCTTCCCTGGAACCAGTGACCCTAAATTAGGGACGGGCGACTACTTATAGCCCATTGAGTTGCTCACGGTGGTCGTTAAACCTCCAATCAAAAAAGAAGATGAGAAATATTATCCTCTTTATAATTATGATGTACAAATTTCCCGCTATGTGACGTAAATTTCAAAACATTTTTCCTACTATTTCTGCTTTCAGGACACGTATTAAAAATTATTTTTCCTTAGCATAAGTTTTGCTATCGAAAATACATTCACATTTTTGAAAGGTCTTCGTTATGTAATTTTTTTTATACGGGTCATAGAGGTACATCATGTTTCTCCCTGTATTTCATATCCTAACTGTTTGATTTCAAAGTTCCTTTATCTCTGACACATTTTTCTGCTGTCAGAAAAGTTTTCAGCACCATTTCTTAATTTTCGTAATGTAAGCTTCAGACGTAAGTAGCTCCTCCTATTTCTGGAGGTTTCGCCAGCTGATTGTACAAATCTAGTGATTTTTTCCCTAACAGGTTCCATTGACCGATAATAATTTTGGAAAATTTTATTCGCGTCGGAACAGATTCAAACAGGTGCTCATGTAAACCAAGATTTCGTTGTCATATTTTTTCTCCAATCATTTTAAGGGTCAGTACTGATGAAGGGTTCTTAAATATACGCAGGTTTTTCTTTTTTTTTAGAATTCACATTTAAGTGCATGAAATCTTTCAGTTTATTATCAGTAAAAAATATTTTATAAATTTCTATTTTCTTTTTCTTTGTGGTATTCCTTGGTGTTTAAAATGCATTTCTTGTAAGTCTTTGTTTGACCTGGCTTAAAATACAAAATGAGTTAAGTACTCTTACAAAATGAATTTTTTCAGCATTTATATAACTGCACCCAATACCCTCTCTTCGCTTAATAATAAATTGTTTTTTTTATTAGTGACCATTTCTGGCTGGAAATGGTTACAAAAGCTTTCTCTTGACGAACCTGCTACAAAGTATTTTACTCCGAAAACTCACTTTCTCCTACCGATCAATTCAACTTTTAACTGGCTGACCCACTGGACTGAAGAACGCTGGGTTTTTTCCACATACACTGTAAATCGTTCAAAATCGCTTGGCGATTTTGCGTCTTGCGCTGCTCTCGTAGCTTCTTTTTGGTATTATTTTCACTCCATAAATTCCTCAGTTATTAAACTGAGAATTTATTCGGCATTCACGTAGGGAGCTCTCTTTTATAGAATAACAGTCATCACTGGGTTTGCGAAATAGGAAAAAGTCCAATAAATATATCAGAAAAGATGTTCGGAAGAAAGTCTTCGAACTGCACAGCAGTAAGAAATCAAAATGTAAAGAACGTTTACAAAAGAGCGTGCATTTGCAAAACAGAAAAAAATCAATAAATATATCAAAAACAATATCCCGTGGAAAGGCCTCGAACAGCACATTAATAAGAAGTCAAATCTACAAAGCGTGTACAAAGGAGATTATATCCTTAAATTTTGGACACGACTCTTAATTGCCCATTTTTCCATTTGTGATGAAAACTTAAAACAACGTGATGGTGCAGAATCAGAAAAACCTTCACACTCTGTTGGACCAGTATCTTTACAAACAAGGCATAATAGATGGCATTTGAATGCACGTTAATCTGAATAAATAAACTAAAGGTGCAGCGAAGG
The DNA here is from genome assembly GCA_039090855.1 of Macrothele yani. Lineage (NCBI taxonomy): Eukaryota > Metazoa > Arthropoda > Arachnida > Araneae > Macrothelidae > Macrothele > Macrothele yani. The sequence continues at coordinate 13,047,272 of CM077016.1, forward strand.
GCCTAATGATGGTTGAAGATATAAGCATTTCCACATCAGGAAATATATCTGCTCAATTGTTCCTTATGTTCGTTGCAACAACATGTTTCTGCCGTAGGACTATTAGTGTGAGTTGTGAAACACCATTAGTGAAACTGGAACCACAGATTAAGTGACCCAGATGTTAATCTTTCATAGAGGCTATTGTCAACAGTCTGAGAGAACCTTGGTTCTGAAAATCTCAATAGCACGGCGCGACAGTAGACAAGCATGGACATAAATCATAAAAACCTGAACCCTGAAAGTATTTTCTTTTAAAGGGTTTACACCTATCTCCACGTGCTACTTATCAAGCAACTGGTACCGCATCACGTGGCAGACTCGTTGTTTCATGTCCCACCCCTGGGACGTTGCAAAAAAAGCTAGGGTTAAACCTACGTACCTCTCCCTTTTCTGACTGAAAAAATCTTACATTTTCTGAATAATAGTACTGCATCAATTGGTGGTCACTTAAGTGCATGTGTATTGAATTCAGAATCAAACTCGGTATTATTTAATAATTTATGATACATAACTTTCAAGATTATTATTGAAACACATTTCTTGAATGCATTAAAAATTTACGCCAAGTCACATTTCAAAAAGCTTCTGCCAGATGTTTTTAATTGTATCGATAGAAACATGTATCTACATGATCTATAATACTTGCAATCCTTTCCTAAAAATATTTGCAAATCCGAGATGTAATTGATTTTCAACAGGAGAAGAGGTATTATTTCTAAACAAATGCATTAAACATTCGACCGAGGTCCAACATTCTAAAACAATAATTTTTTGATGTATTTATATAGCAGAAAAATTTGAATGTAATTTTTGAAACCGAAGTTACATGCGTCTGTGTCCTAATGTAACTTCAGTGAGTGGATCTATTGAGTTTTACAAAATTATTACGATTTTGTTTAAGTACTTTTAATATCCTGTAATTGTGAAGCCTTTCGCGAATATTTTCTTGAGCTGTAAGAAGTACGAGAGGTTAAAAACTGAAACGACATCTTTTCCATTTCGAATATAGACAACGGCGAGGAAATGAGACATTTTGAACATAGACAACGACGAGGAAATCAGACATTTTGAACATAGACCACGACGAGGAAATCAGACATTTTGAACATAGACAACGACGAGGAAATCTGAAATTTTTAATATAGACAAACACATTTCGAATATAGACAAGGACAAGGAAATCATAAACGAAGCACGAAGTTATTTTGACCGATAACATGCTATGTAGCTGACGGAAAAGTTTAGGCATATTCGTCGCAGCGTGCACCGAATAATTTATGGTGTTCTACACATCAGTCTTCAAATTGTTTCCTGTTGCATTTAAAATATAGAAAACGACAAGAAAATAACAAATGAAGTATGAAGTTCTTTTGACTGATGAAAATGGCAAACCCTGAAAAATTTAGTAAATAGAGATAAACACTAATTAATGAACACTTTTTTACCGATTGAGCCACTTTATTATTGGAAGAAAATGAAGCATCATGGTATATTCAGTAGTTCTATACTTTTCACATTGCACAAAATAGCACAATTTTCTATATATCCCATCGTGACCAGTCAGCAAAATCAGGATCACTTTGCAGGTCGTCACTCCGTACGTCGGAATTAAAATCAACTTTTCGCATCGGAACATCTCGGAACTGACACGAAGTTTGTGCACACACTAAAGTCGGAAAAACACTATGACTTCAGTGGTATTGCAAGTAATGTAATTTTTTTCGTATGTAATTACAAATGTTACATTACCTTTTTAGCTAAACAGATATAATTATAGATGGTTATTTAGCAAACAACGGTATCTGAGCTATAACCTGCTGGCAGAATTACCCACGGGGAGACGATGGAAACATGCCTGCCTGGCAAATTAGAATAACAAGAGCCAACTTGAGATGACTGCACAGTGTAAGCGGTAATGAGGCACTTGAAGATTTCGACATAAAAGAACATTTCGTTCTTGAGTTCATCAGAAGGCAAGATTTTTTTACGGACTTTAAGATTACCGTGAGAATCTGAAAGAGTTCCAAATGCAATTGCCAGTCCTGAATTTCGGACCACAAGTTCCAGGCAAATTAGTGAGCAAATATATAACACTAACCCACCATACATGGCTGACCCGGGATAATATCTTAAATTAATAAATAGAAGGCAGAACATCGGCCATTCGGCCTCCTAGGCGGAATTCTTGCAAGATGAGATAATGAATAGAGGACGGGCGAAAAGCATAAAAAAGTGAAAATATGTATACATATAATGAAGAAACTGCTGTTTGCTTTGTTGTCAGAAGAAGCTGTTAACCTTAAAATGATGAAATTATGTTCGAATGAAGGAAAAATAAAAAGAACATTTTACATAAAAAACAAAAGAAAACATATACTGTAATTAGATGATCGTATAGCAGTGATATGCACTAATCTACGGACGGTATTTTTTGTATATGTAATTTTTTAGTATATTTTTTAATGAGAAAGGAATAATTATTCACTTGGAGTATTGGAGCGATTTAACGATATTTGATCACATATTTTTGGTTTCCTCTTGCTATTGTACCAATGTTAATGATCAATGTATACAAAAATGAATTATTAACACACTTTTGATTAATTAATGGTCAAAAGAAATTTCTGAAAGAAAAAGGAAATTAAAATAAGAAAACTTCTAAAAAGGCAGAACTAATAAGTACTGACAGATCAAGTCACAGCAAGATGTTGCTCGGTTAACGATGGAATAAAAGGAACAGATGAAGCAGAGTCCTTCATTTACCGCTTGCGCAAAGGACTTGCAATAAGGTCCTCTTGGAAGTAACATTCTCAGCGAGCGACATCCACAATTCCGACACGGATTGTTTTTTCAAACAAGAATTTGGATGGCTTTCGAATGTAATTTGAAACCTTGCTTTGGATATAATGGTTACCAATAATTTTACGACGATCCTTTCATGACATTTCGTTTTGCGTTCCAAATTAGTCTCTGGCAAGCTTTCAATGGTTGGTAGTGTGAAGTCATAAAAGTATGTGCAACGGATTTCTCCACGCGAGGACTACGTCCGAGTTACATACAATTTTATCTTCACCGTGATACATACTCTGTTGTCCTTTAGGACTCACAAATCGTTTAGCTGAGAGTATTCAAGATGACATCTGTAGTGATAAATTCAAAGATTTTCAAAGGTTTTATGAATCAAATGTTAACTATATCTATGACAGAGTTGGATATATAATGTAGTACAAGGTTTTCATTAGGTTTGTCATATTGCCCTTCTTCTAGAAAATGTATTAGCTATTGGGAATCACTAAACCTCTTGGCAATGAAAATTGAAGGTGATACCTGTTGTAATAATTTCCAAGATTTAATACATCTAATGGAAATTATACCCAGACACTGTTGATTATACAGTGTAAGATAGTATTCGGATACACATGCGCAGAATATTATTCATTTTGAGTGGAACTCATCTCCTTCTTATTATTCAAAATGTAAAATACAATAAAATATCTTCCTAATCTTCCTTAATTTTGGAATATTCCAAAACACAATTTCGAAATAAATGGCGAAATTAACTTTTCGCCACAGAATTATGTTTAGAAAGCGGTATGAAAGTTGCTGAAAAGTTCGCAATTTTACATAAATCGAATATCAGAATCCACTACATAATGATGTAGATGTCCTCACACATGATAATACGTCCACGTGATGTAAGGGAATTCAACTCTAGAAGTATTGGCGACGCAAGTAGATCAGCAAAGCCCCGAGATAAAACACCTGACAGTCGAATGTTCAACCAGTCCCTTTCTGTATCTACCTTTGCTAGAAAAAACTGTTATAATTCCAACTGCGGTCCGTTCTCTGCGAATTGTGTTAGCGCTAACAAACTGTTATTTTTCGACCGCTCGGAAAGATACTTTACGCGGGCTGTATAATAATCCCGTTTCGTGATTATCTCTGGGTGGCTCTTAAAAAACTTTTCTGGATGCTAATTCTGTCCCTACTCCAAGACATATATTATGACGGAAAAGTTTTTTTCCTCATGAATGAAAAAATGCCTATTTGGCCGAATAAATGAACTGAATACATGAATTCAAAATCAATTGATTACATGCCATGCAAAAGCTGTCTGATGAGTATAATGAACACCTGAAAGTAGTGTTCCGAGGAAAAATGACCATTCCATTGGAATTAATACTCCAGAATGTAGTCTGTAAATTGTTGATATTCCGAATTGATAAATTGTTGATTTCCGTTTATTAGTTTGCTTTTCAAAGGACGCAAACAAGTGTCTGTAACAGTGATACCTCTACTAACTGTCTCAGCGTACATTATAACTTCACTCTGACGATTCTTTGATTGCCTCATTGTAGAACAATCTTTTGGGGAAACAATACACTAGAGTCATTATGATATCAAGAAGAGTATGAGCATCGTGGAACAACTTCTCAAATATACGGGAACACAGTTCATCCTTCTCTGAAACGTATTTCATGTGGACACTGAATTGTTCACATAACCATTCTGGGTGACTATCTGAACATCATGACATTGGTAACAATCTTTGGCATTCACACCACGAAATTAAGGAAGCCTCATCCCTAAAACATTATTTTCCAATTCGAAGTATTAGAGCACAGTGAAATGGCACCCGAAAAGAAAAAAAAACAGCTGGCTCCATCTAAAAAAAACACGATACTAATAGAGGTGTAAATCAATCCCTATTCCACAAATTGTGATAACCTGCATGACATTGTTCATAAGGCAATGAAGTGCAAAGGAATAATGAATAAGGAAATGACATCCCTTCCGTTTTAACCAAAAACGCAAGTGGATAAGATTAGATACTTAAAACTTTTATATATAAACCTTTCTTTTCGAAAATATGGCTGTCAACTGTAACCTTGTTTCAATATCATAAATATTTATTTTAAATGCTAGTTAAAAAGTAGTTCACTTTTACGTTCTTTCGAAGTCTTACAACAACCCAAGGTAGACTAATTAATCAGTTGTATTTATTTGAACAATAACTTATAATTTTCTTCCTAAAATACACTCTTTCAAAAAAAAAAAAAAAAAAAAAAGGAACGCCAAGCAAGAATGATACAAGCGAGATGAAAATTCATACGTCCAGTGTACATACACTGATGGAAAAAAATTCCAACACCACGAAAAAATAGTTGTAGATGAATGAAATGGCGGCAATACATTTGTATAGGTAACATATTTAATCGATTAAGGTTTCAAGATCACAGCTTAATGTAAGCGCGAGAAGAGCCATTTTTAATGTGAAATGCTGGTACACTAATAACCGGTGTAACCACCAGAATGTTGAATGCAAGCATGCAAACGTTCATGCATTGTGTCGTACAGTTGCTGGATGTCAGTTTGTGGGATAGAGTTCCATGCCTGTTGCACTTGGTCGGTCAATACAGGGACGGTTAATGCTTGTTCCGGGTGACGCTGGAGTCATCGTCTAATGATGTCCCACACGTGCTCGATTGTAGAAAGATCTGGTGATCTAGCAGGCCACGGCAACTAGTCGACACTCTGTAGAGCATGTTGGGTTACAACAGCGGTATGCGGGCGAGCGTTATCCTGTTGGAAAACACCCCTGGAATGCTGTTCATGAATGCCAGCACAACTGGTTGAATCACCAGACCGACGTACAACTGTGGGTTCAGGGCGCGTGGGATAACCACGAGAGTGCTCCTGCTGTCATAAGAAATTGCTCCCCAGACCATAACTCCAGGTCTAGGTCCAGTGTGTCTCGGCCGCAGACAGGTTGGTTGCAGGCGCTCACCTGGCCTCCTTCTAACCAACACACGGCCATCACTGGCACCCAGGCAGAACCGGCTTTCATCAGAAAACACAACAGATCTCCACTCTGTTCTCCAATGAGCTCTAGCTTGACACCACTGACGTCGCAAACGGCAGTGGATTGGAATAAGTGGAATGCACGCTACAGGGCGTCTGGCTCGGAGCTGTCCTTCAAGTAACCGATTTGTAACAGTTCGTTGTGTCACTGTGGTGGCAACTGCATCTCGAACTGCTGCCGCAGACGCAGTACGATGCGCCACGGCCATACGCCGTACACGGCGGTCTTCTCTCTCAGGAGTGCCACGTTGCCGGCCGGAAACCGGTCTTCTTGAGGCAGTACCTTTTCTTGACCACCGCTGCCAACAATCATGCACAGTGGCTAAATTCCTGCCAAGTCGTCCTGAAATATTGCGGAAAGAAAATCCATCTTCTCGTAGCCCTATTACACGACCTCGTTCAAACTCCGTGAGCTGTTGATAATGGCTTTTTCGTCTTCTTAAAGGCATTCTTGACTAACAACAACACACTACGTCGAATCTCAACGATACCTAACGCTCACGAACGTTACAGCGCGTATTTACAGCATACCTGCTTTGCATGTCCCGATGTGCGCTACTAGCGCCACACGTATGCGCCGAGCGCGAAATTTGCATAGACGTCATCTTGCAGATGTACTCTCACCGCCTACCAACTGTCGTTTATCTAACACAACCCCTTCTTGGTGTTGGGATTTTTTTTCCGTCAGTGTATATAAGAAATGGAACGATGGCAGTCCCATAGCGCTTGAGGCACATATTCTAATAAAACTGTTACAAGAGAGGCGCAAGTCAGTACGTTAGTACATTTTATCACTACAAATTTGTCATGTTGACATATAATATGGTGGCAAACCTCATTCACAATTAATTATTTTTTTCAACAACAACTATAGTTTCGCAGAGCCTTTGGTTCGGCTTCATTGGGACAGATGGTTATTTCCTAATGTAGCCGGGCCCAAACGCTCCACGAAGTAGATGTTAAAATAAATATTTAATTGCGAATAAACTTTGCCTATTAATTCTAAACCAATTCAGCATGCTATAGTCTCACCTCTGGCTCGGACAAAAGTGCTTACTTGGCATGGCATAGACGCATACAGAACACGGATAATGTCGTGAGGTATAGCAGATTTATGAATAACGCCAGAACAATCCTGCTGTTTCCGGTTATCCAACGAACTAAAAGGTAAAGTATCTTTCATAAGACAAACTATTCCCAAAATAACTTCGGAACAGAAGGAACAGAAGCAGTTCATAGTTTTATATGTCTAGTAGGGATTTGAAAAGATATATTTCCTAAGACCAAACAACACAACGAAATATTGCTGTGCCACCTGCTGCGTGGAAAATAAGCAGCTTATTATCATTATTTTATACAGCTACCATAGTCACAAAAAAAGAAGCCTAATTCATTCTAATAAAGTATTATTTTGATAATATACTGTTAGACAAATTATTACTTTGAATCCTTATTAATAAAATAATTTAAGATCATATTATACCAGATCATTCTGTTCAACAATAATCATGAAATGGTCGGAATTTTTTTTTCATTTGCTATATGGAGCAAAAATGTATCATTTAAGGTAAGTTACTCATATAACTGAATTTTTTCCGCACTTCGTAAATATTTTCCTAACCTGACAAGCATTGTAAAAATTCTCTCATTTTGAAAATGATAAAATTAATTTTGCTATATTTCATCGCAAGTAAAGATCAATCTCCCTTTGATTATTGGTAAAAATGTAAAAAAATATCTTTCACAATTAGCTACGGAACGTTATTGTTTGTAACACCTTTCCGTAAAGGCCCTGACTTTATTTGAATACACTAATTTTCAGTTTTGGTCAGTTCTTCAGAAACAGTTTAAGGGCATTCCTTGCTTGCACTACGAAGCTGAATATATGTTATTAAATGAAATTTATTATTCAGTAGTAAACTACCAAAATAAATATATAAATGAGAATCAGGGAAAAATGTATTTATTGCTTGTTCTTTGCTTTTGAGCGATCCTCTAGACTAAGGCAAAATAGAGCCTTTTTAGGGAAGATGGTGTCGGTGACACTGCAGTCCAAAAGGAGTTGTGTGTTCTTGTCTAAACTATACCAGGTAATCTGTTTAGGGAACAACACCTCTGAAGGAATCGCACTCACGATATAACAAATACAACAAATGCTTCCATTTTAGTTGATTAATATACCCTCTACCATTTCTTAAACGCCAGACAACATGAATAATGGGCAACTTTCAGATTTTCTTTATAATTGTGAATAATTGCAGGCATTCCCTTTGGTGAGTATAGGTACCAGTTCGCGCAGTGTGTTCTGTTTTCAAATCCTGATATACCTAAAAAGTGAATAAATCAGGTTTCTTATTGCAACACAGACATGCCGTGAAACTAAGGAGTGCGCCCGGGAGAAGCTTTGGGTGTTACAGACGTAAAAGGGCTAACCTGTGGGGGAGATTAAATAGTCTTGTTAATGTTCGGGAGCAAAACACTTCGGATATTGGCCTGAGGGGCAATATTAGGAAATCGAAACTGTCTTCGATCCGGTAAAAACCTTGCGTGTCGGAGATATCTCCTTATCCGGGCAAAAATACAACGACAAATAAATAAGCCATAATTACACAATGTTAATAATGTAGCATAACGTTTACTTCCCTCCATGAGCTAATACGTAATATTTTCCCAATTGCAGGAAGTTTTATTTGTGAATTTAAGAGTACAAACAGCAGGGCAGTTAACAAAAATAATACTTGATGGCAAACATTTATCTTTCGTCGTACTCTTACATGGTAAAGAATTTGGGAATTCCTAAAAGGTACCCTACAAACAGTGCTCAGTCGTTTTGCATATGTGTAACCCTTTGTAATTCATTCTTTAGAACTGAATAATCTACTGCCTGACAATGAAATTTGTGAACCTAGATGAAAAAAGAAAACATGCTGTACCCGCGAAACTTTGGAAATAGCTATAGTGCCTGCTGGTATTCGAATGATCGACGTTTGGTGCGAGTGCGCATGACCGCACACCCTGTGGTGGCGCTACAAGCACGAACAGGCAGCCTTATAAACCGGCGCGTAGTTGATGCTCCATGAGAGCGAAAAGCATCGACAGTCGCCAGCACGAGCACAGAGTGACAAGAATGCAAGGCAGACGCCAGAGACATCGATTTATTCAACGTACGGACTGTAAGAAATGCCGGATAATCGTGCTGAAAACCGCAGAGTGGGCGGCGCGCCTTATAACCCACCACGTAACCATACCGTCCGACTGTGTTGGGAGCAGTGGACAAGTGACGGCACTCCCACATTGCGGAGCGGCTCTGGACGGACCACGAAGACCACTATTAGAGAGGCTCGACGGATCGTGCCCCAGGCACGACCGGATCACACTGTGACCCGGTCCACTATAGAGGCAGATGAAGCGGCTACTGTGTTACCACGAACCATTTTTAGACGCCTCGCGGAAGCAAATCTGCGATCTCAGCGCCCTGCACGTGTGCTGCCATTAACACTGAAACATCCCCGGCTCCGTGTGCAGTGCTGCCAGGTCGGAGCAACGTGGAACGCCACAGACTGGCCACGAGTGGTGTTTAGAGATGAGTGCCACTTCGTTTTGAGGACAGACGATCATCGTGTCCAAGTGTGGAGTTCCACGTGTCAACGGCGCAATCCTAACCTCGCTTTCGAGCACCACACTTTCCTCACTGCAGGCAGTGTTGTCTTGGGAGCCATTGCCCAACATAGCCGATCACCTGTACTAGTGGTACGAGAATCATTGACGGGCGAGCGGTTTGTGGATGAGATCTTAAGTCCTAATGTGCTCTCATTCCTGGCCGGCATTCCAGGTGCGCTTTACCAGCAAGATAATGCCCGTCCACAGACAGCTATGGTAGTCCAAGGCTTCCAATGTGATGTTCAGACACTTCCATGGGCTGCCCGCTTCCCGGACATATCCCCTGTCGAGCATGTGTGGGGCCAGTTGAAACGGCGGTTGCCTCTGTGTTTCACTATCCGCAATTTGAAACACACTGTCCAACACCTGTGGGCCTACTTGCCGCAGGACAACATCATGAGTACGTTCGACTCCATGCCGGACCGTATTGCAGCATGTATCGACAGACGAGGATTTTCGACGCGCAGTTGAAGATGACCGCACTGCATACCTCAGATCCCTCTGTAAGTGTCCAAAAGCTTTGGTTTTGCCATCTTGTGTACTATCTGTATCATAACGTCCATATAATGTCAGTTCAATCCGATACTTCCTTCTTTGTGCCCAAATTTCGTTGTCCGTGAGTGTATCTTTTTCGCATCATTTTGAGTGTACGAAAACAGAAAAATGGCTGTATCGCAAAACACTATATTATAGTAACTGCACAACACATTCAACAAAAAATGTTGTTCATGAAAGTGCACATACATAACAAATCATCGCAGATTAACCGCACCAACCTCTGAAAACGAACATTAGAAATGCAAGAAGAATGGTTCTTTTATTTGAAAGACGTACATACCGATACTGCACCAATGTTTATGAAACTAAACGGCTACTATTGCAAGAAACTTACAGCAATAATTTATGATTGTAAGCATTTTATGACTACCTAATAAAGCAACGGTCAATTTTGGAATTTCTTTATGTAAAATGCACATTCCGAGAGAAGCTGATTAAGAAATACCTATCTGATACCAAAACTAAATCCTGGGAATTTCGATACGAAAAAGAAATTTTGACAATATTCAGTAGAATTTGTTAGGCGAATGATCATAACAGATACAAAAAATTATTAATGGATGTTATGTTTTCTTTACAAATTTCAGAATGTTGCCCAGAATTCACAGTGTCGCGGAGGAAAAAATTGTTTACAGGAGCGTATTGGGAACCATGAATCCAACACCAGAAGAAACGTTTCCTAGTACATATGGTTACACTTAGGGATATGTTCAGTCTTCTGTTGCCATGTTTGCAAAATATTAGGTCTAATTTGTAAATTTCGCCATTGCAGTACAAAACATTAAATTAAAAGCCTTAGTTAATTTTTAATGTAGTGTATATACCTTCGCAACTGCAGCGACTACCTGTTCTCATATTTCAAGTAGTTTCTACTTGACAGAAGCAGCATTTTCTGCTTTTTCAAATGCTGCTTTGATAGTATTTTTGGTATCTGAGTTTATTATCACAGTAAAGAAAACTGAAGTGTATGAGCGGTTCCCCGTCTGAAATTGCCACTTACATTTTTCACTATATCCAGAAAAAGACGACAGTTAGTGCCAGAAATCTAAATGAGCAGGAAACCCACCTCCACACTTCGAAGTCGGAAACTTATGTGGTATTAAGACAGGGAACTGTACAACGTACCTCTCAGTCACTAGTGGGAAATTTTGTTCCCGGTAATATAAATATAACGAAAAGAGTAATTAAGCATTACACTACGGGTAGGTAGCATAGTATTGTTGATTTAAAGTTCAGGCGGAGTACTGAAACTGAGATTCCTAAAAGTCTAGGATATTTGTAATGACGATTACAACTTGGAAATCTGTTTGGTTGTAAGCTTTCAATGACTTTTATACGAACTCGGAACATATATAATAATATTTAACTTCATATTTTAAGTTATTAAAATTTAATTTTAGGAAATTATACTGCAAATTATGAATTGAATTATCGGTTCCCATAAATGGTTCCAAAATTTTGAGGAAAAAAATTAACATTCAGTAATGATCACCAAGCACCCGAATCTCGAAGCGTCACTGAAAGTTTCTTTTTGTGATGCCATGGACTAAATTTAAAGATATCTGACGAGAATATTAAATACGAAATAACCTTCAACCTTACGTTACCCTAGTTTCATGATCGGTGCATTCAGTGTTTGGACGCTGGAAAAATGTTCTTCTAATAAAACAAGGTTTGGTGTACTCATGAAGGGGAGTATTATTCTTTGTAGCATTAGTACATGCTTTCAAAGGCTGTTATATATGATTATATTAATATGTGCGTGAGCACAGTTTCTTCATAGCAGAGTCTCGCAGTTCAGTACGCTTGTTGAACCGTAATATTTTTCAGTTCTCAAAAATGAAAGTTTAAAAAAAGTGTAAAAAAATTCGCCAAACATCGCGTAATTGTTTTATTTAATCCTTTCGCGACCACAACGCCAGACTCGCCCGGACATTCAGACAACCACAAGCGCACGAGGCGATCAGGTTGCATTGAATAGGATTTCGTACCCTCCTCCACTGCCCTGTATTCTTTTAATTTGTCGGACGTCTGAGGGATTAGCAGAAGTCACCCTCAGTTCTCTTTGTTGTTTCTAAACGAAGAAGGGAACCAGGGGTTTGTTTGTCCGTGTCTATATCATTCAGCATACTGACATTGCTCAGCAGAATTCTTACTTTTTTGGCACGTGCTCCGTTTGTCTGCGATATATTGCATTATTTTTCACTCAGTATACCTGGAGCGAGAAAAGGAATAATTAGAGAAGAAATTAATGAAATACTGTTTCACTCACACACATTAATTCCGAATATATTGATCGAAGAGTGTTAAGCAGTTTCATTAGATCAAACTATTTTTTTCTCACTTCATGCTGTCGTTTGAATGATGCAAAGAGCTTACAATTTAGCAATAAAAACCTTGCTGAAATTGTAAGCAGGGAAAGTCAGATCTGTGGTGAAAATATTATAAGGCCAGTAAAAGCAATTTGTATAAAAGCATTGAAAGACTTTAGGCACTGTAAAAATTATTTGGAACATTTTTCTTGACAATTAAGGATTCGTGGAAAAAATTAATATTGCAAATTACATTTTTCTGGACATATAAGTTTGTGGAGATGGAAATACGTCACTGGCATCACAGCCTTGCAATCTAATGTAGGCCCAACACTGAACCACCATCTTTTAGAAACAGAAGCCATTGACACAGTTGTGTGCCTACTTTAAATTACCTGTAAGACCTGATTCTGAACGACTACGCACAAAATATGTGCACATATATTCTGTACATATTGCAGCAAAAAAAAAGAACAGAAAAAGAAACTCTAGCGTCATAAAATATTTTTTGTGGCACGAGAACAAAAGGTCATTTAACAGAAAAAAAGGTGATTGTCAGCCACAAAGACAGCATAAAACGCTAATATTTAATTTCATGTAAACTGCGATTTCTTCCGTTGTCTTAAATACGGTGTTTATCGGAGAAAGCTTGTCGTAAATGCCTTTTCATTTTTTCTGAATCAAAATAAACAGATAGAGAATATATTTTTTACATGAAATTACAAGAAAAGGGAAAGAAAAGAAAATTTGTCAGCTGTTAGTAATCCTATCCGTGTTAGGCTCTCAGTAGAAAAATGTACTGATTGTCTTGGAGAATAGATATCAGAATTTTTCTAGTGAGGACCCAGAATTAATCCTTCGTTTGTTAACTTGACCAAGGGAGGGGAGATGGAATTCGGAATGGACCAGCAGGCATTTTCAGGCACTGTGGTATTCTGAGTGACAAAACATTTTAGTATTATATTCGCCAACTGGTTAATTCTACAGATCTGTAAATAATAGACGCTGCGTGCAGTGACGGTCTTATTCTTGAATAAAACTGCTTAAGATAATTTACGTTTAGACAAAATACACTATCTACCAACAAGTAATTGGACACCCCTGCAATCCACGGTATCTGCTGTCCTGATACACGTCACGGCCGCCGCCGTTAAATGTCGTGTGGGGAACAACAACGCAACCAGTCGCATGCAAGATGCCACGCAGTTCGGAGCTCTCTGATTTCGAGAAAGGTGTAATCATCGGGTATCACAGAAATGGCCGATTCATACGTGACATATCCAGCGAGTTGAAGTACCCAAAATCGACAGTGGCCTACGTGATTGGCAATTGGAAGATGAGAGGAGACTGTCGGGTGTGTGCCCCTACCCGGCAGACCCACAAAACTGGGAGATAGAGACCGACGGGTGCTGGCTAGAGAAATTAGGAAAAACAGAACCAAATCGATGGGCCACATCCGTGGGTGTTATTTCGATGAATACCCTCCGTAAGGAAGCCCATCTGCTCGGTTATCATGGACGTGCTTCCACCCACAAGCCTTTGATCATCAAGTCCAATAGCGCTGATTGGCTAACGTGGTGCAAAGAACGTCAACAGTGGACCGTTGAACAGTGGAAACAGGTTCTCTGGAGCGACGAATTAAGGTTCACCCTCTACCGTTCGGATGGCAGGATCTGGGGTTGGCGTCTGCCTGGAGAACGCCTCCTGCCGGCATGTATTGTGCCAACTGTGAAGTCCTGCGGCGGTGGAATTATGCTATGGGGATGTTTCTCCTCGTATGGCCCGTGACCCTTGGTCGCAATTCCTGGTAGACTCAACGCCGAGACCTACTGCACCATTTTGGATGACCATGCGCTTTCTACGTTGTGTCAGTTTTACGGGGTGGACCCATGTTACTTTCAGGATGAGAATGCTACCTGTTATGTTGCGAGGTCCACCATGGCTTGGTATGGTGACAATGGGGTTAATCGAATGGACTGGCCTGCGCATAGCCCGGACCTTAATCCTATCAAACACCTCTGGGACGAGTTGGAGCGTCGACTTAAGGGGTGCCCCACTGTCCGAAATCGGTGAAGTAACAAACCTGTTTTCTCCAAGCCGAGTGGAAGGAAATACCGCTATCCGTCGTACAACGCTTGGTTGAGAGTATGCCTCGGAGGGTCGCAGCTGTAATTGCCGCTCGTGGAGGCTGCTCCAACTATTGAAGGTGAATAAACTTTGTTTTCCTTTGCTATCACAGGTGTCCAATTACTTGTTGGTAGATAGTGTATATGTGAATGTTCAAAGGAAACCTTTCGGAAAATTGGAAAATCTCCCTTTTTTTTTGTTCTAATGGCTGAATCAAAGGGAAGAAGATGTATACAAAAATTAAATTGGAAAAATTCAAAGCCAATATCTTTTACCGAATGTAATTTCGTATGTCGTGTGATCTTTAAAAATGGGTTACTCAACACATCTGCGCCGCCCCGGTGGCGCAGTGGTCTAAGGCGTTGGCCTCTGATCGTTCGTCCGTAAGGGGCCCGGGTATGAATCCCGGTGAGGCATAATGTTGTGTTTGTCTTACGGCACTGGCTCTCTCTCTTCCCTGTAACCAGTGACCCTAAATAAGGGACGGGCGACTGCTTATAGCCCATTGAGGTGCTCACGGCGGTCGTTAAACCTCCAATAAAAGAAAAAAAAAGAAATACATAAAAAAACACATCTGCGAAATGTGCAAAATTTTACCCAGAGAAAAAGTGTGGCTGCGAAAATGTCATTAAAGCGTGCAATGCTACACTCAAAGGTAAAAAAACCAGCCAAGGAGGTGCTGAATAAATCCAACCGAATTTATTCTTTAAAACCACATCTTTTTTGCTTACGACAGATGATTAAATCTGACTTCGGGAGTTTTAAAGTTGTGTGTGTATACGCCAAACGCTCTGCTCACCATATTTCTGAAGGACTCGTTCAAACTGAGAAATTTATATTTAAATTCATATTTAAAAAAATAAAAATGTCTGTCTGCTGCACATGCGCGCTATAAGACAGACTGTGCATTAAACTATTTTTAAAAACACTTTTCCATTTTTCGCCTTAAGATAAAATACTCAATACTGGATTTAGTTTCTTAAAGCCGAAAACAGTCTGATTTTGTTTAGATAAATTGTGCAAACCACAACAATGAGTCGTGAAACAGCGGAAAAATTCGTGTTATAAGAGCGAACGTTCCTTGGTGATTAAAAATTTTCGGTATAGAAAAAAACACCTTGCGCTCCTAGCTGGTTTAATTTAAATAACAAAGTTTGAATCACTAAATATATGTAAAAAAAACCGCTTCACAAAATGATTGTAGGAAAGGATTTTATCATTGAATTTTCCTGCATTTTTTGCTGACAATGAATAGAAAGTAGATTCGTTATAAATGGAAAGCATTCTTGAAGCATGCCAAAATGTCATGGAAAAACACAATACAAACTATTTATTTCCCAGTATTCAAAGCAGGAATTTTCGGCCTGCACTTTTATTTTTCCCCAACTGAACTATGCCGGCTTGCTGTAGCTTCTTATTTGTAAGTTTGACTCATGCGGCACCCACATTTCCAGCTATCGTTTGTGCGTGATCTTAGCTATCAGTAATGTGCTGATGGGTGGAATCAAAAATGTGACAGAGCAGCAGGATAATTTCATAAGATGTGAGCTGATGGAGTCTAAAATGCGCTAATATTTACTTCTCAAATTAGTTTGAAAGTTTTACACAAAACGATGGAAATGTTAATGTTTAAACGAAACTGACAAAGTACTTCCAAAGTTTTTGCTTAGAATCCCCACTGATCGGAACTTTGAAATTTGCCGCACAAAACAAATGAAATGTGCTGCTGTGTTGTTGACAAATTACTTTAAAAGTTATGGCACGAATTGTGAATATTTTAATGTTTTGATGGCATAATTGATGTCTACATCAAATCCAAGATGGTGGCTTGTTTGCAATTTTTCTTTTTCTCCTGGTGAACTCCCTGTTGGCTTTGTGCGGAACCATTTTTTCAGAGTCGTTCTATTTTTATTGAGGGACTTTGCTCCGCCTCCAATCTGGATGTTTCGGCGTCGGTAATTTTGGTTCTGTCCTACACCTGCTATCTTAACATTACTGGTGTGCGGTGTCAGTTGTTATCTATTCATGGAATACTCAAGGAAGAAGACTTTTCAATACTTTTTGAATTTCTTTTGCTTGACTTGAACATATTTTCTTTGTTTTTTTTACTGTCGTTATTTTTTGGAAGGTGGACTTTTGCCGTTTGAGCCTATAACACTTAGTGAATCTACCACTAAGGAAGACAAAAGAGGTGCAAAATATATTACCAATAAACAACTCAGATAGTTTTTACCACAAAACATATGCTTAGCAAATTTTTCTTTGAATGTATATATAAATAACAAAAATTTGCACATTATATTACTTAAGACAGAAATAAATATTACATATATATAAGTAGCAGCAGAAACCAGCGGTAGAAGTAAATATTCCTTTTTTTTTTCAAAAACGCTCTAACAGTTTCTTTTGTTGCAGTGGTAAATGAATATTATATACTATTACGAGTGTTATTTCGTTTTTCTTTGGAAAACAAATCACAAAAATGGTTAAAATACTAAAACATGCACAACTTCACAGCAACACACTAACGGACTAATGGAGTTCATTACTACACGTGCAGTTCAAAACAGAGAAGCTGAGACCCTTTTGGTCACATAACTAAAGCGTTTCAGGGCATCTTTTTACCAGTCAGCTATGACGTAATACGTACTGTATATCCTTATACAGTATATATAATTCTAGTCGTTAACATTTGCTTGTTTAGGAAACTGTAATTTTTTTTTGGACATGGTTTCCATTAAATACTCAGGTATTGAAATACATATTTTCCCCGAAGTTTGTTTTGCATATTAAATTTCTGAATCACCTGTTTGTATGATGTAATGAGGAAAGATATATCCAGATTTTTAAAGTTAAAAATGTGAAGTTGATGTCTTACTTCTGAAACGAATGTACTAAACAAATCTTACTGGACATAAGATATAATATAAGGTTTTACGTTTAGTTGTTTTGTTACTTCTGAATTAATACGAAGCGCGGAACTATGATAGCATGTTTTGTTGTTTTGTTTTCATTGTGCGCCTGCGTTTACAAGGGAAATTTAATATAAATTAGCCCTTTATTCAAATGAACACACTCCCTTTGGAACCAGAACTTCTGATATTCTGGTTATAAGAGTCGAATCACATTTCCCATGTGGTCCTAGTTCTTTCATATACATTACAAAAGAACAAAAATCATTGTATGGTATTTAGAATTATTTTGCACCTTTATACAAACATTTTTTAGTTAATTATATGAAAAAATTTATATTTATAATGTTGAATACAATATTCTACTTCTGAACCAGTCATCATCAAAATTTTATTGAGTGTGTGAAAATTCATTAGGACATCTAAGTATGTTAATAAGGACACATTAATTATCTGGAAATATTTCTACCTGTTTGTTACATTTAGAATTGAAATTTCGAAGTATTTTACATTGTGAAAATGTTGTTCAATGCTCAGTAGTGGCATATATATTTATTAATAGATCTATGTACTATTTTGGGGACACTACCTTTGAATTTTAATACAACATGATGCCAGTTCTGAATTAGGTGTTTTTATACAAACTTGTGAATTTACTATATCTAAATATGGAATCAGACGTGAATAAATAATTCTGTATTTCTTATTCTGTAATTTTGATTTGCTCTTTTATTATGCCTTCAGTGCTACTGAAAATTATAATTTATGACACACATTTTCATCAATAAAACAGGAAAACACAGATGGAGAAAATACAAAATTTAATTATTAAGAATTACAACACCATGAGGGAATGATGGTAATCACATGTAACTTACAGGAATGCAGATCAGGGTAGGACTTGCAAATGATTAGAAGTGCAGAGTCCATGCGTATATCTGAGCCCGGCAGCGCCCACTGAACTTTGGAGTGAACGGCATAAAGAAAATGTTGTTTAGGATACACAACAGTAGTACATCGTGGACAGTGAGTTGTGAAAGTGTTTTCAGGATTCAATAATGATTCAGCGACGACGAAGGGGACAATATCACCATACGAGAGTGTTAGAGTATTTCCATCTATTTCTCTCCTAAGCTCCTTGGTGCCAAATAATTCCAATAATTTTCCTTAATATCATGTGAGTATCTTCTTTCAGGTCTTCCAGCTCATCGTTTACCTTCATATGTCCGCCATTTTAGAAACCTTTTGTCAATCTATTGTCCTTCAGCCTTGCAATGGGTCCAGCCCGTTTTCGTTTCTTTTGAAGCACGTTTTCTCCAATATCAAAAAATCTGTTTTCCACCTTATTTCTTCATTTCTGAGAAATAAGAGCTAAAACAGAAATACATGTCACCGGACACCTTACAAAAGCAAATGTGCTGATCCGATGAGTTCTTAAGATGAGAAGTACAGCTGCAAACGGTACAAAAACAAGCCTGCAGCTGATCGCAATCATATCGCACTGTGAGGTTGAGTGGAAATATCGCAGTGGGGGAGAACTGACTTTGAGAAAGGAAAGATTGTTAGGTGTTATATTAGTGGGTTGTCCATTAGAGAAACCGAGAGGCGCTTAAACATACTCAAGTCAACTGTTTTGGATGTACTGAATACGTGGAAGACACATGGCGTGCCTGAAGCAGCAAAACGTAGCGGCAGACCAAAGAAAATTATTTATAGAGAATGTCGAAGCCTCAGTAGAGTCGTTACAGAAAATCGACGGAGTACTTCACAAGATCTCAGTGTACAGGTGAGTATGAGTAAATATGCTGGAACCTCGGTATGTACAGGTACCATTCGCAGAGAACATCAATCCATGTGTTACCGCGGTCATGCGGCTGCTCATTAGCGTTTAATCTCCACTCGGGATGCTACTCGTCGTTTAGCATGGTGTAAAGAACATTTATCGTGGACCGTAGATCAATGGAAACGGGTCCTATGGACTGATGAATCCCGATACACGATCAATCTATCTGATGGCTGGGAATAGCGGCAGCCGAGGTAACGCCATTTACCACAGTGTACTGTTCCTGCGGTCAAGTTTGGAGCTCACAGTGTACTCGTGTGGGGTGTTTTTCATGGTATCATCCCGCCCCATTGATTAACGTGGTCAAACCTGTTAACTAGCACGTTTACCTTGATATTCTGGACAATTATATCCTACCAACTCGGTGGCAATCTATGGAACCGAGCCCTGTTGGTACCAGCAGGAGCACCGAGCCATAATGCAAAGACTATTACGGCGTGGTTTAACGATAATTCCGTATCATGTGTGGTCTGGCCAGCACAGAGCCCTGATGTTAATCCCATAAAGCACCTATGGGATGACTTAGAGCGCCGCATAAGAAGTTTGGAACCAAGACCTACTACTAAGCAACAGTTAACGGCAGCTTTATGTACTGAATAGGAGTGCATTCTAGGTGGCCGGTGACATTTGTCAATATAGTGTATATACATGTGTGTGTGTGTGTGGTGAGTTATGGAACCCCTCCCCGCAAAAGATGATTTCACAGCTTAAATCTTGTCATTCATGGCCCTCAGTCTCCGTCAGCTGGAATGTAACTGGCCAAGGCAGCTGCCAGTGCGACATGAAGGCAGAGATTGTTAAGAATCGCCAAATGAACGGACTTAGCTCTCATCCGGTGCTGACCTTGTCTACGTTTAGTGGATGTTCTTTATCTCCTGGTTCAAGGCTCTTTGAATTTGAGGAGGAAATCGAACGCATAAAGTGGAACATCTTCCGTCTAAGTGAGGTAAGAAGAAAAGGAGATCTCGTTGAACTAAAATGCGGACATTTCTTCTACTACAGTGAGACAGATACTGAAAGAACTAGTCGTGTTTTACTTATAATAAAAAAAAAGGAACTGAAGGATAATGTTCAAGACGTGGAAATTTCCTTGGACACCGCTGCGTGACTCCTTATTCAACAGTTAAAAAGATAACAGGCTCAGGTTACACAAGCTTACGCGCATACTACAACTCATGCTGAGGAATTTTTGGAAGAAATTCGTCACCTAAATAATAAAATCAAACATCACTTGAAGATCATTATAGATGATCACAATGCAAAAATATGTCAACAGCAACAGAATGAAACTTTGATAGGCAAATTCGGACATGGAAACAGAAACCAGAGCAGAACTCCTTCCATAGAGGATGCAGAGGAAGAAAGGTTTTTCATCATAACTCCTTTTTCAAAGAAAAACCTCATAGAAATTAGCATGAAAACATCCCTATGGAATTACAAGTGAAACTGATTTTAGTATGCGTAACAAGAAATTTGTCATTGAAGACTGCAGTGTGCTAAACACATTGGTTCAACACAGAGAGTGATCATAGAATGGTGAGAAGTTAGATGCACTTCAATACTAAACTGGAACATAGCCAGCTCATAAAACAAACAAAATATATTGTCATGGCCGACCTTAAGGAAATCTTAACACCTTCAAATTGGAACTGAAGAGCATAGTCTCTTGCTCTAGAAGATCTAACATCAGAATATGTAGTCAACTATGAAGTTAACAGAAAGTTGTTCCTTGTTTTTTCTTGACATATCTGAAGTTAACAGAAAGTTCTTCCTTGTTGTTCCTGGTTGTTCCTTGATATAACCGAAGTTAACAGAAAGCTGAAAATTGTTAACATTTTGTTCATTTGTGCTTCCACTTTTTCATTCCTTTACGTGAGACACTCACGGGCAAATTACCAAATTAGCCAGTTGTTTGTATATTTTGTGTGTAATCATAGTCTGCGGCGAAACTGTGTACTTTAAATTTTTGTTGGTGGAGTGCTCAGAACTATGGCCCAATTGAACTGTATCCCAACTTTCCAGGTGCCATTTTACCCGTACTTGAAGCTGCCAGCTTCGTCGAAATTCTCCAAGTCAGGAAATGCAAAAAAAGAAAACAAAAGAAATCATAAAATGTTTCAAGCAAACTTACTCTTCAGGTTTTTGACCTACCGAGCTTTAATACAGTCTCAGCCCTTAGAAGAGACTTGTGTTTTCTTACGAACATAGGTTAGACCTGTGTTCCTATGAGTGCTTTGAACTAATTATCTCTCCGGTCTTCTCCTGAGTACAGGACCCCAGGAAATTAATGTGGACATTGAATTACGAGCTATGCCTCAATATTTACTATTGTTGATTATGTTTTAAATTTGAATGGGGGTTTGCTCTGTCATAATAATGATAATAAAGTGGGTAAATAGAAAACTAAGTTCCAGACCGCAAAAGTGTGATAAAGTTTCGTACATTTTAGACGGCTGCACAGAAACAAATAACGTTTCAGACATTGAAATAATAAGAAAATGGGTAAATCGAAAACTACGTTGTGGAGCGCAAAAACGAGACAATCAAAACTTTCAGACATTCTAGTCGGTAACTAGGGAGGCAATAACTTTTCACTCATTTTAATAATAATAAAATCGGTAAATCGAAAACTACGTTCTAGAGCGTAAAACCGAGACAATGTCTACCCAAAAGGTTTAACATTAATTAGGATGCTCTGTGAGAGGAATGAGAAGTTATATATTGATAATGCATCAAGACAAGCTTTACCTTTAAGGCATTGTATTCGGCCACACGGAAATAAATAAAGTTTCAGACATTTTAGACCGCAAAACGAAACCAATTAGAGCTTGTCTTCCGAATTTATAAGTCTATAACCTCTCATCGCTTACACAGAGTCGTCATCCGAAAGTACGTTTGACTTTGTAGGGAAAATGTCATCTAGGAACCTTTTTCGTATACTGAATGTTAGGATGTGGACTCATAAAATATAAACTAAACAAACAACATACTCCACTGCATTGTTGTGAAATAGTTCGTTAATTATTTGAAAGCAGTCAGACAGACCAGAAATAGATTAAAAGTAGTAAGAGAGTCTTAAAAAAAGGAAAAACTTATTAAAACTCTACTTTCACTTAAAATAGTGTAACTATACCAGTAATCCGAATTTCTTGGGGAAGATTATAAACGAAAGTTTCCAAGCTTCGCACATAAACCACTTGACTTTTTCAAGAAAGGTAGACAACAGAGATTGTCTACCTTCTTTTTAAAACCCATAAAAAAGCAGAAAAGTGGAAGGTAGACAGTAATTGCTGTCTACCTTCTTTGAAAAAGCCATCTGCTTGATGTGCAAAAGCTTGGAAACATGTATTTGTATTCTACACCAAGAAATTTAGATTACTAATATAGTTATACTAATTAAAGTATGAATAAATAAATCCATCGCTTCTTCCACGTTTAGCAACGCCCAGCAACCGAAAAATTGTTATTCGGCCGCCGCCGGGGAATTGAATCCCGAATCTCTCGATATCTAGCCGAGCGCGTTTGCTTTACACCACAGTGGCCAACATTTCGCGGCGCTATATGTGTTATTCCACAATTTTTCGGTTGCTGTGCTTTGCTTAACGTGGAAAGAGCGATGAATCTATTTATTCATACTTTAACTAGTATAACTAAAGTAGTAATCTGAATTTCTTGGTGTAGAATACAAATATATGTTTCCAAGCTTTTGCACATCAAGCAGATAACTTCTTCAAAGAAGGTAGACAGCACTTTTCTCCTTTTTTATAGCTTTTAAAAGGAAGGTAGACAACAGTTTCTTGAAAAAGTCAAGTGGTTTATGTGCGAAGCTTGGAAGCTTTCGTTTATAATCTTCCCCAAGAAATTCGGATTACTGGTATGGTACACTATTTTAAGTGAAAGTAGAGTTTTTATAAGTTTTTCCTCGACTTCAATGGTTTCCATATCACATTCCCCCTTTCACCACACATCGCTCTGTAAACAATATTTTTCGGCTTTCGGAAACTTTTTAGGTAAACATTGCTTGCACTGAAAGAATCTTCAGTTCCAAGCTGCTCAACAAATTGGTGCATTGTTTTTTAAGACAGGAATCCTTGTAGGAATTTCGTTTGCCCTACCATTGTAAATCCAGTTGTGATTTCTGTGGTAATGCATGATGTTTACCACATCATATATGACTTGGAGTATCCTTTTCGTTTCTTTGTTTTAATTTGATTCCCAGTTTTTCGGAATTTCAGTTTTCTTTTGTGGAATAACCCCTCTTTGTGTTCGTCCGCAATCGAACTTGCTGGCCTACTGCCTCTACGGTAAATCAGCAAAAACCTTTTTGTAACTGCGATCAGTTTTCTGATGATAAATTTCAAATTTTTATTTTCCCTGTCAGTGTGTAATTTAAGATCGCATACACGTTGTTTTGTGCGTGACAGCATCCGTGCCAAACACACTGACCACTTTTGGCAGGTGACCGTAGAGTACGGGTGACAGACATCACAGATTCATTCTGTTTGAATTCATAAAACTAATAATCTCGAATACTCTATTGCTGCGAATATGATTGGTTACATTCAAATTTTGGGGACGAATAGAAGAAAAACTAATTTTTTTTAATCCAGCGCTCTCAGAATTTGCTAAAACATCAAAATGTACAAATACTTGAGCCGTTCAGAATTTTATTAAATCCAAAGAAAGAAGCTAATTTTCATGATGTGAAAAAACTATTTTCGTCATGAATTCTCCAAATAATTCAGTTTATCATGCGTAGAATGAAAATTCTATCTGTCTGTTACTTATGAGAAGAGCCATTGTTCTGCTAAAAGCCCTGCTCGATGATTTCATGACAATTCTATTGCTTTTGTTGTTAGACAAAGAGGTGCATTATAAAAGAAACCGCTGTTTCAGTAAACACATTTTGAAATCTTATATTAAAGTATTATAATTTGCGTACCATTTCAAGAATATTGTGGCATTTAGTTTCTGGTAATTTATAAAGGAAATTTAAGATAATTTTTAAATAAAAATATTTTCTTTCCACGAAACCATTCAATTTGTTTTTGTATGAAAGTGAGCAGTTCACTTTAAAATTGAAAGAAGCCGTTTGGAAAATTAAAATGGCACGTATTCCTTCTGTAAAACGTGTACGGTTAGTCTATCTAGCAGTAGGGTATATCATATTTACCCCACTCTAACGGACGCGAGTATACTTGTCTTAAAGGCATTCTTTTTCCTGGAAGTGGTATTAACACAGGTATATACAGTAGCGAACAAAAGTATTTGGCGAAACACCTTTTCGACCATAATTTTTTTTTCTGCTGGACCAAATCGGCTCTTTTAGGAATATGATATGTGTTATTCAGTTGTAAACATAACCCATATGCAGATGGGTCGGAAACCTTAACACAGATCAGGTACCGAGCTTAATCGCAAAGATCATACAAATTGACCAACAAAGTAGGTGTGTATCACGTTTATTTAATGCAACGATAACAGAAAACAGTACGAGAAAACGACAAAAAAATAACTAATACTTAGTGGGATAACCACGAGACTTAATAACAGCTGAACAACGGGCCGGCATCGAGTCCACTAGCTTCTTGACGGTGACCTGCGGAATTCGCGCCCATTCTGCAGACAGCTGGTCGAACATCTGGGCCCTATTCCGGCAGGTGTTCTTCGCACCTCGTCTCTCCAGCTCCTCCCACGTGTTATAGATGGGGTTGAGGTCTGGAGATAAGCTTGACCAGCCTAGAAGTGTGACCTGTTGCTGCTGGAAGGCTGCCTTCGATACTATGGAGTGTGTTTCGGGTCGTTATTTTGCTGCATGATCCATCCGAGTGGCAAGTTCTGATTTGTCCATGGGAAGACATCGTTGATGAGCATGTACCTGTAGCTCTCTCCGGTCATTATTCCGTAAATCTGAATGATTGGGCCGATTCCATTGAGAGAGAAGGCGCCGTAAACAATGAGCGATCCTCCTTCGTGCTTGACAGTCGGCTGAATAAACTGGGGGTTGAATCTCTGGCCACACGGACGTCGTACGTATCGGATGCCATCCCTTCCGAACAAGTTGAACTTGCTCTCGTCGTTGAAAAGCACCTTACTCCAGTCCGCCGCGGTCCAGTGTCGATGACGGCGCGAGAACGCAATTTTGCTAGTCGATTCTTGACAGCGATGAGTGGTTTCTTGGCGGGGAGTCTTCCATTCAGTTCTCCAGCAATGAGACGACGGGAGATGGTCATTCGGCTGACGTTCAGGTCGTCACTGTCGCGGAATTCGGTGGCGATGTCCACAGCAGTCGAGGTGGAATCAGCACGAGATCGACGGAGGATTCGTCTATCCTGACGCAACGTAGTGGAACGAGGCCTACCACATCGCAGACTGTTCTCGACGGTCCCAGCCTTCTTATAACTTTGCAGGATCACTGAAATGGACTGGTGTCGGATCTTCAGGGCCCTCGAAATGTCGGTGACGCGCATTCCGGATTGTATCATGTTCACGGCCGCCTAGAGAGCTCCAACAGTGATATCCGCCTTTTTTTACCGATTTCTGAAAACCTAAGATTGACTTATTATCACACTACACATCACAAAACCCACAAAAATCGCAAGAAAAAAATTAATACATACAGCAAACAAATGGGTAATAAATGGCGACTCTTGAATATGGCCCATTTCGAACGACAAATTTGCTCTGAGCGAAATACAAACTACGCGGCATTGTATCCCACGAATCAACACATATCATATCCCAAAATGACCCGATTTAGTCCAGGAGAAAAACAAATTATGGTCAAAAAAGGGTTTCGCCAAATACTTTTGTTCGCTACCCAGCAAAAACAGTTCTGCTGGGCCAGCACTGGGCCATTGCTGGCAGCCAGCACTGCCAGCATTGGCCCAGCACTATGTTGCCGCTGCCGAACCGTCAATAAAATGTCCGGGCGGCCAACAGAAGGGCCAGCAGTTCAGGCCAACAGCTGGCCAACAGTTGGCACCCCATCATTTGTCATATGCTACAACAGGGCCATCATTGGTCTATCACAGGCAGTAGCTGCCACAAGTGGCCCTTCAGTGGCCCTGTAAGCACGTGCCAGAAATGATGGCTAGCCTAATGTGGTCCGCTAGTGGGCCGTTAGTGGCAGCCAGCAACCACGGACGTAATTGGTGGCTTACCGAATCTTGTCCGCCAATTTCCCAGTAGTAGTCATAATAATAAAAAAAAGCAAGGATAACCGCAGTTTCCTAAAGCTACAATTTTTTTCTGCTCTTACGAAGCTTGTGAATTAACGCACTGCGCTGAGGAAATTTTCTTAACCAACCGGAAAATCGCCCGTTTGTAAATGACTAGATTTGATACTGGGCCGTTTGCGTGGAAGCCGCGCTCGCTACCGACCGGACTAATTCACTACGCTCGGCTATGTGCTGGAAGCTATCTGTTTGGTATGCAATTTGTAATCGAATGCTTCCCTCTTTCATTTTACAATATTGCGAGGTATTTTTCATAAAAGTCAGTTTCATATAATTGATAAGTTAGTTTTTTCAACGTAACGATAGTTTTTTTTGTTTGTTTTTTTACCTTAAGGGAACTTCACTCATTTCCAAGGCGTGTACATACTTAGAGTCGCTTTCCAAAGTTTTGTGCTGTCCTTGCCGTCTTGAAAAGATATTGTTGAATAAATATATATTTACCCGGGTTCATGTCACATTCTGTTACATTTTTAACGTTGTGTCTTTCCTTTCCGTTGTCCGAAGCTATATTTCTTTTAAAGAGTAAAATATATTTTATTTTACTTCTCGTAATTTTTAGAAGCGAATTCCTCCCAGGTTTGTGTATTCAACCCATGGATGAGTACACCACATAGCGTTGCTTTTTTTTTCTTTCAAATAATTAATAAATTTTGTACGCGTATAATTCTTTTTTTCCCCAACAAACGCTGTTTTAATGGTTTTCCAGGATATGTGTTTCAAGCGGTTTCAAATTTTTTCTTGTTATTCATCCACTCCATTCCATGAATTTTTATTCATGGGAATGGAGTGGGTGTATTTCATGGCGGTAATCTAGTATTTCACGGCTTAATATGATGTCTTCGTCGACGCAAAATTTCATTAGGAAATTAATTATCCTCTCCACATATGGATTTTTTCTTAACATCCACTAAAATAACACGATGGCGATAGTGTCGTCTTCAACTAACTGGTACCATGAGAGACACAGCAAGTGTTGCTTCTGCGCATGCGCAGTCCCGTTGCTTCCACCAGATGTTGGGAATTGCATTGGTTGCCAGCAACGGGCCACTAGTGGCACTTGCTTGGAGGCCCACAATTCACGGCGATGCTGCAGGGCCATCGATGGCTCGCCAACTGATAGCGCTGCTACCAACGGACCACTACCGAGCCGTGAGCGGCAGATTTCAGCCAGCAGTGACCCATCACTACCAGCTGGTGGCCAGCAGTTTCCCAGCACTTGTGTTTTTGCTGGGTACTGTATGGTGCCATGTAGTGAAATCAATGATCTTTGACGAGAGCATTTTACGAAAAAGGGCGCTTCATCATTAGGTGCAGTAGCTTCATGATCGTTGTAGGCAAAACTGGAACGCTGGATATTTTTTTGTACAGAGAAGTTAAGTTTATTCATATTTAGGAGTGCATTTTAACTGCCATCAGTATCTTCTTTCAAAAGCTGTAATATCTAAATACTCGTATACGAAGGGTGGTAGATAAATATTACCCGTTTGGACTTTGCTCAGGCGCAGGTGCATGCTTCTGTCGAGTACAAGGTTAGCCAGTCGGAGTCACTTATTTGTCATTTGCCATGTGAATTTCATAAGGGTAATGTGGTGTTTGTTGTTCCTGTGCGTGTTTAGAATTAAGAAGAAAATATTCAATCCCGCCACGTGTGAAGTGAGATCTATGATTCAATTCCTTAACACACCAAAATACGCGAACATGTAAGAAAAATCGTCAATTATCGCCAAATTATGGAATTTTATATAATGATGATGTTTTGAATGAATGAATAGTACCGCAAAGCTGCTTAAAGTTTAATGCGGATAGGCCGGACATCCTTAATCAGGAACGCACGGGGCTCCTGTCTGTCAGAACGGATCATCCCTTGTGTCATTAAGCACGATTGGAGTCGGACAATTGCCAAAATCCTTTTAAATTTGCCACTTTTCTCGCACCACAATCCAAGAAATTGGCACCGATCATCTCGGTATATAAAAATATGTGCAAAGTGGTTTTCACACATGCTTATTAAACAACACTGAATAAACCGTATGGGTGCTGCTTTGTCCTTTTTTGATCGTAATTCAGGTAAACGAGGTGAGTTTCTGATACACATCGTGACAAGTGATGAAACGTAGATTTCCTACCCAACTATCAAGAACAAACGTCAATCAATCGAATTGATATCGTCCCCGTTCACCAACCAAATCGAAGAAGTTCAAGCAGACCATCTCAACCGAAAATCAAGGCAGCTGTTTTCTAAGACAGAAAAGGAGCCCTCTTTGTTCAGTGCATATTCAAGCAGCCCCAGTAAACGCTGACGCATATTATACAACACAGAAACGAATGCAAAGGCCAACTGTAAAGTATCTTTGTGCTTTCGCCACAACACATAATCAGAATACCTAGAAACTTAAAAGTGATGGACTACATTTTTAGATTCCCGTGAAACAATTTCTCGCTCCGAGGATCAACTCTATTCATTCATTTCCATTTGTTTCATAATTTCTGGAACAAAACACCCAATGCAAAAAACTCGTAACAAAAACTCAATCATTAGGCATAACATAATTTCATGGATTCGACTTAAATGTCGCACTTCCTTTCATTCTGGTTGTTCGAAAAAGATTGATTAAAATAATCAACTGAGTAATCATACAATAATTATCCACATGTAGTGGTTGATAGCAAAATAAATACAAGTGATTCACAACCAATGAACATGTTACTAAACCAGTTAGATTAAGAGTAAAATCTAAAGAAAGCCCTGTGTGTAAAGGTAAGGCATTCTGCTGCTATTTCTTCTGATTTCCGGTGAAGTTCAAGTGAGAGAACCACAACGTTTCTTAACCTGAGCTAGAAATGAAAATGCGCAATGTTTCCCTTACTAACTGCATTGCTGATGCTGACAGATCCGTAATATATTTCGACAAGCGATGCGGAATGTATGTCTGCATTACTACTTTCAATGCTATTATCGTTCCCTTTATGAATGAAATAATTGGCGTCAATTTCACCAGATATTGTTCTCTGCGACATTTGTCGTTACGAATAAAAAGTTCAAATGACCACATCGAAAGAGCATATGTAGCATGTCTGTGTACCAAGGAGTTAATTTTTGAATGTGGCACTTTGCCACTGAAGATCAGTCCGCCCAATCTACAAATTATCAAAATGATGTTGACTTCTTTGTGGTAGTGTAGATATAGAACATTTTCTACTTGAGATCTAAGTCATCTCGGGGTTTATAGTATATGTTATTAATTCGTTTAAACCAGCATGCCCAGATTAAATTATTTGTTCATGATTTTGATGAAGGGATTAACACAAGGTCGCCTTTTTATTTAAGGAACCGTGCACACTCATTTCTGCAACACACTTATCTAATTTCGTGATGGATGTGAATAATAATGAAAACAAGGTAATCATTAGACAATTTTTTATTTTGAGTTCAACAATATGCGCGTTCCTAGTGATACCTCCATTGGCTCGCAAATGCAAAATATAAATTCATCCGTCCCAATTGTTCAGTTGTAAATAGTGTGGGTAACAGCGGTCAGTGTTTTTCTAGATATATATTGTAAAGAAAATAATTTGCTCCTAAATCTTTGTCTTCAGGACAGGACAGAAACTTAATTACGGTTGTTGAAACTGTGCTGATAATTGAAAATGCTCAGTAAATTTTCAGTAACAACTTGCTCACTGGTTTTCAAAATTTTTAGACGCCCGCGGTGTCTTATTGCGTTTTTATTTGTTTGTTTTTTCTATGTAGTATAAACACAGTCTCTGTAATTCTTCCGTTTTTCTTCCTGGAAATATTTGTAATTTAAATATAATTTCCTAGGATGCAACAAAATTAAGATGTAAAAGATGTTTAATTGTTTAAGGAACAATGCAGTATTATTCATAAAAATGTTTTCATAGGGTGAGCAAGCTTTTATATCACATGCAATGTTAACCACACAACAAATGAAAATAAAATACTACTGTTGAAATATCGTTTTTGAAATAACAGGAAAACGGATAATTTTAAAAATATAAAGTCTAAATGTAATTCCAAAATACTAGGGTGAGGGATCTGTTAGTTTTTCCTTACGCAGTTCATCAATTCTTGATGTTCTTTTTGTGATCGCTTTACGCATTTCTTTTCAATGTTGATTGCCCTATATTTTGACTTTATCTCTGCTACTACTCAGAAACCAGCTTCACACAAAAAAATGGTAGCGAAAAGGATAGAAACACGCTGGGCTGTCTTACTTATCACTGATTATTTCTTTTTAGTTTTGGTATTAAAATAACGGTTGACTGAGGAAGGATTCTTATTTCATTGTTGAGAAATTTGACACATCCATTAGATATTCTGCTTTTCCCTTTCTCTTCTGAGCAGTGCCGACAATATGCGTGCTAAGAGTGACAGAACCTCGTTTTTTTGTTCTTTTTTATCTGCTCTATGAACGGTGGTATGGTGGAGAAGGGCTAGTCGCCCTAACACGAACATTATGTCTTTGAGTAAAAACAAGTAACTCAAAGATTTCTTTTTTCTTTAGTTCGTCGAAACTGTTACACGCGTTTGAGCGGGATCTCTATCTGGAAGGACTAGTGCCATTCATTCCTCTAAATGTCCGTTGTGATTGACAAAACTAAGGAAAACAATGCTTTCGGATGCTCATGTTTACCCTTACCCACTTCTTAGACAGCGAATATATTTGTCCGGTATGGTTTTACTAAATCTGAATTAATTCGTTCCAGCCGGGTACTCTGTCAAAGTTATGCAAAATACAATTATTTTATAATTGCGTTTTTCCAATACAAATTAAAAATATTTACATTGAGTTCATTTCCCATTGTGACCGTTTTCCAAAGAGATTACCTCTGAAATCTTTGTTAATGAACAACAATGAAGAAAATATAAAATGAAAAATTTATGACAATTCCATATATATATATATATCTTTTGCTGTAGCCTTGTATGAGACCCCCGGAAGCGTAAATGTACTTTCGCATTCTTGATCCATATATTTACATTTAAGAAATTAGGTGGCGCTTTCTCGTCAAGGTTGGAACCGCAAGGAGACAGAGTTTCCAACTGAGACATTTTATGGTTAGATTTCGCCATTTTTAAGTACGTTTAGCCAAAAAAACCCTAGTGTTTAGCCATTCAGCCTTTAATATAGCCTATGAAACCCGCAAATTAGCCATATCTAACCATTTTTGGCTTACTTTACCGTTTCCTAATATTTAAAGTAAAAGCAAGATTGGCATCGGATTTTAAAGCGTGGCGTTACAATTTATCAGTTGGCAACCTAAAGTGGCAACAGCGTTGTCACTTAGTCCTTTTCAATGTATGTTTCCTTTTCAGTGTATATTTAGACCAGAATATGCTGCCGACAACAAGTGCAATTTATTTGTTGTGATGGCCCATAAACTCTACGCACAAAAGTTCCGCGAAAAATGGCTGAGTAGCCGGAATTCAGGCAGTAGTTGTTGCCGAAGCATGGGGACTGCGCCTAAAGCTATTTGTAAGTGGTGTAAATGTGAACTGAAAACCAAAATTTATGAATTGCAAGCTCATGGAAAATTGAAAAAACATGCCAGTTTATATACTCAATTTTCTTCATCCAAGCATGAAACATTGGATTTCAAAACTAAAGAAAAGGTTAACCTTGATAAAGCTGCCGCAGAAGCACAACTTGCCTTACATATTGTTGCGCATTCATCGATCATGACGATCGATCATTTGTTTGAAGTTTGCGCAAATAATTTTGCGGATTGCCTCTCTTTAGGAACGAAAACGTATGATGGATCAACGAGGTATGAGAGTCGGTTCGGCATCGGAGAAGGATCTTGTTTTCTCCTTAGAAGGAAGATTGTGCTTTTTTTGCTTTTCGCTGAAGTTGAGATAATTTTTAGGTTTCTATCAGTTTGTTCGTTTTGCTCGTGAAATGTGTGTGATAGTAATTCAAAAAGCAACGACAGTGATTATGAGTGTTTACTGTAAGACACGGTAGGGTTTTTTATTGTAATTCTTCGCCCGTTACTATGAACTACTAAAATCGAGCTCCTGTCAGCTTTGCACGAACTTTTTCACGATTTTTGCCCTGCGATGCCTTCCATGCCTTGTGTCTCTTCTGCTTTAACTTTTATATCCTTGTATATGACGTTCAGTAAATAGTCTTTATTTATTGTATATATGTCCGACTCTTTTTTTTCTTTTTTTTTAATTCATTCCTTTATAATTTTAAGGCAATAATTAAATATCTGATCAAGTTTTTATTAGTGTTATTAAAAGTGAGAAATACTTAAGGTCCTTTCTCCTATCTATATACACAGTGTATGTCTTATCTATCGTCGGTTGCAGCAGACACCAAGCCCACACTCAAAAATTTGAGTACGTTCTGAGTATATTGCGTTAATTTTAACAAAAATAAATGGTTCTTTAAGGGATTAAAATACCAAAAGCCAAAATCAGTTTTTTTTTTATTTTTGAAAGTTTAACATTCACAAAGTATTAACAAACAATTAGTACATAGTTCGGGAATGGAAACCTACATATGAACTTCCTGGTTTTTCTAGAGTTCATAAAAAATATAGTAAATATTTGGATACTTCTTCTTTACTTTTTTGGGAAAAAAACGACCACTATGAACCACCTGATGGGCTATAAGAATTACCCCGCCATTATATTTAGATCCACTGGTTCCAGGGAAGTTGGACATCCAGCGCTGGAAGTAAAACACATGATCCATCATATCGATGACCTAAAATGTACTCCACTGTAACTAATGGTAAGAATCCAGACTTCAGTGCACTGCGACCCTTGTCGAAAACATTTAGCCCATGTTACGAAAAAATTGTCGGAAAAATTTAGCCCTATTACAAACAGGAATGTAATTGCTTCAAATTTCAAATTAGCGTATTTCTTCATTGTACTCTAACTCCACAACAATGCTCTTTAAATCTGTAAAACATCAGCCGAAATATTTTGCTACGCAAATACCCAAATAACTAAGTAAATAATATCAAAACATAACTTTTTTAAACGCATTTATGGTTTTCTGCTTTTGAAATGTTGCTCCTAGTAACAACTGTTCCTGTTTTGAGTAAATATTCTGTTTACTATTTCACTTTGACAAACACTGCTACTTGTAGGTCGGATGAGAGTGCAATAAGATGCTTCTGCGATCTCAGTTTCAGCCGTTGTACGTTTACGAACAGCAAACGGATGTATGTTTAGTTCTGACAAAATGTTTCATAAATTCTACTAGAATATCTGAACATTATCTACTAATTAGTCAACATATCTTTAGAAGGCAATCCAACAATTGCGATTTTAAATCACGGTTCTGTCTCATCATTAAAATTTTTAAAGAAAACATAACTCATATCAGATGCGAAATACGTCTTTGGTTTTAAAAAGTACGTAAACCAACGTGCACTTTTGAACAAGATTCTTGTAGAGCTAATGTCTCTGACGTGTTGCGCAAATTAGGATTTCGATGATATCTACTAAGCGTACCTAAATTCCTTACCATATATTAACTACTCGCCGAACTAGGCAAGTACTTTTTTCAACAAATTAACATTATAAAAGCAAAAGGTAAGAGTTTTTACAAGAAGATATTTATACTTTATATTTCTAACTAATAAGTGCAAGAAAAATTCCAACAACAGTTTTACTATTGTATCATAAGGTATTTCCTTAAGAGTACGATAATAATGAAACTTCCATCTGAGACTTGTTTCCATTGACTGAAGAAATATTTGTTTCATTTCGAATTAACAGTAATAATTCTCCATTTCTTTTTGAAATGATATTGTTTTCTTTCTACGGAGTTCTCTCTTTAATGATACATTGCAAGGCATGAACAATTAAATTAAAAAACAACAAGAACACGTGATTTCTTTCTTCAGCATATATAATTATTTACAGTTATTAAGGCCAAAGGGAGGTAGATGGGAAGAATGAGGAACCCGAGTTTTTAACGTAACTGAACCAAAACGACACTTATTCAGTTCAAAAGATATCGTTGTGAAGAAGAAACCAAGGGAGATGAAATATAAATTTAAAATATGAAGTTCAAATGCAATCAGCGCAGAAGAGATATCAGTTTCCGTACCCACGATTATCATATTTCAACAAAACCATCACACAGAATGAGAAATTAGGAAAGGAAAAATATAATTCCACCATGCTGCAGATTTTGATGCGCTAATGCAAAGGAGAAACGGATAAACGCAATACAATTTTGGAAGATGACATTCCGATGTTTGGTGGAACTGTGACAAGGATGTTAAGTCAGATAATATCCGAAAACTTGAAAATTTCATTGTCTTGAAGTGTGACTTAAAACCGCGTCTCCCAGACTGCTAACCACTACACCACCCAGAACGACCGTCTCAAAATTCCTAAACATTTGAATGTAATATAAAAAAATAATATGAAATATATACGTATATAAAACAAATAATACGTATTTATTTCATGAGGAGAAATTCAAATTTAAAAGAGAGATAATTCGCATTGAAAAAGTGATACCAAAAAAAAAAAAAAACAGTACACACCAAAATTTGTAACATTCCTAAGTACTTTCTTTTCGAATATGGATAACATCTTTTTCTCCAAAGATCAAGGTACCTCATGAATTCCACTATACAGTGAATTTCGGTCAGAATCTCAAAAGTTCCCGTATCCCTCTATCCCGAAGGAGAGGCTGTAACAGGATTAATAACAGTACACAGGCCATTTGGCACCGAAACGTCCAAAAGAAAAAGGATGTTTTTAAGAAAAAAAGATTAACACACTTTCCATAAATATTTTTTTTGCGAAATTTATGGTAAAAGATAAATAGGTAAATAATTACTCAGTGAGATATAGTTAATAACAAGCGTTTGACTATATCTCACTGAGTAACTCTGTTCTCTTCACCTAGAGGCATTTCTTTGTATTGCCGACGCTCATTTTTTAATAAAAAGAACAAAAGACCTAAAAATAAACAAACACTTATAAATATAGCATTTTGCATTTCCGTCCAGGATGTCCCTGTATTTGTAGTCACTGAAATTCCACTGTATATATACCTCAGGACCCAATGTTTTCTAGCTAAAGCCACCCCAGACCATCACTTAATCATCGCCTTATTGTAGTGTTACAACTTGATATGAATAGTTCAGGGCTTCATGAAATTGACACCAGATTCGCAATTTGATGTCAACACTTGCTAGCAAGGTAATAGACAATTTCTAGATGCCTCTGAATTCGTTGTGCATTTAAGTTACCATATCCAGCCATAGTCCTGGAACATCTGAAAAATTCAAGGAAGAAAGAAGCACGGAATTTTTGTGTGTGATACATATAAGCAATAAAATGAAATCTATCTTTGATGGCGCAGACTGACAATTGTCAACGACGTCCTTATATTCAATATGCTTCAGCACCTCTTTGAAGTGCCAAAATCATAGTAAATGGAGTGTCTGAAATAAAGGAGTACAACCAAAAGGAATGGCCTTGGGTTTGATGCAATCGATATGAGTTACATTACTACATTACTATATGTGCCGACAGAATCAACCAACAGCAAATATTTTTTCCCAGCGACTCAAACATTTCTTTTACGAATGAAGTCACTGTATTGTGAACTCAAGTGACCTGAACTGTATTTTGAACAAGCAAACTGAACTGTATTTGTGAACTCAACTCAAGTAAACTGGGTAAAGTTTCGAAAAGATCGTAACGGCTTCGCGATGTATAAATCGTTTTGGGTCCGTTTGCAGTGTGTGCGTGTCTTGTGATGTTGATAGTTGTAAATAAACTATTTGTATCTAGCTGCATCTCCTTCATTTCACGAAGTTAGATTAGCCGAGAATATCTAGTGTCATCCTAAGGCATGAATTCTGCCTGAATGCTTTGAAACTGAACTCAAAACCCATACATCGAAATCCTCCAGAATTAAAAAAAATACAATGGTGTGCAAAAATTAAGGATGAAAAGGAGAAATCAGCATAACCGCGGAACGAGTTGGCAAAGCGGACCCAAAAACCACTCAGGAGATAGACTAGGGTCCGGTACGGTAGGGCATGCGCATATATGTAGCATGACGTAGGGGGAGTGAGTGTCGGAAGGGTATAAAGCACACGGGCGGTGTACGCTCAGCAATTCGGTGAAAGCTATTGCACGGTGTTCATCGATTTGAGCGACGTCGAGTTGCTGCCACCGTGTGATATGGCCAACAGGCCATCCAGTAGACGACATCTTGATGACTTTACAAGAGGTCCTGTCATTGGGAAGTTGGAAAAAGGTCGAAGTTTGACTAGTGTGGCCGAGAAGTCCGGGATCGCTCACAGCACCGTTTCACGAGCTTGGAGAGCATTTCAAACGACAGGAACAGCTGTCCGGGAGTTAAGCAGTGGTCGTCCACGAGCAACCACTGCGGAGGACGACCAGTATATTGTCCTACAGGCGAGAAGAGACAGACGGCAGACAGCAGGAGAATTCGCAAGGCACGTGCAACAGACAACTGGACGTCCGTTATTGCTTCTTACCGTGGCCAGGCGGCTGCACAAAGGTGGTCTATTTTCACGACGACCAGTGTGGAGTGTGCCATTAACGCCTGCTAATCGGAGACTGCGAGTTCTGTATTGCCAGGAGCACAAGAACTGGACACATCAGCAATGGGATAGAGTTCTCTTTACGGATCAAGAACCGATTTAGTCTGACGGGCGATTCTGGACGTATACATATCTGGTAAGAGCAGAGAACACGCAATCACACCTCCAACTTCGTCGTAAGGGACTGGTTTTGAGGTGGCGGAGTTCTCGTTTGGGGCGGTATCATGCTTGGTAGCCGTACTGACCTTCACATCTTCCAAGGAGGTTCAGTCACTGATTTCTGCTATTGTACCGAGGTTCTCCTGCATCACGTGCGGCCGTTTAGTCTTGAGTTTCTCTTCATGGGCGACAACGCTACACCTCATCGTACAGTGGCTGTCACAGAGCTGTTGGAGAGTGAAGATATTTAACGCATGGATTGAATCGCAAGGTCCCCGGACCTAATTCTTCCAATCTAACACGTGTGGGACCTTCTCGGGAGACGCTTGGCAGCACGTCACCAGCCACCAGCAACGATTCCGCAGCTGCGAAGTGCGCTACAAGAGGAATGGACCGCGATGTCTCAACAGCCCCTTGGCAACCTCGTCCTCAGCATGGACAGACGTTGTAAATCCTGCAACGCAGTCAGGTGGGGATGATATCCCCTACTATAAAGACTGCATTTTTCTTGGCAGCCGCCCATCACATGGACGTTTCTGTCTTCTGTCCAGTTGTGCTCGAAGCTACCTTTTCAATAAAGTGCCTCTGTATCCTTTGGATTCCTTGTTTGGACGGTTTTGCTCACTTGCCCCATATTCTTACGTCTTGGGGATCTTATGGTCTGATTGGAGTCGATGTGGAGCACTTCTGCACGACGTTACATTCGAAAAACCGTATCGTCCTTAATTTTTGCACGCCAGTTTATTAGTTGAACTGTTGAGCAGTCGACATTGTATTGAACAGAGATCTTCGCTACCGATGTGTCCATTCACTGCTGAAGATGAAAAAATATGAAATCTTTGGTTTATTAGCACACATCAAGGTCTCCTCCAATACATCAAGCTTTTAAACAAACATTGTGTTACTGGATGTTGAACTGGTGAGTATCACTGTTACACTTAACGGAGATTTTACAAATCGATTGTTCATTCAGTGCTCAGATGGAAATGTACGAATTATTCTGTTTATTAACATTGAGTTCCATACGAATGGAATGACGTAGCCCCTAGATTTCTTCAATACATCAAATATTTTAACAAATGTTATTAGTTACTCAATGCTTCGGGAGTGAGAACTCACATATGCCCAACATTGATGTTTCCAACCGATGTGCACACACTAAAATGTATTGTTTGATCTCCTGCAGGTATTTTTATAAGATGTGATGCATAAATTATTGGAAAGGTGAAGCTATCCAAACCCAACAACAAGTCTACACGATGTTATTTTTTTTCGTATAAAATCCACGATAAAAACCGGACGAGAGGGACGATATTTCGCATGCTAGGGAGAAATATCAGGTTTTCACACGACGATGTTTCCCTAGCGTACGAAATTTTGTTACCACGCAACACCAACCTACTTGGTCCATAACCTCCACACATGTAAAAACACGTGTTCGATTCAACTGGTGTTTCACTCATACCCCAAATCACACACCACGGTTCCACCAGCACCAACACTCAAAATCGTAAAATTCCAGGTTTCTCAGAAGAACACTGAAAGAACCTCTTTCATTTCGTCATTTCGACCGCGGAGTCATCTTGGTAAGCGAGACGGTACCAGAAATGTGCTCGAAAGGGACTAGTAGGGAGAAAGCCCTCCTTCAGATATGACTCGCTGGCCGTGTCATCATCTCGCCGAACTTGTCTTGAGACGCTGTCGGAAAGAAGTACGCACAAGGAAGCGACACTCGTAGCGGGGGCGCTCTAAAAGTAGGAAATAACAAATTATAATCCTTCCAGGCGTCACTACCTTGCTCAAAACTCACAAAACCGGTACACCACAATCACCCAACAACCCCATTGAACATCTACGTCATACAAAATAAATAAGACCATGCACCAGAACAAGTGTCATTTCCGAATCACAATCCTAGCGACCGAGCCTTATCGCCGAGAGCCTGCAAGTTCCAATATCCCGGATCTGGTGGATCACCCTGACTCCCTCCTGGAATCGGAAATACAAAAGCGAAAAACTAGAAGTGCTTTACAAAAAGGAGCTTGAAAGACAATCTATTCATTCTCCATTGCAGTGCACGATTAAATCATATTCAATAACTCACACTAAACAAGCGGAATAGCGAAAAAGGCTTGGTTTCAATGGCCCAGTGTTTGGCTTCCAAAAATGAAATTAATGGGGAACAATGGACGTTACTGAATGAGGTTGCTATGGCAACCAATGATGTCATATGATTGAGATAAATTCATGGTAGACGATAATTTCCCGTAAGAAGATTTTGTGTTTAGAATGTTCTCCTGGTTTTGGCGTCTGGTTTTAATTGTAGCAGCGAGTGTGAACTTCAGTTTCAATGTTGTTTCTTTATTATTCGCCGTTGTTTAAGAATCCATGCTTTTGTTAAAAGTGAACCCGGAAAATAGTTCTAGTATGCATGTTATTGCAGATACGTAATGTGCATAAAGATGTATTCCACGAAGTGTGAAAAGTGTTTTCTCTAGTTCTTACTTTATTCTCAAAGCCCGTGCCAGGAGAAATAATTTTTTCATGTTTGAAACAAATAAAATTAATTATCAAGTAGCAATATTTCTCTACAAAGACCGTCGTCGTTATCTAATATCGCGATACAAAAAGAACTTACATCCCTTCCCGAAATTGTATTTAAACAGCCGTTTTACGATGACATCTCAAACACCTACGCTTCATTGAATGACAGAAGAACTGGCATTCTTTATAAAAAAACAGATGTTTTTATTTCTTGAACTCTCATTTTGTAAAGTTTTGCATGCTTCTCCAGTCACGCTCCGCCGGTGAAAGAAACTTGTAAGGAAACTCGTGTATTACAAATATTAATAAAAAGTCAGCCTCTTGACGAGTCCAATATCTATGGTCTGCAATTTTTAAATAAAACGAAACAATATCCCTAAGGTCATTGTTTCGCGGGTAAGCTCCTCGCAGTATGAGTTTACATCCCAGGTACCATTTCATATCAAATTGCATATTTTAAAATATGTATAGATATTTTTTGGGAAATTGTCACCTAAATAATTTTGGACGCTAAACTAAAACCATACAGCTATTGATCCAAACCTGTGTGGCATGATGTGGAAGATCCGAAGCGTACGTAGCTCTTATTTAGGAGGGTTTAAGCACCATGGTGGGTGCCCCAATTAATACAACTTTTAAGAAATAAAATAGATACATACATACGTATGTATCTACTTTATTTCTTAAAAGTTGTACGGTTCGCATCACTCACAAGACGTCACACAGGAACATAACTGTGTTATTCTGCCAAAATTTCAAGACATCATGTCATGTCCGTTGGCGTTCGAGCAAAAGTGCACACTTCCGTTCCCAAAGTAGTTACTGCATTCTATAATACCTAACTCCTGCAGCCGGTTCAAGACAACTACAGTAAACACATCAAGCTGCAGCAAATTTCAAACATTGGGAAACCTATGGAACTCAATCCTCCAACAACCAAAGTCATCAGGAGGCAATTTTGATATGCATATATAAATATATGAAAAAGAAGTATCCTCTGATTGGGATTTTAATATAAATAACTATTGTTTGAAATCAAATACTGTATGCAATTTTATACCATTTAGCTTCTAGTTTTGTTCTTTACAAATCATTAGTTTTACGATGAACACTATACACGTGTATTTGCCCAAATAATAGAATTATCCTAACAGGAATCGTCGAATATTTTGCGGATTCTGCTGGGTGCTTGAAATTTCTCATAGTCTAAGCTTTCATTACATAATTTCCAAAATTCCCAGGTCTAACGGCCCATATTTATATAATACTGACCTGAAGGCTTTGAATTTTCAAAATGCTTATTACAAAATATCAGCATTTACCCAATGCTGGGATGACTCTTCCGTAATAAAGTATTATCCCAAGACGGTCGTAGAACCAAATAGGTTCGGTGCAAAACAAAAGTTACAGATCAAAATGGGAAACAATGCGGTCGAAACCCTGTATGTTCTTCCGAAATTATTAATATATGCATTCCAGGAGAGAAAAAATTCCAAACGCAGGCACATTTTAAATTGTATACTCATTCACAAACGTAGAAGTTAACTTAAAACAAAGATGTAAAATGAGATCTTAGTTTCGGCAGAAGGAATGCTTTGCTCCAGACTCAAAAGGGATAAATAATTTTCTGAATTCTGAAAGAATATCATGATTAGTACAACACAAACGACGCACATGATATACACGGTTGAGTCACATTCACCTAATATCCTGAGTAAGAGCCGTGCGCAGTGTAGACAGCAGAAAGACGAGCTGGGAGTGACTCAATAAGGTGTTGCAAGGTGTTCACAGATATATGAAGTAATGCTGGCTTCAGTGCATCGGACAGCTGCTGGAGGGTGCGTGATGGAGGATCAATAGAGCGAACAACACGATCGAGGTGGTCCAAAATATGCTTACTTGGGTTTAAGTCTGGGGAATAAGGGGGCCAGGGAAGTACTTTAAAGTCTTAGTTGTTCTCGTACAACCACTCTCGGACATTTCTAGTTGTGTGGTAAGTCGCACAGTAGTGCTGGAAGATCCAATCCGCCCCATAGAAGACAATCAGTATGCATGAGTGTACGGGTTCTCCAAGGATCAATTCATAACGAATTCGGTCGACAGCTACTTCCACAGGTATTAACGGGCCCAGGGAATGCCACGAAAACAATCCCAAAACGTTAACACTGCTCCAACCAGGTTGTGTTCTTCCAGCAATGGTTGAAAAGTGTTTGTTCTCGAACGTTTCTCCCCTCAAACGCCAACGTCCATACGATCGATGAAGCAGAAAACGCGACTCATCGGAGAAGACAATTCTTTGCCCATCAGTGGAGGTCCAATTACAACACTGCCTCGCAAATGTAAGCCTTTTCTGCCGATGCACCTTTGTTAGCATAGGTGCAGTGACCATCCGTGTGCATGAGAGCCCCATACGCGGCAGATTTCGCTGAACTGTCGTTTTAGATACATTTTCGGTAGAATATGGTTCATTCGGCCAATGAGTTGTTAAATTGTAGCGTGTCGATCCGCCGTCATGCACCATCGAAGAATTATTTCTTCTCTCACAGCAACGGCACGTGGTACTCCGCAGTTTTCTAGTCGCTTTTTCGCAATGGTTCCTTTTCTTCAATCATGATACACTTTTACTACAGCAGCAGGCTTTCAGTTCAGACTCTGCGCTGTTTCCGAAATACTGCCGCCCTTGGCCCGAAAGCCAATAATCGTCCCTTTTCGCAAAATTGATAAATTGCTCCTTTTATCCATGACAGCAACGAGTGATATGTTTTCAGAAATCCTACAGCACACCTTATAAACTGAGGGGCCACTTTATTATGACCACCCCTCAGCACTTCGTTGGGCCACTTTTTTCCTTTAATACTGTGTCGATTCTTCGTGGCATGGACTCCACGAGATGTTGATAGGTGGTTCGTGGAATCTGACACCATGCTTGATGAATAGCATTTTCCAGGAGTGTGAGATTCCAGGTTGTGTATTCAGCTGTCTGATGGCTCGTCCAACTTCATCTCACAAATTCTCAATGGGGTTGAGCTCTGGAGATTGTGGGAGTCACCTAAGCAAAGTAAACTCACCGGCATGTTCCTGA
The DNA here is from genome assembly GCA_039090855.1 of Macrothele yani. Taxonomy (NCBI): domain Eukaryota; kingdom Metazoa; phylum Arthropoda; class Arachnida; order Araneae; family Macrothelidae; genus Macrothele; species Macrothele yani. Next base: position 13,090,195 of record CM077016.1, read on the forward strand.
AACCAATCCTGTACAATACGATCACTATGGTAGAACGCATTATCGCATTGAAAGGAGCCATCGACATTGGGAAAACCCATCCACATGACAGGATGCACTTGGTCGGCAACGATGTTTAGATATGATGTGCCGGTAAGACGTTGATCAACACGAATTAAAGAGCCCAAAGCATGCCAGGAAAACATTCCCCAAACCATAACGTTGCCTCCACCAGCTTCAAGGGTTGTAGCAATGCATTTGGAGTCCATGATTTCCTGATGTGTCTGCCAAATTCTCACTCGGCCATCGGCATGGTGCAACTGAAAATGTGATTCATTGGACCACATAATTTATTTCCAATTATCGACTGTCCAATCCTTGTGTTCCTGTGCGAACAGGAGATGTTTTCTCTTGTGAACTGCAGACAGCGAAGGAGTTCGAACAGGCCTTCGGCCTCCATATCCCATTCGAGGCAGTGCACGGTGAACAGTGCGTGCAGAGATCATTTGAGGGGATCCTTGATTAAGATGGTCTGTAATTTGCTGCACTGTTGCCCTTCTGTTGTCTGTTACCAGACTGGACACTTTCCGTTCTGCCAGAGTAGTCACTAGTCGATGACGACTACACGTTGCACATAGAGACTCAATTTTTTAGCTGCCAGTCCAGTCTTTAAACACTTTAACAACAGCTGCTCTGGAACATTTCACAAATGTGGCGGTTTCGGTGATCCTCGCTCCATGGCTCTGAGCTCCTACAATCATTCCACGTTGAAAGTCCGTCAAATCGCATTTTTTACCCATCTCGTCACCCACAAATCACTTCTACTACTGTCGCAAGCCCTAAGCTTTCCCTTTTTATACTAGCCTCGCCCTCTGGCGGCAACAGCGTGCAGCCATAGCTCATTTGCTTAAAACTGTCAGGTGGTCATAATAAAGTGGCTACTAAGTGTATACCCTCCTAGCCATCTCACGACATATGCCTTCTTTCACTGGCTACGCGCTGTTGACGTCAAAAGTAGGAAATGGTTACAATAATGTGACTCGATTGTGTATGTTAACCAGAAGACGCAACAGTAAATTGCATTCAAAACGTTTTCAACTATCAGAACTAAAAAGGTGAATGAAATATGATATTTGAGATAAATTAATTTGCAACAGAAGTTGATTTTTCAGTTGTCTTCTCGGGGACTGTGATTCAAAATCATAGCACTAATGACTATGTATCAGTAATCAGTCGTACTGAGAAAAAACTGAATCTGTCAAAAACATGAAGTTTATTCAGATATTTCTTTGAATTACGTGAGGGATTCTTATTTAACCTGAAATCGTTGGATGATGCTCTAAGTAATTTATGATAATACTGTGACGCATGAGGCAACGACAAATTGTTCACCTGTTGTATGATAATAAATTTAACCATCTTGTGTCTGTGTGTGGAGGAGGAGGGGGAGTTATTTAATTTACTATTTTTATGAAAGTACTTGATATCCTTAACCCAAGTTTTGCATGAAAACATAAGATATTTTTAGATAATTCTAGAAATTCCAGAAAAAGATGGACGAGCAATTTTCCAAATTAATTGAGTTCTGAAGGCTCTGACCATTATTCCAATTATATAATTTAAGACTACTTGCAATGTTGGGATAGGTTAAATTATAAAGATTTATTCACAATTAAATGTTTTATTAAACTGAAGCGCTCAGTTTCCTAGAGCGTTTCGCTCGGTATCATCAGGAATAAATGTAGTTCCTAAACGTGCTGCTAAATTTTATTTCATGCAAAGAAATAAGAAATATCTGCAGTATTTTCTAAATTAACATAAATATAAATAAAAACGAAATTAGAGTTATTTTTGTTGAATTTGTATTGAGTGGATAACATTCATTCCATCTTTACTTATTACCTATTTTTCATGCTTTTCACAGGCCATACCATTCGGAATTGTTTCAAACATTCATAGAACGACAGTACACATGAAGAGGTGCCTTGTAGTAGTACATGTATTTTAGAATCGACTATTTTGAAAAATCTAAAGGGGTTAATACTTGTTTTAAAAGTTGCTGAGTACGTTTCAGTTGTTGAGGAATAGATAAAAATATATTGAGAGCATGATGGCAAACCATCTAATAAAAAGAGGATTTTAAAACTTGACTTTTAAACATTTGGTTGGAAAAACTTGATTCTCACATTCAGAAGCAAAACCAGGGATTTTTACGCCCGTTTCAAAGAACTCAGTATTGCTCGCTACCACTCTTTCTAACTTATATAAATGGCGTATTTCGATTATGAAAAGGCTTTTGATTTTGTGAAACCAACAGCATTTACACTGGTTTTTACATCGTGCGGCAGGAAGGATACCTACATTAGCATTATTAATAACATCTATGAAAATGCAAGTCTAAAGGGGCCGCCCCGGTGGCGCAGTGATCAAAGCGATGGCCTCTGATCTTTCGTCCGAACGGGGTCCGGGTTCGAATCCCGGTGAGGCATGGATGTTGTGTTTGTCTTACGGCACTGGCTCTCTCCCTTCCCTGGAACCTGCGACCCTAAATTAGGGACGAGCGACTGCTTATAGCCCATTGAGTTGCTCATGGTGGTTCGTTAAACCTTTAATAAAAAAAAAGAAAAAAAAGTCTAAAGGTTCAGACATTTGAAGCTACAGCACGAAAAAAAAAAATTGGGAAGGCAGTGAGACAATGTAATACTGTCACCTAAGCTTTTTAATGTCAGTTTACAAAATGTCTATCATCCATTAAAGTGGGAAAACAAAAGAAAAAGGTTAACCCAGATTACTTCTAAATCCCTCGGGGCACGTTAATGAATCCAATACTAGTTAAGCACTAAAGCTCGCTAGAGCTCCAATAATTTTAATAGTATGCGAATTCAATAATATACGAACAAATAAAACTCGAGATCTTTCAAATTTCTTAAAACTCATCTTCAGATGAAAAACAATTTTAACCCTAAGTTCGGGTAATAATGGTATATATATACGTATGCTACAACTACTTCTGTTTGCAATGGGTGACGTACATAGCCCTTCACCTGATTGCTAGGAGGCTACTCATGTAGAAATTTGACAGCCGTGAGGAAGTAACTGTATCTAAAGAATAAAAAATAAGTCGGTACAGGGGGTACTACTCTGTACTTAAAACACATTAACAAAAAGCTGATGGTATTATATAAATAGATCGCATCACCACAACATAATATTCACAAAATAGTAATACTCCAGAAATGATAAATAAATAGTTACATATAACGCTGGGCTACTTTTTGCTCAGAATAATGCCAATCTAACAGAAGAGCCAATTAGTTCATTAACGGTATTGTTCAAAATCTCAAGTGAAAAACAAATTTTGGAGTGCAGTCAATCATATTCTATTTTTAATTATCCATCAATTAAAATCAAATCTGCTTCCAAGGGCTTGGCAAGAGTTCTGGTAAATTGTCATTACAACACTTAGGTCCTTTTGACAAAACCACCATACTTTCTGGTAGTAACATGGACGAAACAGAGCCTGGATTGATAGTAATACAGGCATCGGCCCACATAGGTGAGTGTAACGTTAGCTTAAAGGAACATAAGTATGCCATTAAGAACGAGCTAGACTGGCGGAACATAAGTATGCCATTTAGAACGTACTTCGAAATACGGTAATAGCACGACTTGTATATGAAGGGTTACACTGACCTATGCGGGCCGATGCCTGTATTACTATTACTCCAGGCTCTGTTTCGTCCATGTTACTCCCAAAAGGTATGGTGATTTTGTCAAAAGAAACCAAGTGTTGTAATGACAATTTACCAGAACTCTTGCCAAATCTTTAGAAGCAGATTTGTTTTTAATTTACGGATAATCAAAAGAGAATATGATTGACTGAACTTTAAAATTTGTTTCTCACTAGAGATTTTGAACAATACTGTTAATAAAATAATTGGCTCTTCTGTTAGAGTGGTATACCTCTGAGGGAAAAAAAAGCCCTGCATTATATTTAAGTATCTATTTCTCATTTCTGAAGTATTACTATTTTGTGAATGTTGTGGTGATTAGATCTATTTTTATAATACCATCAGCTTTTTGTTAATGTGTTTGAAGTACAGGGTAGGACCCCCTTACCGACTTATTTTTTATTCTTTAGGTATAGTTACTTCCTCACGGCTGTCAAACTTCTACATAAGTAGCATCCCAAGCAATCTGGTGAAGGGCTATGTACGTCACCCGTTGCATACCGACGTAGTTCTTGTATATGTGCATATATACGATGATTACCCGAACTTAGGATTAAAATTGTTTTTCATTTGAAGATGAGTTTTAGGAAACTTGAAAGATCTCATAAGTTTTATTTGTTCGTATATTATGAGTTGGTGTACTATTAAAATCATTTAAGCTCTGGCGAGTTTTAGTGTTTAACTAGTATTGGATTCATTAACGTGCACCGAGGAACTGCTGCCCTAGATTTAGAAGTAACGTATGCTGCATGTTTTAATTCGTCGTCTTCTTATAAACCAGATTATTTAACTCACGTTCGTTTTGCTGATCAGGTAGTCATCTTGCAACTGAGGTTTCAGAACCGCAGAATCCGATCCAGAATTTGCTGACAAGCGCAAAGCAGTTGGAGTAAAAATGAAATTTCAGAAGATAAACTGATGTATAGCGCTTTTACAAGAAATGGAAATTTATCGATTGATGGGAAAAGCTGGAGAAAAAGGATGTCATCATTTTCCTTCGGCGAAGGATATCAAGTGAGGGTCACGTTGATGCACAAATTAATCAGCGTATAAAACTTGATTGGAAATCTTGTGGAAGAAGCATGTCTTTATGTCTTAAAAGAAAAGTGTTTAATCAACGCATCCTTCCAGTGCTTACATAAGGAACATAGACGTGCAGCGTAACTAGAAAAAGCATACAAATGCTGCAGACAATTAAAGAAAGCATGGAAAGGCATATTCTTGTTGTAACCAGGAATATAAGGAGGGAAACTGGTGGATAAATAAAATGGGAAGAATTGGAACACATCGTAATCAGAGTAAAATCCTTTAAATGATAATGGGCTAACATTTTGTTAGAAGCATGTGCCTCCGATGGTCAACGAAATTTTAAACTGGATTCCTAAGGAAAGGAAAAGACCCAGAAGGAGGTCACATGGGAGACGGGTGGATGTAATTTGTAAGTATTCTGGAATAACGTGGATGAGACTGTCTCAAGACGGACAGTCTCCACCCGACCGTGGTTGTAGAACATCCAGTGTTATTGTTGAAACTCCGGGAGACCTCATGCAGTAGTGCATTGATAATACATAATATAGGTGCTATGTAGCACTGTCATTGTCTACAATTGATAACTCACTGATGTATGAAGGTCTGTCCAAGTTTCTTCCACAACGGTCTGCATCGTGCTATTCTCCTGCATGTACCTCCCACATGCTTTTGATTTCATTTACACACCTCCCATGTTATCTTCTTCTGGGTCTTTTCCTGTCTTTTGGTATCCAGCCTAAAATATCGGTTGATCATCGGAGGTATATACTTCTAACAATATGTTAGCCCATTACCATTTCACCGATTTTACTATCATCACGATGTCTTCCTCTCTTGTCATTTTTCTTATCCAAGAATTAAACTTTTTATTTTTCCTAGTTGTACCGAGTATGCATCTCTCCGTGCTTCTAGATGAAGAGCTAGTAAGACGCAGAGTGATATCTGTAGTCATTGCGAGTACGAATATATTATTATTAGTTCGAAATTAGAATTATTTCAAAAGTCAGTCATAAATTTCGAACTAACATGCCGCAATACATTACTATTTGATAATACATATTAGTGACAAGTTCTGTGTACGTCAACAGAATTCCTATAATTAAAATTATTAACGTAATATCTGCACTTGACATCTTGATGGACACTTATCATTGTCCATCTTTTTCCGTTTGTCATTATCGTGATAAAGGAATTTAGGTCTAAACCATTGTTGCACGTCATAAATTCACAAACACAAGAACAGTACCGAACCTCCAATATAAGTCTGTCATATTTAGGAATATGAAAAAGCCGCCCCGGTGGCGCAGTAGTCTAAGCGATGGCCTCTGATCATTCGTCCGAACGGGGTCCGGGTTCGAATCCCGGTGAAGCATGGATATCGTGTTTGTCTTACGGCACTGGTTCTCTCCCTTCCCTGGAACCAGTGACCCTAAATTAGGGACGGGCGACTGCTTATAGCCCATTGAGTTGCTCACGGTGGTCGTTAAACCTTCAATCAAATAAAAAAAAAAGAATATGAAAAACTGTGCAGATTTTTATTTCCAATGCTGTTGCCAATCGCACGCACACCCAATATCTACATATAGGTTTAGCATCATTTACTGTTTTATTAAATTTTAAAATTAACTTGAGAAATGGAATCAATTAGTTGATGAGGATTCGAAGGTGGTACTGCTATTTATCAAGGCAGAATATCTGGCCATATACCATCCAGATCTGCAGTTGGCAATTGATGAATTCGAAAAGATTTTCTCAATGTGTGCTATAAATTCTGTACGTGGTTGAGTTCCGACGAATCGTGGGGCTATTGGAATGTCGTAGACACATCTTAATGCTACTGAAAACATCTACTTGCCACTCGGAAGTAATACGATGTCACTTTGCCGTGTTAAATGATGGCGTCATTGTGGGGAAATAAAGCGCTGCACACGTTTTATTTCCAACGAATTTACCATTATATTTTGAAAGGAAAAATGTTTTTCAATGCATACATCCAGTTCTTATTTATGAATCACAACGTGCGAACAATTGTAAAAAACATGGAAAGATGCATGATTGGTGTAACCGCTAAAAGATATAAAGTGGAACGTATGGATTAGGAAAATGACAAAAGTTGGTGATATCGTTATTATAATGAAGGCCCCATATTGGCAATGAGCTGGATGTATCGCTACAAAAATTGACCAGAACTGAACAAATAAAATGTTATGTTGTATACTTTTTGGCAGACAAATGAAATTCGAAAAGTGGGAGATGGCTGTATAAGATTCTAACGCTTTCTCTAATGACTTGGAATAGCTTAGATCAAGCAAGAAATGTGTGTGATATACCTGTGTAAACCATCCAGCTGTGTATTGATAATGGTTGCGACTGCTAATGATAGTGACTGTGTAGTCAGCAAATCGTAAGTGTATTGCCGGGCAATTTCCTAGATGGAGCTGTCCTGTTTTAACCTTTCTCCTCTAAGAAATGAAAGGTTTTTCTCTTCCAAATGAGGTTAAGTTGCATCCCAGTATTGAAGAATTTTCAAAAAAATTAGAATTGTTTGCACGGAGACAATAAACAGTTTTCAGTAATAAGTTTGAAACATACACTGAAGTGCCAGAAAAACTGGTACACCAGTCTAATACTTGGTAGGCTCCCCACGGGAGCGCAGGACTGCAGAAATACGACAGGGCATGAACTCCACTAGCTGCTGGGAATACGCTGTAGGCAATGCACACCATACTTCCTGCAGAGCGTTCCACAATTCGGGTGAAGTCCGAGGTCTTGGATTTCTGTGTTCGATAGCGCGTTGAATGGCATTCCAAATGTGTTGTATCACGTTCAGATCTCGGGACTTGGGTGGAAATGGCACCAACCCAAACTCAGATGAATGCTCCTCTTACCACAATGTGGCGTCCCGACACTTGTGTGTAGGTGCAATGTCCTATTGAAACAGGCCCAACCCATCAGCATTAGTTCAGGACATGAACGGGTGTACCTCATCAGAAAGGATGCGCACATATCGTTCGCCGGTCACAGACATTTGTAGACGTACCAGGGGTCCCAGTGAAGTTCAGCTAAACACACTTCATATCATTACGGACCCCGCTCCAGCCAGTACAGTTCCCTGTTGACAGGCGGGATTCATGGCTTCATGGGGTTTGCGCCACACACGAATCCTTCCATCTGCCCGATACAGTTTGAAACGAGACTCGTTAGACCAGGCTACTTGTTTTTAGTCATCAAGTGTCCAATGGCGCTGTTGCCGTGCCCAAGCGCGGTGCATAGCTCTGTGTCGTGCATCCATCAAGGGGACTCGAGTTGGGCGTCGGCTCCCAAAACCCATATCGTGCAGGGTACGTTGCACAGTACGGACGCTGATGCTTGTTGAGGTTCCAGCATTGAATTCTGACGATACCTACGAGAGTGTTCCTATCGTGTGAAACGATTCTTGATAGCCGACGATGGTCACGTTCACCCAATGTCTTATTACGGCCACACTGGTATCGTATGTTGAAGGTTTTGCCGGAATTTTTGTAGTAACGGTAAACCTTTGCAATTGTCGTCCGTGAAAATCCGAACTTCGTTTCTACCTCCGAAATACTATGGCCCATCTCACGAGCGCCAACTATGACACCGCGTTGAAAATCGCTTAAATCGTTACTACTTGTCATTCTCATGCCGAAAACAGCTCTGACAGCTGGCAAGGATGTATATCCCTTTATATAAGCACTGGAGGAAGCAACCGAGTACGCGCATAGGTGACTTTGCTAAGTATTTTACATAAGCACGTCTGTACCAGTTTTTCTGGCACCAATGTATATCACATATATTCTAAAATAAGGTTAAATTTGTTGGTTACTGTTTCATGTGGAAATATAAATGTTCTTTTGGACTATAGTTTGGCTTGGTTTTTCTCCTATAAGAGAAAGCACTCTCTTGAAATATGGCGTTCTTTCGGTTGACTCATGATTTTTGCGTACAACATACGCTCGCTCTTGTTATGGGGTACTGGCTTTTATGAATACAAGACATTCTCGTACAGTAATGTTTCTTGCGCTGACTTCTGGCAGCTTGTTAGAATAAAATTGAAGCCTCCATGCAGTGTTTGTCTTACACCGCTGGCTCTCTAACTTTCCTGGAACCAGTGTTTCAAACTTTGGGACGACGACTGCTGAAGGTTCATCATGTTAATCACGGTGGTCGTCAACCCTTTCCTTCCCTGGAACCAAGCGAAATTCTTGGCAGAGAGATAAGAAATTTGCCCTATTGTGCATGGCGGTTCAGACACTTGAGAACATGTATTTCTGTAATACGAATAACAGAATTCTAACAATATTAAATAAACTTCGAAATCTTTGATCCGTACTTCGAAGGGAAAAGCTTCCTTCTCACCTCTCGTTTCGTGTGATGTTCGTCTCAAGCACCGATAAATGACACTACATACGTCTCGTGATAAGTCCGAACACTAATTGATAACAAGGAGAATTAGAGCTATGCAAATAAAGGAATGTCGAGAACACTGATATTTCAGACTCTCCGAAAAGGTATGTGTAATATGAGTTGAAATACGTCAGATCACTGTTTAACGGCTACATAATTCCCGCTGAAATACTAAAGCATAGTAACAGTGAAAACTATTGGTCACTCCGCCCATATACCTCTACGCGTTTCCAGAGTTACAGAAAATAATACGTGTACAACTCCTGCTACCAAATATTAGATGACGAATAACTATAAGGAAAAGAAGTAAAATTTATCTCCTCCCGCATCTACGTATCTGTATGGAGCAATCCGGGGAATGAAAATATTTTCGGTAATATTCTTGCTAGCAGGAAGACATAACTATATGAATGATAAAGAAGAAGAATGATCATCGATAGGCATGCATTAATACAAATATTATATATTATGGACGTAGCATCGGCACTGGTACTAAAAAATAATACGGGGCGAGCTAGAGGAGAGACACGAGTTTTTATATTGTGTTCCTTGAAACCTACTTTAAAGGCAATAGGGAGTAATATCTACTATTGGACGGCTGTTAAAAAGATACTTTTTTCATGTTATGGGTTTTCTTTAATGAATAAATTTGAGAGTGATTAGTTCTACGTCTCCCGATTTGTCTTTATAATGTTTCTGTCAGAGATAATTTTACACGTTTATAACCACAAATTTCCAGGTTTGTATATTATTATAAATCTTATTTATCCCTATAAAACCATAAGCCACAACCGCGTCAGCACTTAAGCATAAGATATTAATATTCAAAAGGTTCGAATTAGATGATGCTCTGCCGCTTATTCTGCTTGTTCCAAAGATATCTTGAACACGGAAATAAATAAAATATTCCACAAAATAATAATAAAATATTCGTCTGCATGTAGTATGTAGCACGTAAATGATGGAAAGTATTTACTGAAATAAAAGAAAGTAGAATGATTCACAACATAAATTACACCGTGTAATCAAATTTTGTTATTACCCTTGTGGTGTGGGTTTAATGTAAAACGTAAGCCACTCAATGTGTTTTGAAAATTCGCCCGTCCGATATGTAGGGCTACTTGTTCCGGTGAAGGAAGTGAACCTGCACCGTAAGGAAATACAGCATCCATGCCACACCGGGAATTGAATACCGACCGATTTCGAACGAATGCTCATGAGCCAATGTTTAGGCCACTGAGCCACCGGGGACGTGAATATGGGCACGTCCCATGGTCTGTAATCGTGAAAGCGAAAGGGTGATCAATTTGATAGAGACTCTGAAGGCTCATTTGGTTTGGCGCGATAGATCAATTAACGGAAACCGCAGTTTCTTAACCACTATCGGAAGTGGAAGCACACATGTCTGATGAAATATAGCTCAACGTCTGCACTTTTTGCTACTTCACAAGGAAGAACGGCGACAGCGTCTTCCCATGGACATAATGGAATGAACAACAGTAGGATTATTTGCATCGGACTACATTTCCATATTTGAATAAGTTATGTTTATCAATTTTATAGTGTTTGCAGGGTATAGCACTTGATAGTAGCACTCTTCCGCAGAGTCCAGAAGTAAGAGCAATAATCAGGATAGAACATAAGGTGCAAAATGCATTAACAGAGATGACTTTGGAAATATATTCAAAATATAATCACCAATAAAAAAGGTAACATATAATACCGATTTGCTAATGATAATGATTCTTATTAATCAAATCCTTCGTCATCCCATTATGTGTATCAATTTCGAAATTAAAATCACTGTTACGATTCTTCAGTACATGACTTGTTGCTTCAAAAGTTTTTTGATCCTCATGGATATAGGTGAATCTCAATTGCCCTTAAAAGCAAAAAAGTGCCAATGGCTGCAGAGATTGATGGCTCCGAAAGCTTGCGAGAGAATGGCTGCATTAATGGCTGCGAGTGCTTGCTCTAGCTTCTTGAGCAAAGGTAGTATTGTGCCATTTATTAGTGTGAGGTGATAAATCTCGTAAAACGGAGGACCCAATTTAAGAATCTTGACTATTTTTCTCGATCCGATCATCATTTTATGCCAATACACAAGTCTTGATTACCTTGAAATCCTATAATCATAAAACATACATTTACGTGGACAAGAAAAAAATATAAAATTCATAGGTTAACCAAGGAAATGTGGCCATGCATTGCTTTATAACTGTTCACAAACAACATGTCAAATTTTTGCGAGTACTTTAGCTACGATACTGTTTCCCACTACACATTGAAATTTGAAAAGAAAGTACGATTTGTTGTTTAGAAAGGAATATTTATTTCGCAATACAAAATGACAGATCGGCGTTGACACTGAACAAAAACAAGAGCTTTCAGTTCTCACATACTTTGCATGACAGGAAATTCAGTCAGCAAATAGAATATGCAAATCAGGATTTAGTTCAACAAAACCTCATCATCGGAATCGAATTTTAGTATTCAAGAAGAGATTTATTTGAGAAAGGATTTTCAGGAGAGAATAAAATAACGCGATACCACAGAAGAAAACGGGTGAGAGCTTCTGATACTTCTGCCAGTTTTGATTTCAAATGTGGTACTTTCAGGTCTAACAAACGGAACTGTTCCGTCCAGACCTGCAGTTTGACAATGAATCCTTCCCTAAGTTGCCAAACAATTGTTTTGAATATTCACCACAGAATGGTACAAAACAGATTTGTATTCAAAAACTCTAACGAAAATCGTATTCTTGGAGAGGTATTGTTGATTACGTAAACTGCATTTTCCCAAGGAAATTGCACACACTATCGTAGTTCAGCACACAAATTAATGGAAAATTTACCGACTTTGATGACAATTTGTTCACACTTAATTCTACTGACTAGCATTTTCAATTATCAGATGGTTAGCATTTGCGTTATTAATTTAAGATATCACTACTTTATTTTATTTTATTTATTTATTAAAACTCTTTTGCTGTAGAATATCACAATACAACCCCCAAAAGAACAAACAATATGTCACATAATCTAAGGTTAATAATAACAAGAATATGTAATACACTAATGACACCAATATAAGTAAGACAATTTTCCAGTTTTTAACAATATAATTCCCATGTTACGAAGATAAATACTTTACAACATAAAATACAGGAACAAATTCACACTCAAATGTCAAATTAAAATGTACAGCAAGGAGCCAGGGGAAAAGGATAACTTTTTAGCCTGACAAGCCCATGATCTCCTCTGAAATTTTCAAAAAAAGCTTTTTTTTTTTTTAAAGTCCAGTCGAAACAACGAATATGATATTAAAGTATGCACTAAATAACATTCAGAAAGCCCAAGATAGTAAAAATATCTTTCCCTCCCCCTACCCTCCTTTTTTTATATACAATTTTCAATCAAAAAACTCCTCAACAGTCGCCTGAAAACAGGGTATCGGATCTCAGATCTAATCGTCAACGGAAATATATTCCATTCTCGAAGGCCCAATACACCAATGTTGTTAAACATCATGCCCGTACGCGCCCGAGGGACAGCAAAATCTAAACCCCTGCGAGTATCATATGAATGAGTGGCTCTCGACAACACTATCAGATTTAAACATCTTCCTGTATGAATTCGTTCGTGAATCATTAACACTAGTCTATTTCTGTGCAATTGCTCTACAGTCAATACACGATAATAACGAAATAAACATTCTGAATGAGCCGAAAAGTTTAATAATCGAACATACCTTCTCTGCGAAACAGACAGACGAGTGAGATTTCGCTTTGTATTTACACCCCAAATCAAGATGCAGTACAACAGCACAGGATAAACAAATGAATAATACAAGATCAAGAGAACTCTAACCGACAGCAAACCCGAGATTCTCGCAATCATACCAAACCTAGTTCTAAGGCAAGACGCCAACTGATCCACCTGGTCATCCCATTTCAAAGATTTATGCAAAACAACTCCCAAGAATCTTATGGAGGCCAGATATTCCAATGCCGTGTCGTACAAATATACCGGACTCAAATCACTATGACCATGCTTAGTACAGGAAAACATCACACAACCTGTCTTAGGACATTTAATGTTAGAAAATTACATGCAAACCAACGAATAAACTTCTTAACTTCAAGATTTAATAGAGGAATCAGTTCATCCAAGGAGTCTTCCCTAAAAAAAGGCTGACATCATCAGCGAACAGTACGATATGAGCTTTAGCCGGGACCTGAAAAGTATCGTTTATATAGGTAAGGAACAAAATGGTGCCCAATACCGAACCCCTGAGGGACTCCATAAGAAATGTGTCATAATTCAGAGCAGTATCCATTGATCGGAAGTACTGTCTCCTGCCCATCAAATAACTCCGAAACACCTTCAATGCAGCACCCCTTATTCCAATCCTCTCTTACTTATACAACGAAGTAAATTTCTCCGTCATTTTTATCCGCGTCAGGATTGGAACCCGGGCCCCCTCATTCCGGAATAAGTTGCTCTACCAATTGAGCTACGCGGACGTTTGTTCTGACTACTATCTGCCTTTATGTCGTGTGCGTCCTGCTGGCAGGTACGTCACATCTAAGAAAGAGGGCCGGGGGCATGGCCCACGGGTGAGCTGTGACCATGAATCGTCCAAGGCAGTCATCCACTGTAGAACGTGCACTTGAGAACTCCCAGTCAATCTGGTGTGTCGAATGCAACGTCACACACATGTATTTTGTGAAGCGCTGGAGAAGGGACTCTCTGATTTTTCCTATCTCGCGGTGTGGAAATAACATCACACCGTTGCGAGATTTTGAACGGTCGGGTCATCCGGATAGTTTGGGCGCCACTAAAACGAAGTAAATTTCTCCGTCATTTCTGTCCACGCCAGGATTCGAACTCGGATCCCCTCATTCCGGAATAAGTTTCTCTACCAATTGAGCTACGTGGACGTTTGTTCTGACTACTATCTGCCTTTATGTCGTGTGCGTCCTTCTGGCAGGTACGTCACACTTAATCAATAAAACAACATGGCAGACTATATCAAATGCTCTTGAAAGATCAAAGAAAGATCCGAATACAGAGTCCCCAGAATCCAACTGGCATGTAAGTAACTCAAAACGTCCAAAGAAGCAGTCTCCGTCGAAAAACGATTACGAAAACCATGCTGGTGAGGACATAAAATCCCATTTCTATCCAAGAATGGATTCAATCCATTTAATATTGGTCTCCCTAAATTTTTGCAAATACCGAAATATTTGCAATCGGCCGATAATTTGCAATATCTGTTTCCGAACCCTTTTTATGAAATACAGTAATTCGGCTAAGAGTCAAGGGGGCTGACAATCCCAGTTAAGGCAATATTATCAAAAATTAGAAGCAACGGAAAAATTAGGCTCAAGGAGACAAATTTGACCACCTTAGGGTTAACACCATATGGACCAGGCCCCCCTTCCCGAAGGCTTTAATCCATTTAAAACCCGAGCAAGATTACTTGCAGCAGAAGTGAAATAGAATGAGGAAGGGCTATGATCCGCAAGATATTCACGAAAGCCACCATCAGTCAAGTTTAAATCCAAAACAAGTTTTCCAGGCAACTTCACAAAGTAATTATTGAACAAATCAAGAACTCTCTGTGCGTCTGACACCATGTCATCATTATGATCACCTGAATAGTTTTAGCAACATATCCGGATCTGGCCAAGAGATCATTTATAGAGCGCCAAGTCCTCCTACTGTCTGTAGGATAAGAAAAACTGTTCAAATAATAATCCCTTTTAGCATGTCGAATTTTAGTGTTATACCAATTTCGATATCTCTTAAAAATCCTCATATCTGCGGGATCCCTGAATTTGGATGTTTCGGTTTAACATAACTGACTCTTCCCAGCAAAAACAGTCTTGCTGGGCCAGCACTGGGCCATTGCTAGCAGCCAGCACTGCCAGCAATGGCCCACCACTATGTTGCCGCTGCGGAACCGTCAATAAAATGTCCGGGCGGCCAACAGAAGGGCCATCAGTTCAGGCCAACAGCTGCCCCTCCCCCCCATCAGTTGTCATATGCCACAACAGGGCGATCAGTGGTCCATCACAGGCAGTAGCTGCCACAAGTGGCCCTTCAGTGGCCCTGCAAGCACGTGCCAGAAATGATGGCTAGCCTAATGTGGTCCGCTAGTGTGACGTTAGTGGCAGCCAGCAACCACGTGACGTAACTGGTGGCTTGCCGAATCTTGTCCCGCCAATTTCCCAGTAGTAGCCATAATAATAAGAAAAAAAAAAGCCAGGATAACGGCAGTTTCCCAAAGCTAAAATTCTTTTTTCTACCTTTACTAAGCTTGTGAAATAACGCACTGCGCTGGGGAAATTTTCTCGACCTACAGGAACATCGCCCGCTTGCATCTGGAGTAGATTTGAACCTGGGCCATTCGCGCGGTAGCTGAGCTCTATACCGACCGGACTAATTTGCCATGCTCGAGCGCGTGCTTGAACTGTTTGTTTTGTACATAATGTGTAACCGAATGCTTCCCTCTTTCATTTTACAAACACTACGAGGCATTTTTCATAAAAGTCAGTTTCATATAATTTATAAATTTATTTTTTTCAACGTAACGATAGTTTTTTTTTTTTGTTTTTTTTTTACCTTAAGGGAACTTCACTCATTTCTAAGCCGTGTACATACTTAGAGTCGCTTTCCAAAGTTTTGTACTGTCCTTGCCGTCTTGAAAAGAGATTGTTGAATAAATATATTTTTACCCGGGTTCATGCCACACTCTGTTACATTTTTAACGTTGTGTCTTTCCTTTCCGTTGTCGGAAGCTACATTTGTTTTAAAGAGTAAAAGATATTTTATTTTACTTCTCGTTATTTTTAAAAGCGAATTCCTCCCAGTCTTGTGTATTCAACCCATGGATGAGTACACCACATAGCGTTGCTTTTTTTTCTTTCAAATAATTAATAAATTTTGTGCGCATATAATTCTTTTTTTTTTTTCAACAAACGTTGTTTTAATGGTTTTCCAGAATATTTGTTTCAAGCGGTTTCAAATTTTTTCTTGTTATTCATCCACTCCATTCCATGAATTGTTATTCATGGGAATGGAGTGGGTGTATTTCATGGCTGTAATCTAGTATTTCAGGGCTTAATCTGATATCTTTGTCGACGTAAAATTTCATTAGGAAATTAATTCGCCTCTCCAGATATGGATTTTTTCTTAACATCCACTAAAATAACACGATGGTGATAGCTTCGTCTTCAACTAACAGTACCATGAGAGACACATCCAGTTTTGTTTCTGCGCATGCGCAGTCCCGTTGCTTCCACCTGCTGTTGGGGGGTTATATTGGTTGCCAGCAACGGGCCACTAGTGGCACTTGCTTGGAGGCCCACAATTCACGGCGATGCTGCAGGGCCATCAATGGCTCGCCAACTGATAGCGCTGCCACCAACGGACCACTACCGGGCCGTGAGCGGCAGATTTCAGCCAGCAGTGACCCATCACTGCCAGCTGGTGGCCAGCAGTTTCCCAGCACTTGTGTTTTAGCTGGGTTACGATATATCATTTATCAAGCTTGTCCAATTTTAAGCAAGTAGAAGGTCACTCAGAGTTGTTATCTTTGCGAAGTGCATGCCAGTAATGCTTGATGCTTAAGTAACAATGGAAATCATGATATTGTTTAATGATCTATAAGTAGCAAGAGATGACACCGACCGTCTTGATATATTTATTTATCATACACGCTCTGACACCTCAGCTACAATATTGCTTCATTATTGGGAGTTGGCGTTAAGCTCAATAACGATACAAAGTCACAAGAAATAAAAAATCAAATAATGTTTTTAGGAAGAAACAATTAATAGGTAATTAGTCATAAAAAGGTTTTTTCAGGACCTGCCTTTGAACGGGAAATTTGATTAGACATGACCTTTTAGGAATGCCCTTCTGAGGCCACTTTCCAAAAAGAATCGGTCATTTTGTTATTTCGAAGGAGCTGTGTGACACTTGTTCCAATGCCACTGTAGCGGCGCTACGAAAAAATCTTCAAATGCACGTGAAACTTCTGATCCTATATGATTATGTCGTACTACAAAGGTAACAGCAGGTATCAAGGCGACAAATCTGCAATAATGCATTCTGTCCGTGTATGTATTTGGGTGCTGGTCTGAGATTCATGAATGTGGGACAGCCCGATATGTCGGTCCAGAATTCACGAATCTGATGTTCCTATCCGTGGCATCCCAGAGAGTTGCCCACTGGATGGTTCCAAATTCAGATGAGTGTTCCTCGACCAATGCCTAGGTGGGTGCGGCCCTGTAGGACAGAGCATTGTCCTGCTCAAACATACCATCCGCAGCAGGATACGCAAAGGCCATTGAAGCGTGTAGGTGATCCGCCAGCACATGCTGGTAGTGCGGAGCGATTAAGGATCACATCACACCCACTGCGTGACATAATGTGTCCCATTAGAACGCTCTCCAATCTATCCCAGAGCAAACAAGGCCTTGCACTAACCCGACCTGGCACGACGCTACAATTGCCTCCCGCTGTCGAAGCCACACCCGCGTTAACACTCATCTGGTAGATACACAATATACGTACAATAAGAAGTTTCCACAATTTATTTCCTATCTCGAAAGAATGTTATCTTCTTTTTTATGCAGACGATAATTTGTTCAATTCCTGTAGGATTTAGTATATTTAGTGCACAATTCAGGGAATGGAACGAAAATCTTTCCAGGCACCCCAAAGTAGATCAAAAAAGAAAAACAAGAGTGTGTACACATATGGAACTAAAAAATATAAATTATCATTTTAGTAAACTCTACATGAGTTTTGCTCATGTTCAGTTACTTGTTCATTTCACTTTTAATTCTCCCTTAAAGCATTTAATATCTCACTTTCATTGTAAAAGCCATAATATTAACAAGTACAAATGTTGTGCATTCAGTTCCTGGTTCCCTGCAGAAACGTCTTCCCGTTGGTGTTTGATATATTTTATTACATATGTGTAAGCTAAGTTGTAGTTAAACAAAACCTGATATTGCACATGTTTTCAAAACACTGGGCTTTGCTTGCTTTGAATTTGAATTAGGAGTTATGTTTAGTATGCAGAACTCGTATTAAATATTTAATAATTTAGGAAATATTAAAAACACAAAACCATTTGCAATTGTATAGCATGGAGAGGAGTTGAAATGATATTGATGACTCTTATTCCTGTATAGTAAAAACTAGAACACTACGTTGCAAAAACTATGTACTGTATATATATTGTACATATGTTATGTGTGTTAACTATTAGAGGTTAAAAATTCCATGGAGGTTAAATTTTTAAAAGTGGTTTTCCTAAACTAATTTTCTGGAGATAATTTATTTGTGACTTTGTTGATGTGAAAAGTGGAATGTTTGCACAGTGCACAATCATTTAACAAATAAGTTACTGCAATATATGGAAATGTTTTCTTTCAGTAATACTTCCGAAAATTTCTTTTTAAATATTAAGTATTAACTTTCAAGTACTTACTTATAACTGATTTCTGTGGATTTCCTGAAATAATCTTTAGATTCAGTTTTTCGAACATTTCACATTGAAACATTCTTTCCCTCAATTAATTTGGCAGTTTCTCAGATTTGTGTTTATTTTGTGATTTAGAATTCAACCTATTGCACTGCCGAGACACTCAAAATAGTACCCAAAATATGCATACCAATTATTATTTTTTTCTATTCCGTTATTCATTTAGCAGAACTTAGGAAAAAAAACGTTATACTTTAAAAGCACTTTCCAAAAACAAAATGTTTTTAACTGTGGAAAAGAAAACTGAGTCAACTTTCGGAAATTAGCCGAAACTGCTTTCATGCCGAGAGCGCAATTCACATCGTGGACATAATTTCCAAAAGATGAAATATCTTGAAATTTCGAGGATCTGTTCCTTCTTCTGTACCGTCCCTGTCCCCTTATAAAATACACTATGTTGACAAAAGTCACCGGACATCACTTCAAAAGCAAATGAAGGAATCCGCTGTGTTGTTAAGATGTGCGGTACAGCTAAAAACGCTATGCAAACAAGCTCTGCAGCTGACCGCGATCGTTTCGCACTGAGAGATTGAGTATAACTATAGCGGCGGGAGAGAACTGACTTTCAGAAATGAAAGATTGTTGGGTGTTATATTAGTGGAATGTCCATAAGAGAAACTGAAAGACGTTTAAGCATACCCAAGTCAACTCTTTTGGATGTACTGAATAAGTGAAAGACACATGGCATGCCTGAAGCAGAGAAACGCACCGGTATACCAAAGAAAATCAGTTATAGAGGACTTCGAAGCCTCGTTACAGCTAGTCCACGAAGTTTTACTGCACAAGACCTCAGTGAATCGGTGAGTAACAATGCAGGAACCTAAGGTATACACACGTACAATTCACACAGAAGAACAGAATTAAAAGTTTCCAAGCTTTAGCACATCAACCAGGTGGCTTTCTCAACTGTCTACCTTTCTTGAGAAAGCCATCTGGTTGATGTGCGAAAGCTTGGAAACTTTATTTCTATTCTACGCTACGAAATTTTAGATCACTAGTATAATTATGATATTTAAGTATTCGAAATGTGTTTACAAACCTATTACATGTTCAAAATGCCTTTAGTAAATCATCGAAAAAATAATTTAAAATATAATATGTGAATGAAGTAAACTTCAAAAATTGTGTGTCTGACTCACTAACGCACTCAATTATTATGATCGTAGTTTCAACAACCATTTTTTACGCTTTCCAACCGTAGGTTGAAGAAGCGTATATGCTCCAACTTTGTCCGTCCGTCTGTCTGTCGGCACGATAACTCGCGCAAAAATGGTTTATTTTCGATAAAATTGTATTATGTTTTAGGGGGATCACCTGAGGACGAATCCTATTGAAAATAGACGAAAGGGGTCAAAGGTCACAGTAAAGGAGCGGGATCCATTCCATTGCCCTTATGCGTCATAACTTGCGTAAATATGGTTCGCTGTCGACGAAATTTTATCATATTGTAGGGGACTACCTGTGGATGAACTCTATTGAAAATGGGTGAAGTGCGGTCAAAGGTCACGGCATAGGAGCGGGATCCATTCCATTACACTTATGCGTCACAACTTGCGTAAATATGGTTCGATGTCGATGAAAGTTTAGTATTGCAGGGAACTACCTGGGAATGAACGCTGTTGAAAATGGGTGACGTTGGGTCAAAAGTCAGGACATAGAGGCGGAATCCATTCCATTGCCTTCATGCGTCATAACGTGCGTAAAAATTGTTCGATTTCGATGAAATTCTATTATGTGGTAGAGGACCACCTGGGAACGATCTTATGACGTCACAACCTTGCACTTGCGATGTCGGCGCGCGGTCACGCCGTCTGTCTCTTTACATCACGCATTGTGTGTGGACCTTATTAAATTTTTATTACGTCACTCTCTTGTGAGCAAATGGTTGCGGTTCCCATCTGCCTCATACGTCACGGATTGTGTGCGTATGTCCGTCCGCACGATAACGCGTAAAATCGTTCGATTTCAATGAACATTTAGTATATGGAAGGGGATCACTTGGGAAGAAACCCTATTGAAAGTGAAAAAAAATGGGGTAAAAGGTTAAGACATAGGAGTGGGATCTATTCCACTGCTCTTATGCGTCATAACTAACGTAAAAAGGGTTCGATTTCGATTAAATTTTAGTATCTGGTAGGGGACAACCTGGGGACAAACCCTATTGAAAATGGGTGAAATAGGGTCAAAGGTCAGGACATAGGAGCGGAATCACTTCCATCGCCATTATGCGTCATAACTTACGTAAACATTCTTCGATTTGGATGAAATGTTAGTATGTTGTAGGTGCCTGCCTGGGGACGAATCCTGTTGAAAATGGGAGAAATGGGGTCATATGTTAGGACACAGGAGCGGAATCTTTTCTATAGCCCTTATGCATCATAACTTATGTAAAAATGCTTCCACTGCGACAAAAACTTTATGGTGTTATTGCGGAGGTATACTGAACCGGTTCTGTTAAATATAATCGGAATGTGATCAAAGGTCAGGGCACAGGACTGAGATTTTTTCCACAGCTATTATCCTCATAACTTGAGTAATGATTTCTGGTATGCTGGAAAACGTATTATAATCAATGCGTTGCATTATTTTACTAACTTCTTTTCTTAACCCAGTGAAGGGCGATTCATTGTAGAATAACTAATGAAGCTACATTCAAAAGAAGCGTATGATGTTCTTAATCATAACTTATTTTTGTAATAAATTACTGATAAAGAAATACAACTCCTTAGAAATGTACTAATTTTTTAATGTTAGAAACTTTGAAATTCACTCGGAGGTACAGCGAAATCTGATATCCGGCAGAGCCGTCATGTTCAATCACGGAATACCGTGGACTTAAGGACGCCTGAGGGGATCGTCTAAAATTCGTTCGTAACAGTAAACCTGTGAAAAACCGGCAGTATTGCAAAGAGAAAGGGGTGGTACACAAATTCGACTTATTGCATTCACAGAAAATAAAAAAAAACTGCTAACCAGAAGTTTGAGTCTTGTGGAATTTTTGCCAGCAGTAAAAACATAAATTGTTGCAGCAACCGTGTTCATCGTATTATTCCACGTTGGAAGATAATCAAGTTCCCGAATTTCAAAGCACCACAGAAAGTTTTTTTTCATGATGTCATTTTCTAAGATGTTTTAGGGGAATATTATACAGGAAAGGGCCATCCAGCAATCGTTTCAGGAGATTCTTCATCGTCATTGAATTTCGTCTTTGGACGCTATGGAAAAGGTCTTTCAATAAAATG
This sequence comes from Macrothele yani, assembly GCA_039090855.1. Taxonomy (NCBI): domain Eukaryota; kingdom Metazoa; phylum Arthropoda; class Arachnida; order Araneae; family Macrothelidae; genus Macrothele; species Macrothele yani. The sequence continues at coordinate 13,112,168 of CM077016.1, forward strand.
GAGTTCAGAGCACTCCTAAGTGGGAGTAATTTTTTTCTACAATCATTACCTTCTTCCAAATGTTGCAGTCTGTGAATATATGCGTGAACTAAGTTACCTCAAAACAGAATCTTGCAGTTTAACATGTTTCTTGGAACATGGAGTGCGCAGTTCTGAAAAATGAAAGTAACGTTACAATTCATAAGAAATAGTCGTGCTCAAATAATAATTGATCTCTTTATTGATAATTTGGCAATCGTGAGACAGGCCCAAAATACTGTAAAGTAATAAGTAAATTTGGTAACGGTAAAGAATAAGACTTAAACAAGGTACATAAACATTTGTTATTAACTTCTGGAAATAATTGATGTACACTCTCGTATTCTTTCAAAGCTCTGTGTAGCTTCCCACATTAAATCTAAGTATTTTGTTGTTTGAGGATAGGGAAATATCGGTCATAAGTAAGTATGCAGCTCTAGTTGTTATGGTACAGGAGATGGTGTGCCACTCCCAAAGTACAAGTACGTATCCGGTTTCATTAATGGTAGCAGAGACAGTGAGGTCTAAATGAGAGAAATTAATTCTCTGACATCTTGTAACTTGTCCAGTGTGTTGTATTATTTAAAAGATAAAATCTGTTTGTTGTACGGTCAGTGTTCCGGATTGAACAGATGGGATGTTTAATTGAGATCAGCGTGAAAATTGTGGGCATGTTTTTAAATTTATGAAAATAAAGTTAAATTGTGTTCTTGATTTCTAGATGGAGGTTTCTCCAAAATGCTCCGGTAATTTGCTCCCTCATGTGTGAGGGAGCAAATGAGCACGTTAAGCCTGGGCCCAGATGTTGAAGGTTTCTGCTGTTTTTGTATCGTAATTAACATTCAGGTTGTTACACATCGAGGTCTCCACATTCAATTTAGTGTTTGTACAACACTGAATTCAAAAATTGATACTTTCCTCTTGTTGCGCACTCTTCTTGACCAAATGAAAACTGCATGTTATCCATTCTTCATCCTTGGAGCCGTTTGACGTGAACCCATTTCTGTAAGTGAAAAGCAAGTGCTCTTAATATCGAATTTAAAAGAAGTTTAAGAATGATTATTACGAGGGTTGATCAGAAAAAAGAGTTACACGTTCGAGTAAGAGAAAGGAAAACTCAACAACCGATAAGTGTCCGTGCGATTTGACAAAGGATATGAAGCACTACTTCTGTACGAAATCATCCGGAAAATTTGGATATTTGATGGACCGCTCGACCAGCTTGTCAATCCAGGACCGAAAAATTCATGTCCCTGCTGATGTAGCCTGATTATTGACCAGACAGGTGTTCAGGGCAGGGAAGAGGAAACCGTCACTAGCAGCCAATCTCGGGCTACAGGTAGGGTTCTTTCACAACTCCCAACGGAAGTTTTAGGGAATGTACTGCGTGATGTTGGCTGTGCAGGGCTTTGCGTTATCGTGAAGCAGAATGACACCATTGCTCAGCAATTCTGGTAGTTTTCGTCAGTAGCTCTAGCGCAGTTCTTTCAGCGTGGCACAGTGCCGATCAGCGTTGATGGTGCGTCCATGCTCTACAACGTCCACCAAAATCACACCCGAGGAATCCAAGAAAACGCATGGCATGATTTTTCAAGCACACTGTGTGATTTTAACCGGCGGTAAAGCGGTGGGTTTTCATTGTATGGGAGCTCTCTTGCTGATGTGAGCCAAGCTACTTACCACTAACTGCTCTCAGCTCGACCTGAGGCCAATTTCCAACAGCGTTTCCTTTTCGAAATGTCACAGGGCAACTCATGCTGCTCACAGAAGTTCTCAGAGGTGCCTGGACCATTTACGTTATCTGTGTAACTTACATTTCACCTATGCCACTCGCTCAAACTCCGGCCATTTACTTTATAAAGCGTGAAATCTTTTTTTCTAATCGACCGACGTATATACACATAGGAAAAACATATTGCAGAAAAGATTTTCGACAAAAAAAATCGAAACAATACATTATCATGAACCCTGAAATAAATTTACTAATATAGTAAATCTGTAGTAGAAAAACTGAAAACACTTTAGGAAACAGCACAAAATAACAATTTTTCTGCGCCAGACTTTTAGATTAAAATGTGATCATTGGAAAATGTTCAGATAAACTTATTGTGAAACAGTGTTATTAAAGGGCAAGTGATGCCCAACAGGTGTACAAAATAAGATACAGATCCTTTCAAATACACACTATTCAAAAATAATCCTTGAGGTGACAACGGCAAGTAATATATTTACGTGATGGTTATGATTAGGAACACTGAGGCGCGTGTTTGATTTAAATATTAAATTGTTGTGGAAGTTAGCTATAAAGAGCAGTTGCGGTTTTTAATGAAGATCGGATATTTAACATAGCATTATTTTATAGTTTTTTTTTTTTCTTCAGTTCACGAAAAGTAGTTCACTTCGTCAATAAGGTGTCTCCAATGATGGGGTAGAATAATAGCGGGTTCTTCATTACAGCAATCGTTTGTAAATCTATGTATTACGACTGTTTCGCCATATCGAAGAGACCAAACATTAGTGTATCCAATTATAATGTACATGTCGTCCCATAACGGATATAATTGTTCGTCCGTGCAGGCTCTACCTAGCGTTGTTGAGCGACAATTGTTAGTAATTGTTCGTTTGTGTTCCATGATTCTAGTACGTAAACGTCTCTTTGTACTTCCAATGTATATGGTTCTTATGACTTCTGAGCTGGAAGGTACATTTTCACTGAGTCTTGGTTTAAACACAAGGAACAACTTTCCGTACATCAGAAAAGATAGAGACCCTCCAAGTATTCTTACATCTGCAGGTATCTAATTAGTGCCATTGACTAAAAATGTACTTTCCAGCTCAGAAGTCATAAGAACCGTGTACATTGGAAGTACAAAGAGACGTTTACGTACTAGACTCATGTAACACAAACGAACAATGACTAACAATTGTCGCTTAACAGCACTAGCTAGAGCCTAAACGGGCGAACAATTCTATCCGTTATGGGACGACATATCCATTATAACTGGATAAATATGATTGGTCTCTTCGATATGGCGAAACAGTGGTAATACATAGAGTTACAAACGCTTGCTGTAATAAAGAACCCGCTATTATTTTACCCCATCCTTGGAGACACCTTATTGACGAAGAGACTACTTTTCGTGAACTGACGAAGAAATCTTTAAAAAATACAAAAAAATATATAAAATGATGCTATGTTAAATATCTCATCTTCATCAAAAACCGCAACTGCTCTTTATAGCTAACTTCCACAACAATTTAATATTTAAATCAAACACGCGCCTCAATGTTCCTAATCATAAGAATCATGTAAATATATTATTTGCTGTTGAAACCACAAGGATTATTTTTGAATGGTGTGTATTTGAAACGATCTGTATCTTATTTTGTACACCTGATGATCGAACGATATAATTTCGAAAGCGCTAGTGTGATTTAGCGAACAATAAAATATTTCTAACGTGCCTAGACGGTATGAACGTTGTTCTATATTATGCCTTATATTACAATTAATGGTTTCCTACAGCTAAGTGGAACCTAGCAATATAATTTTTCTATGCATTTGGCGCCGAAACTTTTATTGCCAATTTCCAGAGTTCGAGGTTCTGCTTTGCAGTTGAATAACATGAGAGCGAACTCTCTATCGATAAATGTAACATGCTTACCTTTTCAACACCTTTAAAAATAAAATGCTTTTATAAGTAACGGATTTTAAGGAAATTATACTGAGAGAAAAGAAATAGAAAATAGCTCACACAGAAACTAAAGGCTCCTCTTCCCAAACAAACGGCAAGCATTTTTTGAGATGGAATTAAAGTTCTATTGGCAGTATAAGAGTGTAAACCACTATTTTCTTTTACACTGAATTGATTTCGTAAACCTTCGTAGACTTAAAACCACTAAGGAAAATCGCTTACGGTTTACACTTTTGTACACTGGTTGTTCCACCTTGTTAGACATCTTGTAATACATCTTCAGACTCAAAAGGTTTCTTACCACTAAAATACAGGTTTCACTAACAGGAGATAAATTAACGTTGAGCTATAAATAACCGTTAACCATCCATGATCCTCTTCAAGATTTACTTGAAAAAATCTGAAAGAACATATCACAATAACTCCTCCCTTTTTTTTTTTTCATTCTATGCAAATCATAAATCCCACGTGACTCTATATATTTCAGAAAACCACTGGATCAAGCGGATTGGGATATAAAAATTCAAACTAAAAACTTCTTGTCAGTTATTCCCGCGAATTGCCCTCACAATATCTGCACATATACTGGGAATTTACGAGCATGAAATATGTAGAGTGTACATTAGAGTAGAAACAGACATGCTATTCAATAACTACAATTAGAAAGGATTTCCTTTGCTTCCATAATGCGTATTTAGTACTGCTCCTGAGCTATACGAGATCTATTCCATTTTGAGTTGGTAATGGGCGCGTGTATGGCCTGGGTAAAATATAAATTAGTTAATTTATTTATACGTTCTATAACTAATAATAACACCCACTGCATTTTATGACATATTTTCTATGAGTCTCATAAAAATTAAGTTACTATTACGAAATTTGTACCTGTGAAACAATTTTAATTGGAAGTTACTCTATTTAAGACAGGGCTCGTAACCTCTTCAGTCTCTCTGTTTAGTATTAGATCCTGTGTTTTTTAATGCATAAAAGCAGCTGCCACCTTTGAACAGCACTAGAAATATATACACAGTCGACTCACATTATTGTGACCAGCTCCTAATTTATGATGTCAACAGCGCGTAGCCAATGAAAGAAGACAAGTGTCATGACCTGGTTTGCTGGGTAAATAATGTGTGTTTTAAGCAATCCGAAAATATATCACTCGTTGCTGTCATCTATAAAAGGAGCGATTTATCCGTTTTGCCAAAAAGGATGATCATCAGCTTTCGGGACAAGGGTGGCACTATTTCTGAAACAGCGCAGTTTGTAAACTGTCCGCGTGCTGCTGTGGCTATTGCGTATCGTGATTGGGGAAACGGCAACATTGCAAATAAGCGACGTGGAAACTGTTGCGCACCAAGTGTCATTGATGTAAGAGGTGAACGTTGGCGAAGAGGCGCGAGGGCCGATCGACACGCTACAATGGAGCAACTTACTGGTCGAATGAACCATGGGGCTATCCAAAGCGTGTCTAAACAGACAATTCAGAGAACTCTGCTGCGTATGGGGCTGCGATGCAGCCGGGTGGTCACAGCACTAATGCTAACGAAAGTGAGTCGGAGGAAAAGACTTATATATGCACGGCAGTTTCGGAATTGGACCTCCGCTGATTGTCAATAGGTTGTCTTCTCCGATGAGTCACGTTTTCTGCTTCATCGAACAAAAGGACGTTAACGTTAAATGCGAGAAACATCGCAGAACAAACACTCTTCAACCACTGCTGGCAGAACGCAAGCTGCTCTGGGCAGCGTTATTATCTGGAGAATGTTTACGTAGCATTCTCTGGGTCCACTCATACCTGTGGAAGGCAGTATGGACCGAATTCATTAGGAGTCCATCCTTGCAGGCCACGTACACCCATGGATGTTAATTGTGTACCCTGTGGCGGATGGGATCTTCCAGCATGACAACGCGACGTGTCACACCGCTATAAATGTCTAAAGGTAAGTGGAAAAGCACAATAAAGACTTCAAAATGCTTCCCTGCCCCCCCCTTTCCACAGAGTTAAACATATCTTAGTATCTGCGGAACCATCTCGATCCTGTTGTTCGATCTATGGATCCCCCAGCATGCTCTCTCCAGCAGCTATGAGATGCATTGCAATCAGCATGGTTCCACATACCTGTGCACACCTTCCAGCACCTTTTTGAGTCACTCCCAGCCCGTCCATCTGCTGTCCGCGCTGCACACGGCGGTTAATCTGGATATTATCTGGTTATCACAATAATGTGATTCGACCGTGTACAAAGTTTAGGTTAATTACAATAAGTTCAATAAAGACATTTCTAACTTTACATAACAGATATTTAAAAAGTTGTAATTTTTATTTTTCATGATTAAAGAGTTGTAATTTTTATTTTTCATGTTTAAAAAGTTACATTTTTTATCATATTTAAAAAGGTAAATTTTTTATAATATTTAAAATGTTAAAATTCTTTTTTTTGGCCAAAAGTGATATATATTTGAATTTTCTGCGGTAAATAATCGCATAATTATACTATATTTACTTTCATTTTTCAGAAGGGAATTAATTTTAAAAACTGATATCGCAGTTCTTACAGTGGACATTTGTTCAATTCATCATAAATTTGCAGACAGAACTGATACGAGATAACGAAACTCAAAAATAAGCTATTCTGTCATGTAGTGACTGGCTCCATTATACCATAACTTTGGATGAACGCACTACGCGGATCACGAGCTTACGAAATGTTTCCTGTACCCCAGCATTGCTTCCATTAAATAAAAGTCCCATACAGACAATAACATTAGATGAATGCTCTGCACAGATCTCCAGCTTATGAAATGCTTCCTTCCCATATCAACAATACCAAGTTATGGCGATTGGGAATTTGTTGCACTCTAAGATAAAACGTACACAAAAAACCCGCTCTTCGATAGCTTTCACTGAGTCACATCTGAAGCATTGAAAAGCCATTCTTCGTGTTGCCACGGATAACACAAGCTGTTTCATGAGCTAAATGTTCCAATTTCATAGCATAGAAATGATTTATTATATAGGAAAACATGTACTGTCAATGCAAATGCAACGCAGAAACAATTGGCGCAAATTGTGCTCATGCAGTCCAATACTGTCAGGTGAACGGACGTCAACGGATGCAGTACATATCTGTTACAGACGTACGGTTGTGTTTGGTGTGTGCTAGAGACGACAAAATGGCCCTTTAAGGACACCTTGATAATTATTTTTGTGGCATAATTGGGAAGACAGGGGAGGTTGGAACTGTGATGCAGGTGGTCCTAGACTGCGGTACGCCTATGGCATACAACGCGTGCGTGCTCGGCCTTCAGGACTACAGGAAAAGCTGTGCAATAGAGCTGTGGTGACGTCCACCGGAAATCAACCAACGTGAGGACAGCTAACTGTTCCTTCATGCCAGGAGGGATCGACACGTGACAGCAACTTAAAAATGAACATAAGCACAAGACGCATAGTTCAGCGGTATGCAATGGTCAGGCAACGACACAAAGAGGACTGTTTGCATAACGAACAGTACGCTGTGTTCCATTAACAACTGCTCAACAGAGACACAGTTAACAGTTATCCATGGAATATTAGGGCTGAACAGCAGAATGATATGGTACTGTACTATATGCTGATGAGAGTAGATTCGGTCTCTAGAGCGATTATGGATGTTATCTTATCTGGAGTGAGATAGGCACTCGGTATTATTCCTCAACGCATAAGGGAAAGGGATATATATAAATGTCACGTTGTTTTCGTAAGTAAATGGTCTCATTCTGCTTGATGGACGTATGGAGATAGAATCTTTGGTAAGAGGTACTGCAGCCGGTGAGAGCTACTGTAATGAGGTAATCGTTCTCCATGTGCGTGTGTTCCGAGGAGATATTTGCCCACAATTCGTGTTAATTGGTGGTAACGTCACACCCCATCGTACGGTGGTTGTTGATAAACTGTGGAAAGTAAACACATTCAGCGAATGGACTATCCAGTACGTTTCTCTGACATAAATTCCATAGAGAACGCCTGGGATGCTCTGGCAAGACACGTTTCGTACGCCAACACACACCACAAACTGCGAAATAGCTGAAGACCTAGATGACGAATTCACGACGAGTTTACCGCAAGACTTCATCAGCAACGTGGTGCGAAGTATGAACAGGCGGTGTAAATCATGCATCGACATTAGGGGTGATTATATTCTTTACCAAGGACCTCCTGTTCCAAGCGTACCCTCTTTGGCAGTGATGCATCTGTACCATGGCCCTAAGTACTAAATAAAGTTCCGCTATATCTTTTATTATTTGCAGTTGTGTTGCTCGCTGTTGTTTCCGTCATGATTTCAGTTAGTAATGGAGTGATGCATTTGTATCATGACACTAAGTACTGAATAAATTTCCACTATATCCTTTATTTTCTGAAGTTATTTTGCTCGCTGTTGTTTCCCTCATGATTTCGATAAATAATGGAGGTTCTCTGGCGTGAATTTCACATAACCAAGCCACTCCTCTGCTACTATACGAATAGAAACCTGGCTCGTCCTTAGGTTTTGCTCACCAGTGTATATCATCCACATTTGTTACTACGAAAGCATATTTTTATCTTAATAAAAAACAAGAACTAAACATATTATTTCTTTATAGCGATAAAAAGATGCACTGATTTCTGATTTTGATCTGCTATATTTGTTTTTATTGTAAAACGAAATGTTTTTGATTTAATGAACATTCTTTGCTAAATGTTTTCTAAAACAATTTTAGCAAGGTGTACGAAAGCAGGATATACTCTAAAACTTGAACCGAAACCGTGGCAAAAGCGATATTTGAAACGCAACACATAACACAAAAAGAAATTATATTCGTTGAAGGTAGCAATAAGATTCGTAATAGAAATTCCTCGAACTTAGATCTTCTACAGGTTCCTTTCGAACTTAGATCTTCTTCTAATACGGTTTCAATGACAATTGGAGTTCGTTTATCCGAGTAATGTTTTGCCTAAAATAAAAGAAAAAAGACAATATCATTAATCATTTTTAAGAAAAACAAATAATTTCGATACAAACTGTGATAATGTTGCAAGTGATATTCACAAGAAAATGCAGAAGAAAATTTCGTAATTTGTATTCATTGAAACCGCTAGCATAACTTTACAAATCTCTTCTATAGTATATATAAACATCCTTAGTTTTAATTTACAAAACTTTAATTCGATAAAATAGGTATTTAAATTATGTTTTCTTAATTTAATGGTCAATGTGACCCTTTGTATATGCCGAAAACCTTATGCCGAATGAAAGGCGGAGGGTTGTTTGAAGCTATTTGTATGTCAGGCGCAGGAGAATAAAAGGGAAGTTCGCTACCCCGGTGGCACAGTGGTCTAAGCGATAGCTTGGTGATCATTCGCATGAGATGGGTCCGGGTTCAAATCCCGGTTACGCATGAATGTTGCGTTGGTCTTACAGTGCTGGCTGTCTCCCTCTTCTCTGAAACAGTGGCCCTAAATCAGGAACGGGCGACTGCTTATAGCCCATTGAGTTGCTTACGATGGTCGTTAAACCTCCAATCAAAAGAAAAAAAAAAAAAGGAGAATTGCTAGCATAAGGTGGATGATTTCATGAGCCCCACTTCAGCGTCCCTAGCTAAGATTTCACGAGCTTAGCGCAACGACTTTGGAAAATGAGGCAAGACAGTACAAATATGTTTATGGCCAAAAGTGAAGAGAAACAATAATATGGCGTACCTCGCTACACAGTGTGTGGGGATCTACCGGCAGATTTAGAGTCGTTTCTAAGGGATGCAATATCGCCATGAACCGAAATCCATTATAGTGCGAAATCAAAGGGACTAGTGCACCTACCAATACAGCAATCCATACTAAACGCGGTTGCGCAAACTTGGCTCTTTAATCAGCGATATGATAAAATGAAAATATTCATTATATTAAATATATAGATATATAAAACATCACAAATAAAAAGAGAGATGTTAATACTGAAAGATGTGTTTTTACAATTATGAGTAAACATTCATATTTTTGTACCTAAGTACAGTCTTTACGTTGAACAGAAATATTTAAGTTTGCAAGAAATGGCTCATTGAAGAACGCCTTTCAGTTTCGGGATGATTTTGACAAAGTTACCGCAACGTAATGAAGAATATATGACTTTCTTTTGCAGAAGATATCTCTATAATATTGACTACCTGGATGAAATGTCTTATTTTGCGCAATATAAAGCGCAAATATTGCCGTATGATCTGAGCTTGTGATTCCAGATTTTCAAATTTCTCCAATTTAGTTTCGTATTTAAAAGATATTATAGGCTGGATTTAAATAACCTGATAGTGAATATGATTCAGGCCTCAGTATTAATGTCAAGAAACCATTATGCCTTGTTTTAGATTTCGGCTCTTAGTTTTAAAGTGAGATACAGAAAGTAATGGATTTTTATTGATTCAATTCTTATTCATCTTCCGTATTTAGAAATGTTTCTGGTAAAACTGCTTCAGATCGCCGAAACAACAACTGCTTAATAATTTCCGTACTACAAGAGAAATATCGAAGAACCCTCCAAAAAAACCCCGTAAACATTTTGTGGAATGTATGAAATCGGAATACAATTTTCAAGTGATAGTTAATTTCAATAACGAATATTTTGTACATCTGTATTGTTGTGAAAATAGTATATTTTAAGTGCATTTTTCAGATTTTTTCGAACATAAGAACAATTTGTAATGCTATCAAGCTCTTTCCAGCACCATGTTTGGGAAGGCTCGGTTATGCAGTGGCACTTCTAAGGATGCATTTATAATATTCGTAAATCGGAGGAAGAAGAATTGGAAATAATTGTTACACCACAAATCGAAATAGATAAAACAATAATAATGCATTTGAACGATATACCAAATTTTGTATTTTACGGAAAACCTCAAATAATCACGACAGTTGCAGCACAGACGGAGGGTCAAATGTTAGTCCGGTTTGTAGCTAAAGGCATTTGTTGCACAAATAAGAAATACACTCACCACATTCTGCAAAAATCAGGCTATTGTTACATATTTTGTTTTGCCAACGTTCCACCAGCGACACAATCCTAGGCGGGCAACAGTCAGAAGTTTTCGGCACAGATACTCCCTGACCAGAGATTCCACATCCGCAATTGAAGAAAAATAAGCTTCCATTCTAGATAATGGCCCATGTAGCGAAACAGCGGTTTGGTCGCTAGGGCAAATTTTTGGACTGTATGGAAAAGAGGGAAGTATCTCGACTATTTTTCTAAATCCTGTAATTTCCAATGACAAGTCTGGAAGTGTGACAGCAACCGTCTTGTTGTTGATGACCGTTTGGTGTCCTTATGCAGGATATTATGAACCCGCTGCTGTTTTAGCATAGTTTCTCTAATGAGTCTAACTATTTCGAACGAGTTCTCAGTTCACGGGGGATCCCAATCTCACAAAATGTGCAGCATGATTTTCCTCGCGATCCTCCCCGTTTATTTATATTTGTGTGTGTAGAAACAACCGTGCATCAACTGGATGGACTATAAACAGTCGCCAGTCCTTATTCAGGGACAGATAATCCTGTCGTGCTTGGAAGAAAGGTAAAATCAACGCTCCTAATCCATTCTGCCAAGAAAGTGACTGTACAGACCTATTTCTAACGTTTGATCTGATTCCAGACGTTTCCTCAACCAGTGGTTCTCAGCGCAGAAAAACATAGGAACAACTATTTTCGATCATCTGTGGTGATACAAAGATTACACCAATCCTTTTGTGAGATTGACAGCGTTCTGCGGTTGTGAAAAAGACATCATTCAGCCAGCTGTGATGTCAGTTGATAGGGAGATATTTGATGGAGCAGGGAAGAGAAACCAGTTTGGCGCTGGTGATGCTGGATAGTGGATTTAGGAGAGCCTACGTCCGCCGCCATTTCTTGTGTATTAATATCGGAGTTGTCGTTCAACGTCGACCAGGCTGTAAGTGCTAGTGGACGCTGGATATTGACCTTTGCTTATTTTCAAAACAGATGTTCCCTGCATCGAAATTCCATGACTAGGTTCGTGCATTGCTAGCTGTCACCACTATTTCTTCCTCCATTTTAACAGCACAAAATCCTCTCGTTTCGGCTACTGACGTTTTCCAAAAATTGCGTAAGAGGCACAGGGACATCACGTTTACGGACCACCCTGCTCCACTCAATTGATAAGGAAATGTGAAGGAAACGAAACTTTGTTGATCAAAACCAGATGCTTGTTTTGGTGCTTTTTGTGTCGTATGATATTTCAAAACCAAACTTAGGTTGTTTTTTAAGCAACATTTCCATTCACACGTAAGCCGAAATCATATATCTGTTCAAACTTTGAAAGGAATTAGATTTTCACGTTCGGTCCAAACGGGGAGGGTAGTACAGAATCACAATCTATCCGCTTTCCTTTGGGCTTAGGCATTTTGTCGTCTGTAGGTAGCAATCCAAATATATAACACTCTGTTAGAAATAATATTCGATATTTTGCTTCCACGGTGTACAAACTTATCTCCTTTCTTTTCGCCACATATTATTTGTTACCGTAATGTTTGGCCAAAGATTCGCATCTGTTTTGCAATTAATAATTTTGTTCTATCATACATATTTCCGGAGTTCTGGTGTCTGAGTTCGCGAATTTGCCCATGGAAGTGATGAATGTATATATAAGCGATATGTCTGACACTAGGCACTTACACTAATCTCGTTGGTTCCACATCTTTATTAGCCTTGTCATTTGCCTAAAGAGCATGTGTTGGGAGGCTGTAATATACCATCAATATTATTGTGTGAGTATTTCTGCTCTATGTTGAAAT